>MU825397.1:1787028-1847238 GCA_029204205.1 Desmophyllum pertusum
TCAAAACAACCAAGGAGGTGAAGAAACAACTGCAGTGAACTATATAGGGTTTATTGGAAGCCCTCTAGATGCAACTAATATGGAAGAATTTAAAAGGGTAAGATCCTCTATTATGAAATGTCAAACAAGATAAGTACGTACAGTGGAACCCCGTTAATACGACCAACGTTGGGCCATGAAATTGTGGTCGTATTAACGGGGTGGTCGTATTAACGGGGTAGGGTCAAACTACACCCTTCTAAATAATGCCATCACAACTATACCTTTAATTCCGCTATAAATGAACCTTTTTTACACGCTAATCACTAACAACTTTGCCGGACAACATTCACTAAAATGCGTTATTGTTTATCAGATTGTGTCTATTTTCGTTCAGCAGTCTTCTCACCAGGCATTTTGACTGGTCGTATTAACGGGGTAATTTTATAAAGAAAATAAAGATTGGGGACTCCAAAAGGTGGTCGTTGGTCGTAATAACGGGGTGGTCGATTAACGGGGTTTTCAGATCAGAAAATGAGTGGGCTTTTGTTCGGGCCATAAAAAGTGCTCGTAATAACTGTACTATGAATTATGTTGGACAGAAACCATTTCCCGTGCATACATGTGCCATAATTAACTGTACATAAAGAAAAAAAATGTTCAGTCCATAAGTTACAAAAGAAAGTTGAATACAGTCGAAGCTCTCTGAGCGAACACTCTCTTAAGCGGACAACGAACTCTACTTACAGCCGCCATGACAAAACCCAATTTGAACTCTAGCTCATACAAACTCTGTATTTACACATTCCCATAAGCGACCACTGCTCCAGTTGCCGACACTTTTTCTACTTCACAAGGATGTCCGCTTACGGGAGCTTCGACTATATGCGATTATTTTGGATGGAAAGAATACATGCATTATTACATGGTCACTTTAATGGATGATCGTGAAAATGGTTATTTTAATGTGTTATTTTTAACAAGATTTCTCACTTATTTTGTTGTAATTCAGGTGGCAGGAAAGAAGGGAGACCGGCATTGAGCCCCAAACCAACTGGCTGTTTGATTGTACGCTTTATTTAGCAGACATGACCGTTTTGATAACGGTAACAGTCATACACACAATTTTGACACAGAACTTTCAAAACTTGTCTATAACTGAGTTGTGTTATTTCAAGACAGCCTGAACAGTTCATTGGAAAGTAGGCTCGATTACCAGCCGCTAGACCCGACTCGAGAGAGCGGCGGAAATCGAACCTAATTCGAAAGCTTAGTGGGATTTTTAGCTGTAAAGAAAAGCACTATAAAAAACAATTGTATTACACAACTATTGTCTGCAGTCTCTTGCACATTTTTTACAGAGAACTTCTAAATGGATCGTAAACCTTCACTGTTGCAATTATTAAATATATTGAATTAATAATTTATACAAGAAGCAAATGAACCTCCAAATGATTTCTATTTAAAGTCATTTTTGGCAAAGGGGCTCCTTGTATAACTCTTACAATTCTTAGATTTTTGCTAGTTAAATCTGCCAGTCCCTAACGACTCATCACACCGGTTTTCATAGCAATTTCTATTGCAGTCAGCTGTGCAGTTGTCCAGACAATTTGTACCTGTTCATAGGGCGATCTTGTTTACATCTCTATAAAGAAATTTACCCGATTAAAAAACAAAAACAGATATAACTAGGAAGCAGAAAGTGCCAAGTTTGAAAGAAACGGTTGAAAACATGCTTCAAGCGATCGATGCGTTCAACAGTTACAACATTGTCGATGATGAATATATGGAATAATTCATATACAGTCAACTCTCGTTATAGCGGAGACCCTCGGGACGTAGTCGAGTCCGTAATAGCGGGAGTCATTTCCAGTCAAACTACCTCTATAGCTTCTTTCGGGGGGCTGGATTTTGTCCGTAATAGCTGGTGTCTGTAATAACGGGGTGTCCGCAAGGCGAGATTTGACTGTAATGTGGACTGCGGTGGAAAGAACGAAAGAGAATTAGATTTTCGCAGTTTATATATTTCAACAGTTGAAAAGAAGGCCTGAAAAAAATTCAGGCTCCAACGCGGTGCAAACGCTTTCCACTGATCAATGAGCTACGAAAAAAGATCGCGGCTGTACATTTTACCACAATAGGCACATAGAAAGCCATATTTTTTTTGTGAACTTCGTCCCTGTAATAATAACATAGCGTAAGCTAGGTTTGAAGTTTTTAGAACTTTTCTGTGCGTTTTTATGAGCGTTTTTAGGGTTTTTGTGCGCAAAGAATTATGGGTAAATGTACCAGTCATCATCTTTTTCCCGTTCGGTGGATTGCGCCTTGCGAGCTCTATTTATTCCAGCCTGCGTAGCTGGCGGTCTTGTTGGCGCGCGAAGTAAAAATTCCGAAGCTGCGAAAGCGAGCGGCAGAGCCGCGAGAGTCTGGGGCGGGAGGCCGTAAAAGACAAGACCGCCAGCAGATGTCGCTTTCGCGGCTTGGCCGCTTCGGAATTTTTACTTCGCCGCCAACAACGCAGGCTATATTTATGCTCGTTTCCCGCCCTCTCTTCTTTCGTAAAGTTCCTGCCCCCCTTTACTCCCCGCGGCATTCCCGTCCCCCCGTGTCCCCCTACATTCCCGTCCCCCCGTGTCCCCCTGCTGCAATGCAACAAACAGTACGAACCTGAGCGGTCAGGAGCCCATTTATTTCTCACATTGTCCAGAGACTTGGCTATCCGGTGTGGATTACCGGATTTGCTCATGATTCTTGCAGCTTTTAGCGCCAAGCACGGCAAGGATCTGTGATTAAATTATTACCATTTTGGACATTTCTTGGAATATAAAGTTTCCTTAGTAATTCATATTATCTTGGTAATCCAATTTAATCTTGAAAATTGTCATATTTGACAATTAAGGAATATTTATGCCTTTGATTTTGCCGGCGTTAACGACCGTCCAAGCCAAATATCACCTATTTTTGACTGAGCGCTTCAAGTATTATAGACAATAAAACTCCATTTTCTGGACAACAAGCTTTGTATTTTTATCAGGTTTTGCACGATTTTTGCGAATTCTAATTCACGCGTGCATGCATTGCGGACCTTTTTTTCCTTCTTCGCCGGTCGTCATTTTTCTCCACAGTCTGGGAGCCTGGGACTTAAGCCTGGGACAGGCTCAATGAATAGTCCATTCTGCAACCTGATTGGTTAAAGACAGTGCCAAATATATTATGTGATTTCAAATAACTCCTCTTGAGAAACTGGAAATTAAAACAGACTGGACTTAATTTCTAGAAAGCTGTTAAAAGATATATTTAGCTTTGCTTTCTTCATGTCGTGGTAGGCGCTGTGGCGTAATGATTAGCGCTTTGGACTCCGGATCGTGTGTTCCGGGTTAGAGCTCTGGCCAGGATCACTGCATGCGTTGTATTGTTGGGCAAGACACTTTACTCTCACAGTGAATCTCTCCTCACGCATGATAAATTGGTATCGGCGAAATTGCATGTTAGCGTGGACGACTGCTGCGGGGTTACCTGCGATGGGACTAGGAGTAAGGGGAGTCCTAAGTACTAGCTAGATAAATGGCTACCGGCGAAATGGTAGGGCGAATATGCAAAATGCTGCGGGGTTACCTGCGATGGGACTAGGAGTAAGGGGAGTCCTAAGTACTAGCTAGATAAATGACTACCGGCGAAATGGTAGGGCGACTATGCAAAATGCTGCGGGGTTACCTGCAATGGGACTAGGAGTAAGGGGAGTCCTAACTACTAGCTAGATAAATGGCTACCGGCGAAATGGTAGGGCGAATATGCAAAATGCTGCGGGGTTACCTGCAATGCACTAGCCGGGACTAGGGTAAGGGAGTAGTAATATTCCTTGCGCCGCTTCACGCTACGGAAACCACAGTGAAGCGTCCTGTTGAGCCTTTAATGTATGCTCTGAAAAGGCTTTACATACTTCAGTCGTCAAACATTACTTCAAACATTGGGAGAGCTCTAACCAGCTGTTTAAACACTCCGGTCAAACGCGAATAAATCTTCAGACCACAACTATATATTGGAGTGGAATCCTGATTTCTTGAACCATCGATTTCTCAAAAACCCGGATAACTCGAATCAAAAGTCGTTTCCCTTGGATCTGTTTTTCTGTAATTTTACCCAGGATATTTCGAACTCCCGATTTTTTTAACCAATTTTCGTTTTCCTTGGAGGTTCGAGAAATCGGGATTCCACTGTACACGCAGGCACATTACGCGGTAGACAATAACACATACGAAACACACTACTACATTTTGGAGCAACCGCAAATGATTTATTTACTTATTTGTTAGATACATCGAGTTGTATTCTTTGCCCTTCACCGTTATAGTAATCATCCCCTTTGTTTGCTTAGAGTTGCCATGGTTACTCCAGCAGGCTTCACCAACCGCCCACAGTCTCCCGAGAGATTACTTATCTGTTGAAAACAAATATAAAAGATAATTTTTTTTTTAGTAAGTGCTTTGATCAGACGGTATAGCCAAACTCGTGCCCCTCCAACAACGCCCCCCCCCCCCCCCCCCCCCCCCCCCCCCATCCCGGTGGCCGCAACTGGAGCTGACCGCTTACGGGGACGTGTATATACACCTATTTCAATTAACGTTGTCGGATAGAAATAATTGTAAAAGTCCGCAAAGCCCGCAAGACAAGACCGAAAGGTAGCATGGTTAAAAGTAGAAAACTGCCTGCACGAACCGAATACTAATGAGAAGTAACATGAAAAACATTATTTCTAACGTTTCCTTTTGTTTTAAACCTGCAGAAGTAAGCTACTTTTACTGACCAAACTTAAATTTAGCAGAATCAGCTTGTGAAAAAAAACATGGAAAAACAAATTATCTAATTCGTAGCAAACCAAATACATCACGTCCGAAAATAAAAACATGAAGATTTATTTTCCACCGATATGCAAATTCTAATGAATACCCAGACTACCAATCGGTCTTGTCTTGTAGGCTTTACGCTTTCTATCCGACAACGTTAATTGAAATAGGTGTACACCGTTTGTATAAACTACAGTTCAAACGAGTTTGTCAAGGCGGCCGTAAGTAGAGCTGTCCTTATAAGTAACCATATGCTAAAAAAAGAGGGCTGTCTGCTTAGGAGAGTGTCCGCTCAAAGAGCTCAGTCAAACCGTGCGTCAAAAACTACCGTTCATGACGTTTGTAATCGATTTTTATAGAACTTAATTGCTCCGTACATCAAGAAAACAATGCACGGAAATTTAAGGAAAATTTGAAAACTTGGATCTGTAATAATATCGAACGTACATCGGTGTCTCATTTTGGGGGAAAGATGACAATACACACCGAGTATCAACATTGAATTGAAAGACACGAATGTCGCATTGTACATCATGCCATAATTTGAGAAAGTCGCATGTAAACGGAGCACGTTGAATTGTCAAGATGGATGTTGAATTGTAAATGTGGAAAGTTGAATTACAGAAGTTGAATATTGGATTGTAAAACGAGCATAAATTCGAAGCATCAATCATTGCAAATCAAAACTTGAATTTTGGCGGGGATATAACGCCATAGATATTTCATATCTCAAACTTGTACTACTTACGAGCGTTCAAGCAATTGTAGCGAAACTTTGTGACTTTTCCTAACAATAACAATTATCTGGGAACAGGAACATTTTAGCGTGTCAATTGTGTGATCTCATGTGGCAACCAAGTGTTGACAAGTCGTTTTACCCAAAGTAAGTTACTAAAGTCTGTGCAGCAAATTGAGACTGTCGTACAAACAGAATTAGGGGCACCCAACGACAAAATTTTCCTGTAGGTGTCGGAACGCCGTTTTTACGTTATAACTGTGCTTTTTGTGCAGTTTAATGGCTTATTTTTAAACGCTAAGAAAAATGTATCTGTTCGGATACGTTAGCTGAACTTTCAAACATCAGAAAATTTTAGGGATTGAAATCTTATTACCCGAATTTATGAGCTGAATTTGCCTTTCCGAAAATCCTAGCTGACCATTTTTTGTACCCAAAACGACATTTTTATCTCTCCGAAAACAAAAGGCATTAATTTTCCCATATTAAGAAAGTTCGAGATGACATTTCACTAACCGAATATTTGAGGCGATTATAGTCCTTCCGAACATATATTCCACCGAAACGATCTGTTGGGTGCCCCTGCAGAATGTAACTAATGTGATTGCAGTGTTTCCCAACCTACTTTTACGGCAGGTCCATGTGACCTGCAGATATTTGTATGTTCCTGGACATGGATCATTAAACTCATCGTTGTTTGCAGTCAGGTAGCAGGTTCCGCGGTTGTTGCATAGGTTCCGCACAACATTAACAGAGTTGGGGTCATGGCAATTGGTGTAGCTCATGTCCCCATTCGGGCACGTGATACTGTCCTGCCTTCCCCAGGAAGCCGTCGACACGCGAATGTGTGTTCCTTCAAAGCAGTCGATATGTTTTGTGTCAGTCTCGCAAATGGTAGCTGAAACAAAGAAATACACATTAGTTACGAATATCAACTGAAATGATTTTTTTTAATCCCAAGTCCAAACTGCATGGATAATTTAATGACGTATTTTTGTAGATGCCATTGTGCACAATGGAAATAACTGGGTTGGAGATGTTAACCCTGGGGATTTTCCAAACTTTCTCTCCATGTCCAATAGAGCATTTTCACTCAGTCCTGTGGAAATTAAATGACAAAGGCCGTGGCAGCCATGTTGGTGACCCTAACAAAAGAAGTTAATACAAATTCTATATAATAAATTCTTTAAATATCGTTATTATTAGAATTTTTAATACAGGTGCTGTCACACTAAGCAATTTTTCCTGGAATTTGTTTCCACGTAATTTTGTTGCGACGAAATTATATTTAACAAATAAAGAAGCCAAAACCATGTATTATACTGTCATAAAACACGACGGGAATTTGAGAACACGAGAGAAATTTAGAAAATACGAGCCGCAGGCGAGTGTTTTCTAAATTTCTCAAGTGTTCTCAAATTCCCGGAGTGTTTTATGACAGTATAATACATGGTTTTGGCTTCTTTATGTGCTTTAAAATATAGATTTAACGCGCGCGAAACGATAAAACACGGCTTTTCTATGATTTATACTCTGATAAAAACATGGTTTTTAACCAATCAGAGCGCGCGCATTTTCCAGTCTATGTTTTAATGCACAATAAAACGAAATGAACGTGTCTTGCAACGCCTTACGTATTGCATGGAGTAGAATCAAGTTGTACTTTCCCAACGATTGTGAAAACGGTTTGTTTTGTGTATTGTTGCACAGAACTTGAGGATTACGTTGTGTAACAGCCCGCAATAATGAAAAAAAAAAAAGGATTCGTCTGAATTTGGTCAAATACTGAAACATACCACACTCAGCCTGGATGAGTTTTGTTTCCTCCATGTACGGTGGCCCACAACTGTCACGGCAACAACAAATACCTCACGGCAAAACCAAAAAGCTCACGGCAAAACCAAAACCCTCACGGCAAAACCAAAAAGCTCACGGCAAAACCAAAACCCTCACGGCAAAACCAAAAAGCTCACGGCAAAACCAAAAAGCTCACGGCAAAACCAAAAAGCTCACGGCAAAACCAAAACGCTCACGGCAAAACCAAAAAGCACACGGCAAAACCAAAAAGCTCACGGCAAAACCAAAAACTCCACGGCAAAAACAAAACCCTCACGGCAAACCAAAAGCTCACGGCAAAAACAAAACCCTCACGGCAGAACGACGCCAACTCACGGCAGAACAACGAAAGATCGTCACGGCGGAATCGAAGTGAAAAGCCACGGCGGAAGTGAAATACCACGGCGGAAGTACACTGACTGCTGCTACCTTTAAAAGAAGGAACGGGGAATGGAAGAACGGGGAACGGGGAATGGGATCGAATGGGGAATCTTTTAGCAGAGCGAGATATACTCGTGAGAGTAAAACCATATACAGTGGAATCCCGATTTCTATAAAAAAAAATCGGAGGAAATCGGGAGTTTGAAATAGCGGGGGTAAAATTACAGTGAAAACGACTATTGGTTCGAGTTAGCGAGGTTTTGGATATCGAGGGTTCGAGAAATCGGGATTCCACTGTAGTGGCAAACACAACACGCAAAACATTCAAAAGACTGGCTATCGAGACGAGATCAGATAAAAGACAACTCTCAATTGAATTGATGCAAGAAACAGGAAGAAATTAGCCTTAGCGTCAGACAAAGTATATATCTCTTCTCCAAATGCAATAGCCTCTTGGAAGCTACATGCAGTACTCTCTGACGAAATTGGACCAAGAAAAATATTATATCCGTGATCAAAACAAAGCAAAGCATCGCAAATTACGGAGGAGGGCGAAAGCCTGACGTACAGGCCGGAAACCAACATGACCTCGCTAGAGGGAAGAGCCAGAACACAGTCGAAGGCTTGAAAGTCGTCCTCATATAAATACAACATATATTTCAAATATTGCACGTTAGCAGTATATATAAGGGGGGTACTGGCTCACTTCCCCACCCATTGCTCAGCCACATTGCTGTACGCCCCGGCGTACGCGAACTTGGCCCAGTAAGCTAAGGGCCGGCCCAACCCATCCCCGGCCCGGCGTACATGGCCCCGCTGCTCTTCCCCCAGGGTTGGCCCACCCCTCGCCGCCCCCCACCGCAGGCCCTGCCCTGCTGTTCGAACACCCATCTAGAGAAACGTTGGCCAAGGGGTATATCCGCCCGGCAAAATGGCGACTATGGATGACCTCATAGAAGAGATGCCCGTAGTATCAAGAGCCCAACCCTACCCACCCGGCCCGTGGCCCCAGCAGTGAACCCCTATCCACTCCAGGGGGACAATCCGCGTGTGATATTACCGAAGCAATCCAAGCTAAAATCTACCGTGAGCGGATTGCCATGGGATGGAAAGCAATAAATGCACATATACGGGCCGCCCCTGTATATGCATGGCGGGAGCGAATCATCCGTGCATATGCATGTATATTGTGCCCTATTGGCCTGGAGTGTGCCTGGGGCGGCAAATGTGTTGAGCGCTACTATAGGGTAGGCGCTTAGCACGACGTTAAAAACTTTGCCGAGTACGTGGTCCCCGCGCCTTGCACACTTTGGCGTGGATGAGTGATTGAGTAAGTGAGTGAGTGAGTGATGCCCAGCTCAGGCCAGTGGAACTGTGGCTACTTGGGGGCTCCAGGCCAACAAGAACTGCGGCCATTTGGAGGTCCCAGGTCTACGCCCCACACCAGGGTCTACTGGCGATAGCCGGAGATAGGCATGGCAGGTGCGTCTTATGTCCCACTTTTTGAGCTTGCGTGGTTCCGCGTGGTTCCATGGACCGGTGGTCCTGTAGGTTAGAGAAAACATCGCTGCGATCGTGGGGCTGTCTGTCCGCCTTCGAAGAGCGTGACTTCTAACAGTTGGTGCGCATCTGACATGGCTGCTGTTTTAGCTGAAACAGCAAGAGTCTAATAAGATGTCATAAGGGTACCGGAGGCTGAACACGAGGGGAGAGTACTTCTGTAATTTCAGGTTTGATCGGGGTTCTTTCCCCACTGGGCATTTGCGGAAAGCTCTCCAGTGTAACTTTCGAATACTAGCCTCGCTTCATGTCTTTCGAAGAGGTCGTGTAGAACAACACGATCGCAGCGATGTTTTCTCGAACCTACAGGATCGCGGAACCACGCAAGCACAAAAAGTGGGACATAAGACGCGCCTGCTATGTCTAGCTCCTGCGGGCGCGCCAGTAGACCCTGGGGTGGGGCGGATACCTGGGACCTCCAAGTGGCCACGCTTCCCACTGGCCTGAGCTGGGTATCACTCACTCACTCACTCACTTACTCAATCACTCATCCTCGCCAAAGTGTGCAAGGCGCGAGGACCACGTACTCGGCAAAGTTTTTAACGTCGTGCTAAGCGCCTACCCTATAGTAGCGCTCAACACATTTGCCGCCCCAGGCACACTCCAGGCCAATAGGGCACAATATACATGCATATGCACGGATGATTCGCTCCCGCCATGCATATACAGGGGCGGCCCGTATATGTGCATTTATTGCTTTCCATCCCATGGCAATCCGCTCACGGTAGATTTTAGCTTGGATTGCTTCGGTAATATCACACGCGGATTGTCCCCCTGGAGTGGATAGGGGTTCACTGCTGGGGCCACGGGCCGGGTGGGTAGGGTTGGGCTCTTGATACTACGGGCATCTCTTCTATGAGGTCATCCATAGTCGCCATTTTGCCGGGCGGATATACCCCTTGGCCAACGTTTCTCTAGATGGGTGTTCGAACAGCAGGGCAGGGCCTGCGGTGGGGGGCGGCGAGGGGTGGGCCAACCCTGGGGGAAGAGCAGCGGGGCCATGTACGCCGGGCCGGGGATGGGTTGGGCCGGCCCTTAGCTTACTGGGCCAAGTTCGCGTACGCCGGGGCGTACAGCAATGTGGCTGAGCAATGGGTGGGGAAGTGAGCCAGTACCCCCCTTATATATACTGCTAACGTGCAATATTTGAAATATATGTTGTATTTATATGAGGACGACTTTCAAGCCTTCGACTGTGTTCTGGCTCTTCCCTCTAGCGAGGTCATGTTGGTTTCCGGCCTGTACGTCAGGCTTTCGCCCTCCTCCGTAATTTGCGATGCTTTGCTTTGTTTTGATCACGGATATAATATTTTTCTTGGTCCAATTTCGTCAGAGAGTACTGCATGTAGCTTCCAAGAGGCTATTGCATTTGGAGAAGAGATATATACTTTGTCTGACGCTAAGGCTAATTTCTTCCTGTTTCTTGCATCAATTCAATTGAGAGTTGTCTTTTATCTGATCTCGTCTCGATAGCCAGTCTTTTGAATGTTTTGCGTGTTGTGTTTGCCACTACAGTGGAATCCCGATTTCTCGAAACCTCGATATCCAAAACCTCGCTAACTCGAACCAATAGTCGTTTTCACTGTAATTTTACCCCCGCTATTTCAAACTCCCGATTTCCCCCGATTTTTTTTTATAGAAATCGGGATTCCACTGTATATGGTTTTACTCTCACGAGTATATCTCGCTCTGCTAAAAGATTCCCCATTCGATCCCATTCCCCGTTCCCCGTTCTTCCATTCCCCGTTCCTTCTTTTAAAGGTAGCAGCAGTCAGTGTACTTCCGCCGTGGTATTTCACTTCCGCCGTGGCTTTTCACTTCGATTCCGCCGTGACGATCTTTCGTTGTTCTGCCGTGAGTTGGCGTCGTTCTGCCGTGAGGGTTTTGTTTTTGCCGTGAGCTTTTTGGTTTGCCGTGAGGGTTTTGTTTTTGCCGTGGAGTTTTTGGTTTTGCCGTGAGGTTTTTGGTTTTGCCGTGAGCTTTTTGGTTTTGCCGTGAGCTTTTTGGTTTGCCGTGAGGGTTTTGTTTTTGCCGTGGAGTTTTTGGTTTTGCCGTGAGGGTTTTGGTTTTGCCGTGAGCTTTTTGGTTTTGCCGTGAGGGTTTTGGTTTTGCCGTGAGCTTTTGGTTTTGCCGTGAGGTATTTGTTGTTGCCGTGACAGTTGTGGGCCACCGTATCCATGAGAGTAAACAGCACAAGGAACATGGAAAACAAGATCCACTTTTGAGAAGCCATGTCAGAAAATTAATTAAAGAAAAAAAATTAAAATTGCTTATTAATTTCAAGGTATTTATTTAATTATTTAGTTTTGATGATATGAGATGAATACTGAAAATCGTTTGTCACTATCACATATATTTGCCGAGTTATGCATTAAAAGTTATTTAAAGAAATATAAATAGGTGTCACTCGGATTTCAAGGACAAAAATCAAGTGAAGGAGAATGCACGTGCGGAGAAAACAATATGGGTGGAGCAATGCGCAATTTTGAAGTAAGACTGAAATGCAATCATGGACGGCTTCTAACTCCGATGATGACAATACATGTAATAGTCGAAAACATTCGTTTTTAGCAATTTTAGAATATATTTTTGGCCTTGTATATACCACATTAATTGGAACCTTCCCCCAGTGCAGCTCGTTCACTGTATTTGACGCATTTTAATTTCCAGTGCATGTTATGTGTCTATTGCAAATCTGTAAATACTTTTCAAGCACTAAACTGTTTGCTGAGAAATGTTAGAAGTGACAAAAAAGGAAGGGAAAGTATACGCTAATGTAAATAGGTTTAAAATCCTAGCCCTAGCCTAAGCTGTTATTTAAAACGGCCCCGAAAACTAAGCGAGAAACCCCGAACACTCGGCACTAACTAGTTAACAGTGAAGAAACCTGCTTGTTTAGGAAAAAAGGTACGTACTACTAAATAGGTATACTGATTTAAATTCCTAACCTATGCTTAACCTTGCGCTGTTGTTTCCTCGGAAGAAACCTATTAACCCTATTCTGCTTGGGCTTTTTTTTCGTTCGTGAGCCTGGGGGGGGGGGGGGGCAGACCCCCCCCCCCCCCCCCTATATATCTCAAAAAGTATTGACGCTATGAAAATGAAACTTACATGGTGTGTAAAGCATCCGAAAATCTTTATTTTAGTGGCAGTCACGTGTCAATTATGACGTCATACACGCCATAATGACGTCATACGTTAAAAAAATCCGCCATCTTGGATCCCAAATCTTGGATTTCTAAATTGTTCAGAAATGTCAGAAAATCTCCAAATTTGTTTTTTAAAAATCAAGAAAAATATAAAGATGCTAAAACGGCAAAGATTTTGGAAGGATTTCATCGCAAAAAGCAAAATGTTTATGAAAACTGAAAATTAAGCTAAAAAAACAACAAATTTGGGTAAAACGATCTGTATCTCGAAAGTTATTTGTGTTATAAAAATGAAACTTATGTGGTGTATAAAGCTTTCAAACATGTTTATTTTAGTGACAATCACGAATCAATTGTGATATCATATCACGCCAAAATAACGTCATACTTTAAAAGGGTCCGCCATCTTGGATCCGCCATCTTGGATTTTTAAATTGATCAGAAATGTCAGAAAATCACCAAGTTTGATTTGAAAAATCGAAAACAATATAAGGATGCAACAATTGCAAAGATTTTGGAGGAAACTATTCGTAGAAAGCGGAAATCTCATGAAAACTGAAAATTAAGCTGAAAATACCAAATTTGGCTAAAACGGCCTGTCAAAACTTGGTTGCCATGGAAACATCAAGTCACGTGATCAAAATATTGACACACCAAAATGTTCCCAGATAATTTTTAGGAAAAGTCATAAAGTTTGGCTATGATTTCTTGAATGCTCTTTAAGTACGATAAATTTCGATCCTTTTCAGTTCCTTGTCGTTTCGGAAACGCTTCGAAACAGCTCTAAGATCCTCTAATCCGTCACGCGAGTTTATATTAGTCATATTACATGAAACGTGATAACAATATGATCGTTTTAACAATCTAAGCGGCTATTTGCACGAAATTTAACGAACAGAGTAGCGGTTTCGGTATTCTATCGATTTTTGATAAGGTATTGGACGTATTGCGGTATTGCGGTGTTCAGAACCCCCAATGCCCCCTATCGTTAAGGGAATAGGTACGTGTTACTGAACAACTAAACCTATAACTTAGCCTTAGGCTGTTGTTTCGTCATAAATAACCTAGTTCACGGCCTAGTTAATATCGAAGAAACTTATGCTTGTTTTGACACGCGCTGAATGACCAGAATAGGTTTGGCGGGATGCGGAATTCGGCTTATTTTTGTGGCGATATTCGGGATGCGAGCTAAAAACAGGAGCGAGAAGCGGGAATTTCAATTACGAGCGGGAGCGGGATTTCATGTTTTTAAGGGGTCGGGATGCGAGAATCGCAAGGGGAAATGTAGCGGGATACGGGATTTCAATTTTTACGTGACTGCATGAATTGACCAAGCGCACAAGGCAGACTTGTACAAATGGATCCTTTGTGAGGTGTAGCCTGTTTTAAATTTATCAACGAACTAATCAAAACCTAGAATACAAGATTTTCAAGATTAAGAAAGGCAATGCGATCACTAAAACGAGTATAACTGACTTCAAGGAACTTACCTTCAGAGATCAGCGTAGATCGAGATGATAACGGAGTGCGAGCTCAAGCAGGTCTTTCAGATCCTCCCGCCCCAGACTCTCGCGGCTCTGCCGCTCGCGACAGCGGCTTCGCCGCTTACGAATTGTGCCTTCGCGCGCCAACAAGACCGTCAGCTACGCAGCCTAACAAACTAATGTACTTCAGTGTTAACTCAGACGAGACTGCCTCACTAAAATGGAGGGGGTTTGTACAATAGATTTGGAACACTTTCAAATTACGGTCTGTTAATTTCTCTCACATGAAAAAAAAACAATTGTTCTGAATATTATCGCAGAAGCCAAGATCATCAGACTTAATCGACCTGTCTGCCACATCAACAATGAGTTCTCAAATTTACAAAATGTTGCAGCGATTTTGCACTCCCGACAAATAAAAAGATAGATGTACATCCACCAACATTTTCCACGATCAAACTTTGTTTAAGTTTCTATAACAGGAACAAAAGGAGAAACTACTCTTAAAAGAGATGTTATTGCGAGGATAACTGCACGTAAACAATCTTCTGGGCTTCTAGAAACTTCCAGCTGTTAAATGGCTTTTTCAAGGGTTCAGCGATTTTCAAAGAAATATTCGTTGCGGGTCAGAAAATTATTAAATAGGTTTCGGAGCCGGTCCACGTAGGGATCAAACAGTTATGGAAATGGTCAGAAACAGCCTTGCCTCAAAAACTATTTCTGGAGAAATGTATTCACGTATTCAATATTTGTGGGTATTATATAAAAACCAACGGAAACTCGATTGAAATTTTTTTGTCAGTCAAGATAAAACGCAAGTATAGAAAATATTTGATAAACAAAATATTAAACCTCCTTTTGGCTTCAAAATATATTCACTGATAATTGTCATTAGACATTATCTGTTCCTTGAAGCTCACGGTTTTTGCAGTGGAAGATTTAAACTATTATCACAGACTTCCGTCTATTACACCATACCTGCGGTTTCGCCGATATTCTGGCGATTTTTGACACGGTATTGCGGGTTTTCGAGCGTATTCGTATGGCCGGGGAAAACGCTACGAAAACGATGGTGTGGATGAGGAGCTTTTGATGCGTTTTCAATGAAAACGGAGAGTTTCGAAAACTGAGCGTTATGAAAACGGGTACGTATGAACGGGGCCTAAGTCAACCTCGCGGGCTCGCGGGACGAGATTGGGCCTAAGTCTGGACGGGGCCTAAGTCTTTTATGTGATGTTTATTTTAATAATAACACAGAAACTTGTTTAACATTTTGGGCGGGATCGGGAATTCGACGAAAAGAAGGGCGGGATGGCGGGATTAATGAGAAAATATAGGCGGGAAGGCGGGATCTGGGAACCCTATTGTGGACCCTCTAATAACGAAATTTACACCCGGGCTGGAGCGCTAAAATTAAAGACATAAGGGCCTGGCTAAACTAGGAAACATTGTTGCGGAAACATTGTTTCCTGTAATGTTTCCTGGGTGGCTAAACTAGTGGGAAGCACGAGAAAATGTTTCGCTGCTCTGGTGGCTAAACTAGTAAAAATGTTTCCTCCCTGGCTAAACTGGGAAACGTATGTTTCGGAAGCAAAATTTGCGTCCGTGTAGCAAAAATGGTTTTGACTTGATTCAAAAACATTTTCTTGCTTCTGAGACGAAAGCGTTTTTTCAAACCTCTCAGCTGAAGAAATTAGCCGTGTGGTTGCCGAGAAAGATTCCAAATAAACTTAAAAGGCAAACATTTGCCTCTGTCTTGACCAAGCTGTAAATCAAAAGAGTATATATTTTTTTTTTTTAGCTTTAATCAGATTTGTTTGTTCGCTTCGGTGTGTATTTATTGAAAACCTTTGGCGTGTTTTGCTCATTATCTAAAATTGCAACCTCGTCTCCAGGGCTTTCTCGGTATTCAAAATGGCAGACAAGTTATCAGCTGCACTGGCGGAAAAGGATAAACTAAATTGAGTCGATATATATCAATTAGGTAGTCTGGTTAATTTTCAAAATATTAATGATGTTCATCAGGTACCTTTCTTTAATCGTTGCTGATTTCATGAGCAGCTGTAGTTATCTTACTCACGTAGTTATCATTATTTCATTGGTTTTTATTACTTTTGAGTCATTTTGGTGGGTTTCTGACGTTTTGAAAAAATAAAAAAATCCAAGATGGCGGATCCAAGGTGGAAATCATGACGTAATTTATACGTCATATGACGTCATAATCTCGTGTTGCATTCGTCTGAAGAAACCTTTTCATACGTACTACATACCCTCCAAGTTTCGTTGTCGTAGCTTTAATAATCTTGTAGTAATTATAACGGAAAGTGTTCACGGTATGAAAAGGCCGAAAAAAGCCCGGTCTTGCTTACAAGGTCCTCGTTTGAAAGGGGGACGGTGCGGCCGGGGGAGGGGGTGGGTGTGTGGGTGTGGGTGGTGCATCGCGCAGAATGCCTATTGTTCTCGTGACATTTACTTACAGTGCATGAAATGCTCTAGGTCTGTAATATTGCGCGTTAGGCTCAATCAAAACTAATTTCATTGGTTGCTATGAATGCGCGCAGGCGGCGGCTGCCTCCACAGGGAATTTTCAACTTGGACCAGAAACAATGAACCGATACGTCTATTGTCGTCCCCTTGTTTCGTATATTCACACATTTACGCAAGATATGTTCACTTAAAATCCGTTTTTTTTTCTGAAGGCGATTGCAGAGATTAGAACATGGATATATTCTCTGCGAGCGTGCGGTTGTGCAAGTCACATACGATTGCAATGAATCGCCGGTGGATCGCAAGCGAATGCAATGCATGTCTCAATATGATCGCAGAATTTTTCGGCCTGCGATCAAATAGAAACCAAGCCGTTAGCAGAACGATTCCCCGTGCGTGCGTGCGTAACTTGATAATACTATGTTGATTATCAACTCCAAATCCATTACACGAGTTTCTATATAGCCTGCGTGGCAGGCGTAGAAAGGGGAAGGAGGGGAGTTTGGCGAGTGCGAAGCGCGAGGAGTCGGAGCACGAAGCGCGATCGTGGGAGGGAGTAATCCCTCCCGCCGATCGCGCTTCGCGCTCTCTCCTCGCGCTCGAACTCCCCTCATCCCTCCCCCTTATACGCCTGCCACGCAGGCTAGTTTCTATATTCACTGTTATGATAACTGATCTACCGTAAATTAACTATTTGAAGGCGCAGTGTTTCTATTGCGCGGGCGAATCGACTGTGTCGTCACGGCACTTTGCGCTTTGCTTGTAAAATTATGGGTTCTGTTCGATTGCAAAGAATACTGGCCGGGGCATCTTGAAGCCAAACAAGTCAGGTTTTAGGTTTCAAAACTTAGATTTGCTGTGTGATGAAGTCAAACAGATGAATGTTTTGTGTTCAAAACTTAGATTTGCTTTGTGACGGAAGTCAAACAGATGAATGTTTTGTGTTCAAAACTTAGATTTGCTGTGTGATGAAGTCAAACAGATGAATATTTTGTGTTCAAAACTTAGATTTGCTTTGTGATGAAGTCAAACAAATGAATATTTTGTGTTCGAAACTTAGATTTGCTGTGTGATGTGATTTTAGTAGCAGGGTTCAGGATTTTTACTGATCGGTCATTTTTGTGGACGATGTTTCGGTGAGTTCGCGAACTGAAGCTCAAGCTTCATCACACAGCAAATCTTAGCTTTTAAAAGTATTCAAATTTCGCGCAGTTTTTCTGCTCTTTCAGCTGATCATTTTGCATATTTACAGATGACTGCATCTCGAATTCAATAGAGTTTTGCTACCCATTGTTTGTTCATGGCAACCATTGAAATTAGAAAGACAATGACTATACGCGCGAATTTTGAAACTCGGATTTTCAAGCGTAAAAGTATAAACCTTCCTTTGCTCGAATCTCGGAGAAAAAGCGATCCACATGTAGAGAAAACATGTATCTTCAATAAGCCGACCTATAATCTGAAGATTGTTACTTACTTTAAGAGAAAATCAACGTTTTAACGTTAATTGATCGTTTCCCATACTAGAAATACCGAAAAAAGCACAATTTTCAAAGTTAAAAGTATAAAACTTGTTTTCGTTCATTTCACTTAGTTGTTGGATAAAATTATAAAGGTTACTACCTTTCTTCTCAGTAAAGTGGGAGGATTTTTGGACTGTAGCTTTCTCAATTGACCTTTAATGAGAATCCATCTACATTTCAATACATGTTACAAAGGTCAGATCAACTTTCTCAACAGATATCATGATCGTTTTCAACAATCAATTTAATGAAAACAAACTATACTTTCTAACTTGGTATCGGTGAAATTAATAACATTTTAAACTTACGAGAATAAGTCACAGATTACATGCTGAAACCTAAAAGCAATGAACCCTCAGGTGCAAGGCAAAACGATAACATCCCTGTTTTAGAAGTCCAATGGCCTGATCTTCATCTCGGCTTGTTTGAGGGAGTAGTAATATCCTTTCCAAGTAGACCAGTTCACTCCATCAGCGTAAGATGAGTGTTGCCCGTGATGATACAGACCGTTCAGATTGGAACCATGACAGGCTGTGTACCACCAGGCTCCTTTATAGGACACAGCACAGTTTCCGCCCCCATATATGTCATTGTCCTGATCTTTGGTTGAAAATGAGGCACCACTGTGCCTGGAAAGAGAATCACTAGCATTTCCTAAAGAGCAAACAAAATATAATTCATGTAAGTAGTGGAGGGGTTTGATGATTGCTTTTTACACTGTTCAGTACGTTTTCCAAAATGTTTATTAATTTTATTAATGACTTTGGTCATGCAGGAGCATGCAGCAGTTGTGGCGTCAAATGAAAACATACTTTTCACGTTTAGCTTGCTAGCTCTCTAGATCTTGCCAGTCAGATCAGTCAGTCAGATCAGTCAGTCAGATCAGTCAGTCAGATCAGTCAGTCAGATCAGTCAGTCAGATCAGTCATTCAGATCAGCAAGCCAGCCAGCCATCCAGCCAGCCATCCAGCCAGCCAACCAGAAAGTGAGTCAGTGAGTCAGTGAGTCAGTGAGTCAGTGAGTCAGTGAGTCAGTGAGTCAGTGAGTCAGTGAGTCAGTGAGTCAGTGAGTCAGTGAGTCAGTGAGTCAGTGAGTCAGTGAGTCAGTGAGTCAGTGAGTCAGTGAGTCAGTGAGTCAGTGAGTCAGTGAGTCAGTGAGTCAGTGAGTCAGTGAGTCAGTGAGTCAGTGAGTCAGTGAGTCAGTGAGTCAGTGAGTCAGTGAGTCAGTGAGTCAGTGAGTCAGTGAGTCAGTGAGTCAGTGAGTCAGTGAGTCAGTGAGTCAGTGAGTCAGTGAGTCAGTGAGTCAGTGAGTCAGTGAGTCAGTGAGTCAGTGAGTCAGTGAGTCAGTGAGTCAGTGAGTCAGTGAGTCAGTGAGTCAGTGAGTCAGTGAGTCAGTGAGTCAGTGAGTCAGTGAGTCAGTGAGTCAGTGAGTCAGTGAGTCAGCGAGTCAGCCAGCCAGCCAGCTTCCCAGTCAGTCAGTCAGTCAGTCAGTCAGCCAGCCAGCCAGCCAGCCAGCCAGCCAGCCAGCCGGCCAGTCAGTCACAGTCAGTCAGTCAGACAGACAGATCGTTTCCCAAAATTTCGGTTCCCTAAAACATTTTTGACTTAATCTCTCCAAGTAGCGATTTGATTGCGGTTTTAGTCGTTGATACTAGTAAGGCAAATGTCAAGCATTAGAATTTGAGTTTATTTAGTTTCATTTGACTGTGGATGCCGATTTTAATAGCTTTTATTATTACAACATCCTCGTTGATCAGGGAACAGTAAAAGAGGCCCAGTTTGTTCCCATAGTGGCTTATAGTGCACGGTTTTTAAAGGAAACAGATTAAATTTCTTCCATATCCAAAAAATCCATCTTTTCCGGCATCAAAAATAAACTTCTGTTAGCTTGATGTATTCCCTTTACTGTCAAATCATACTGCAAGTTCCCTAGCTTTAAACTTGTTTTTATTTCAAGGCCGGAAAAGTCGGATTTTCCGGATTTCACGGAAATGTGAATATTTAATATATACTCTTATTATATTACTTCCCTATATTTCTGTAAGTATCTTTTAAAATATTAATATATTAATATATATATATATTAATATTCTAAAATATACTTACAGTAAAATAGAGAAGTAATATAATAAGAGTATATATTAAATATTCCCATTTCCGTGAAATCCGGAAAATCCGTCTTTTCCGGCATCAATGATAAACATTTCTTGGCTAATGTATTCCCCTTACTGTCAAATCATACTGCAAGTTCCCTAGCTTTAAACTTGTTTTTATTTCAAGGCCGGAAAAGTCGGATTTTCCGGATTTCACGGAAATGTGAATATTTAATATATACTCTTTTTATATTACTTCTCTATATTTCTGTAAGTATCTTTTAAAATATTAATATATTAATATATATATATTAATATTCTAAAATATACTTACAGTAAAATAGAGAAGTAATATAATAAGAGTATATATTAAATATTCACATTTCCGCGAAATCCGGAAAATCCGTCTTTTCCGGCATCAATGATAAACATTTCTTGGCTAATGTATTCCTTTTACAGTCAAATCATACTGCAAGTTCCCTAGCTTTAAACTTCTTTATTTGAAGGTCGGAAAAGTCGGATTTTTCGGATTTAACGGAAATTGAATACGTTTTTATACTCATAAATGTAATTGAATGACTGAAATAGCTTCAAATATATAACTCTTCAGAGATATAAAGTTTTATTCAAACAAACCAAAAGTATGAAACATCTAGTTCTTAGCGCTACAGATAGGCACAGGGAAAAAAAACAGCTCGGATTTAACGGAAATTGAATACGTTTTTATACTCATAAATGTAATTGAATGACTGAAATAGCTTCAAATATATAACTCTTCAGAGATATAACGTTTTATTCAAACAAACCAAAAGTATGAAACATCTAGTTCTTAGCGCTACAGATAGGCACAGTAAAAAAAAAACAACTCAAACAATTTGAGATAATTACACTACTTTTCTCAGTTTCTCGTTAACAAGTTTGACTGTGAAACGCCTTGATTTATTTATAATGACAAGTTAATTTCAACTTAGCGCTACAGAAAGGCACCGACAAAAACAGTCCAAACAATTTGAGATAATTACACTATTTTTCTCAGTTTCTCGTTAACAAGTTTGACTGTGAAACGCCTTGATTTATTTATCTAATGACAAGTTCATTTCAACTTAGCGCTACAGAAAGACACCATCAATAAGTATTTTGCTAGTCAAACGTGAATGGACTTTCACGATTAGGACTTTGTTGATTAAAAAGCATCGGTATTCTAAGTGTGTTGTAAGTAGAATTTAATCGCGTTGGACGAGTGCAGATTGATAGATGATAAAGCGTCGTTGAAACCAAGTCATTTTTTGGCAAGACAAATCAGCGTGGAACTTAGTCAATGAAATTTAATGTATTTAAGTGAATTAAATTAGTAAGTCTCATTCTGGTTTTCCAAAGTGTTTTTCAAGTCAAAAACAAAAACCGTTCAAGTTTAACAATAATAAATCTAGATAGATAGATACACGACAAGCTGTTCAATGAAGTTTATAATGTTCACAGCAATAAGAGTCTCCATTAAATGGTCCCCTGTACAGTGTGATCTTGTTTTTTAGTCTTGCTAAACCAATGGCATTTTGAGTGCAGCCCTTTTCTTTAGAGATTCCGCCGTTCTTCCGTCTTGAAATCGATAATCGACATCTCTCAGAATTGCCGTCCACTGCCCATATCCGTACCTATCTATCCCTCTTTTTAGAACATCGTCCTCGTCCGACGTGAATTTCCATGTGCGACGACTGAGCTTTCTCTGAATGCGCATGGGCTCAGTGGGAGGAACGTCCTTTTTTGGAGGGGGTGATGGGCTTGTCTTTACTACGGTTTCAACTGGCGGTGCCAAGCCGGACGTTGATGGACCACCGAACCTCGCGTGTACGTCCTCGTCCACCTGTGAACCCTTGCTACCTTGAAGCTTTTGTAGGCACTCGTGACCCCTGACGGCAACTTCGCGCGATCTTTGCTTCTGATAGTGAACTTTCGCAACGGCAGAGCTGTGTTTTTGGTCTTCTGACAAGATCTCCTGCTCTTTGCTAGTGAGCTGATTGAGGCTTTGCGTCTCGACAATTTGACGATAGCGTGTGGGATGAATGTATTTTCCAATTGCATCGAAAACCAATTTGCTCATGATGTCGCCCAACTTACTGTGTTGGCCTCCATTTCTCGTGACCAGAACGAAGTCGCACTGGGGTTTTAGCAATGGTCTGACAAAATCGATGTAGCCATCCAGCACTTGCACGCTCGTCTCGGTCAGAATCAAAGAATCAAATCCATACTTGCCGGCAGTCTTGAACGTTTTCTGATCGATGAATCCCCCGTTTTTCTTCGCTGTGCCGACCATGTCGACGGTCAAATATTGATAAGTCATAGGTCGCGACCCCTTGACCTTGATGAACAAATACATCGCTACAAATTTCGTGGCAAACGTTACGTCCGAGGAGTTGACTTGACCTGGACTGGTTTTGCACATCTTCACCGTGTTTTCGTAGCGGGGCAAGTGAAAAGTCACGACTTCTAATAATTCATCCATTGTTGCCCAGTGCCCTCTAGCTTCGAGAGTTTCAATGTCTAGATCTTGTGTCCACTGCAATCTCATCATCTTTGCCACTGTCTTTCGCGCTCTTTTGAGGTACAATTCTGTCGCAGATAGGTTTCGAAGAACTGCGTCTGATGCGCCATTGATTTTTCTGAAGTCGATCAGTTCAGAAATGGCATCTATGTAACCCAGTCGGCCCCCATGTCCGAGCTTGCATTCGTCTTGCAAGTAGTCGATATATTTGAACAACAGATTCGGAGAACATAGGCTAAAATCCATAACTTCAAAAGTCAACTCCTCTTCGTCTTCGCAACAAAATTTAAGAAATTTAAAGCATCTTCTCGCCATTTGTTCAGCTGTGCGATCTTTCTTGCAACCACCTCCACTTCCAGTCAACCATTTCGTGAATGTTTCTCCAATTTGGCCTGAGACTGAAAACGAAGGAAATACCCTGGCATTCGTGTCATTTGTGGTAGTCACTGGTAAGGTTTTTGAGACATGAATGGAATCTGTTAGTCCTTTCAGGTCGGGTTTTTCATCAAAATGAAAGAACCAACTGTGCTTGGTATTCACATGTTTTCTGCAGCCGCGTTGACTTTCAAATCCGTCATGGTCGCACAGTTGTATTGGACAATGATACAGGCTGTCTGTTTCGTCTTTTTCCAGGTGAAGTCGTTTTGGTTTTGGCGATGCACCATCAATATTCGACCAGACAACTTTGCTCCTTTTGCTCATTTTTCAAGTCGAGCATCGTCCGAGCAACGCACACATTTGTTCCACTTAACAAAAACCGAACAAAACTCAGAAAAAATTGCAAACAATAAAGCTATTGTACAGGTTCGAACTTGCCACAACTTGTCTCTGCTTGCCCACTGTTATGGCTATTATGCAAATTTAGAATTGTGAGATACCACCAATGTGTGATTGTTTCAAGGCTTGCCCAAACTGGCCTAGCTCTTTAGAAGGGTTCTTTAAATATGCTTTTAAAATCTGTTTTTTTGTTTTCAATTGTAGCAGCAATACTTGACCAAATCCATGCCTACTGAAAAGCTAGTAACAAGAAAGAAACATCCTATACACGAAAAGTTATAGTTTAAAACTATATATTTATAACAGCAGTTTCGCTGATTGAAAAAATAAAAAGGAACAGAAAATAGTGAATCGGAACCGTTTCACACGAATAGGAACCATTTCACGTAAAATAGGAACCATTTCACGTAAAATAGGAACCATTTCACGTAAAATAGGAACCATTTCACGTAAATAGGAACCATTTCACGTGAATAGGAACAAGCAATTAGGAACAAAACGTTCCGCGCGTCAACAAAACGGAACATATATTCTCAAAGGGAACACATCAATAGGAACAATTGTTCCTCAAAGTGATAAAAAGGAACAGGCTGTTAAAACAGGAACAGCATGGATAGGAACAAATGTTCCTTGGATAATGTGTGAAAAGGAACAGAAAATGTTGAATAGGAACAATTCACGTGAATAGGAACAAGTAATTGGGAACACACGTTCCGCTCACCAGCATAAAGGAACATTTACTCTAAAAGGGAACACATCAAAAGGAACAATTGTTCCTCAAATGAATAAAAAAGGAACCTAATGTCAAAAACGGAACAATTAATGTTAGGAACACTTGTTCCTAAATAACCTATTTAGGAACAATATGTTCCATTCACGGGCGAAAATTCGGAACAAAAGGTTCTCTTTTAGCTCCAGGTGAACAGTTTGTTCTTATTTGACACATAAATGCGTTCCAGTTTACACTAAAGGAACAACACCAATTAGGAACGATTGTTCCACTTTTTTTCAAAGGGGAACGTTCCCAAATCGAATATCGGAACAGCAAACAAAACTAAAAATCTGTCAAAAAGTCACCTAGATAATAAATAAACACATGAAAAAGCGTCTGATGAATCTTTATATGGTCAACATGCAACAGCAAAAATTTGATTCGACTAATCACCGTTGATCATCGGAAAATGTGCAAGTTAAAAATTTTGGGAAACGTATAAGACAGACAGACAGACAGACAGACAGTCACTCGGTCGGTCGGTCGGTCGGTCGGTCGGTCGGTCAGTCAGTAGTACGGTCCATTTTTAGATGCAACCCAAATTTCTATATATTTCAGTAACAACAACAACATTTTTTGTACCGAAAAGTGGAAAGTGGGATCCCCCCCCCCACCCTTTCCTCCGTTTCGCCAAGACTATTGCAGGATATATAGTACGTCCAAAAATATTTCTTTTGACGTATGAAACACGAGATGATGACGTCATCTTGGATTTCTTGATTTTTCCAAGACGTCAGAAAACCACCAAAACTGACTCAAAAGTAAACAAAATCAATAACATAATGCTAAAATGATCAAAAAGGTAAAATGTATTGCCAGAAATGTATTTAATTTCTTCCTTAGAAAACACGAAAATTTGTGAAAACATGCCTGTCAAAATATGGTTGCCATGGTAACAGCAAGTTCGGTGAATAATGATATGTCATACCAAATTGTTCCCAGTTAAATGTTAGGAAAAGTTGAAAAGTTTGGTGGCTGTTACTTTAATATTAAAAAAAAAAGGTATTAACGGTCAAAGTCTCTGCGGGCAGATTTCGCTCCCCGGTCTGAACATGCTGAATAGGGTTAATTAATTGAGAGAGTTATTAAATTTTGGGTGATTTTCGAGTCGCATTAGACCGCCGTGTGTGTTCAGAGCATACAATGAATTAAATGACTATCATGCTGCTTTGCGCTCTAATGGTTTTAGAAAAAAAGGTAAATGGACATAAGCAAGAGAGGATGTCCTAGGAGAGTCTTTCATCGGTCTCCTACCATGATATATTTTCAGTCCATAGCTGAGCTATTTGTAGAGCACTGCCGTACAACTGAATAGTTTATTGATTCTAATGCTTACTATGTACCTGAATATGATCCAAGACTCAGTGTGTACTTGGATGCCTTGTCCGTGATTGCAAACGAGTCGTACTCAGCATATTTAGTCTCTCCTTCCCAGTCTTCCAGGTCCACTCTTAGCATGTCACTTTCATTTTTGATCAGGCGGTGTATCTTGTCCAGTCCAAGCCAAAACTCGCCATTCAGGTTACCGAAACCACTCTTGTAGTCGTCCCAATCGCGGTAGAAATCAACAGAGCCGTCCAGTCTCTTCTGGAACACTGTCCATCCCCCACCGGCTGTTATTTGGTCACAGAACACGGCAAATGGACCTGAACCATCAGGGTCGATTGTATAAACACCACTGGTTGTTTTACCAGATTTATACAGCTCAGCACAGTTTTTCAGAATAGCTGTAATGGTTATTTAAATTAAATCAATCAGCCCTCATTGTATATTAGAAATGCGGGAATTGTGTCGAAGGTATAGGGGAGGGGGATTTTGAGCGGAAATGTTCAGGTCTTCTGACAGTATGTGTAGTATTTCAAAATAAAGCGTTCTCAACACTGGTTTGCTTTCCCGGCTTCAAATGTCAGGCACAACCAGCCGATTATTTTCAATCCGCGATGGATTTTTTCCTCAGAG
Source organism: Desmophyllum pertusum (assembly GCA_029204205.1). Taxonomy (NCBI): domain Eukaryota; kingdom Metazoa; phylum Cnidaria; class Anthozoa; order Scleractinia; family Caryophylliidae; genus Desmophyllum; species Desmophyllum pertusum. The sequence continues at coordinate 1,813,147 of MU825397.1, forward strand.
ACTGATTCAAAAGTTTGTTATAATCTTTAGGTTCGCGTATGTAAATTGTGTTCCTGCTAGGTTTGATGAAATAATATAACTAGGAGTATAAGCCCCGTTTATAACAACCACAATCTACTATGATATAATTATTTGTTTTACTTCTTTTCTGCAAGCTGTTTACCCCTGGGGGACTCCCTTATAAACTTGACGGACTTTGATATGTTTCTCTTTGCAATGTGAATGTAAATGACTTACCACCATTGCAATTGCAGTTCTCAAGAGCAACAATGATGTTCGTTAAATCTTCAATTATTTCTTCTTTACAAGCAGGGAGAAGTTTGGCTTCCTCCATGAAAGTAAACAGCACAAGGAAAGTGAAAAACACAATCCACTTCTGAGCAGCCATGTCTGAAAACTAACGACAAATTAAAACAAAATAAGCTGGTAATTATTGATTAATGTGTAATTTTTTTTGTTATAATTTTTTTATACTCTCCAAGATTATATTCACTATCGACGATATCTTTCAATTTACTGACGAAATCCAACAGACACCTATCAACGAAGAAGATATTCTGGTCTCCTATGATGTCACCGCACTCTTCACGAATATACCTGTTAACGAAACCATCCAGATCTTAGCAAACAAAGCCTTCACTAACGACTGGTTCAACAAGACTCACGGCCTACAACTAAAGAAAGAACAACTAGTTGAACTCCTGGAAGTAGCCGTAAGGGACCAGCTTTTTCAATTCCACGGTGAATTATATGAGCAAACTGACGGCGTGGCCATGGGGTTCCCTCTGGGACCCTTACTAGCAAACACATTTATGTGTTCCTTAGAGGAGAAGCTACTAGAGGACGGTGAAATGCCCAACTATTACAAACGATATGTTGATGATACACTCGCAATCATGCCTGGTCTCCCAGCGGCGGCTGCTTTTTTGGACGTCTTAAACTCTAAACATCCCTCTCTAAAGTTTACCATGGAAACAGCCATTGACAACACGCTTCCTTTCCTTGGGATGAACATCACGAAGAATGGTTCCACACTTCAAACAAGTGTCTACAGGAAACCCACCAACACCGGACTTTTCCTGCACTATGATAGCCACGTCGATCAGCGCTACAAAACTGGCCTGTTAAAAACAATGCTGAATAGAGCCTATCGACTATCATCAACATGGAAAGCCTTTATTGATGAATGCGAAATCCTTAAGACTACGTTCGCACACCTCCACTACCCAGCAAACCTAATTGATTCTACAATCAAGAGGTTCATCAACAATCCAGCCACCGACAGTAGATCCAGCGAGAAAAAAGAACATTACAGTGAAAACGAAGAAAACATCAGGATCGTCATTCCGTTCAAGGATCAGAAATCTGCCAACAACACAAAGAAATAACTACTTGCAACACCTCGGCAGCAAAATTGGAACACGTTTACAACCCGTGTTTACAAGCCGCAAAATCGGAAGCCTCCTAAAATCCAGGGAACCGAAACCTAAGCTCATCAGCGAGCAATGCGTCGTGTATCATTTTAAATGTGGTCTATGTGATATGGACTATGTTGGTTACACCAACCGACATTTACATCAACGCGTTGCGGAACACGGCTCACTGAATTCATCAATTGGAAAGCACATGCACGAGGATCACGGAATGTCAAAACCGAATTTGAATAACAACTTTTCGGTACTTAAGAAGTGCCGAAATAAATTCGACTGTCTTATATATGAGATGCTCATAATCAAAGAATTGCAACCAACTTTAAACGTGCAATCAGACTCCATCCGCGCTAAGTTATTTACATAACTTAAAGACTCCAAAAAAAAAGCCAATTATTTTCACTAATTTATATTCATTTCTCAACTATAAAATGTTCCCTCTTCCCTTGATAATGATGATAGAATCATCGAAACGTCGGACAGCAATAATTTTTGTATTTCTACTAAAATGCTTTAGCAAAGATTATATTTATATTTTTATATTTAAGATATCTTTTTTTAGTTTTTAGTATTAAGAATAAGCTATCTGTCGTAACACGCTGTTTATCACCATACAGAAATTCGGTTGGTAACGACTAGAGACTCATGCGTGCGTTTTCGAACGGTCAAAACATCTACCCCATTGATTGGATATAGTAAACTTTCACCGATATGGTTAAAAATTAATTCGACCCACCTTAACTTTGTAAGTGAATTTACTTCAGCTTCGTCGCGATTCTTGCAGTTTGCGGCTTGCACTCAGTGGGCTGTTATCAACTGTTTGTTGAATACAGTGAAAAGATACAAACGACTTCGGTATATGGGTATATATAGAGAAAGCCTTGGATACGACATCTTCGTAAGAATATGAATTTTGTGTCATAATGTCGAACGTACAGGAGGGCCTCCTTGCAGTGTGTGCTTTAATAGATAAACAATATCGGGTTTGTAACTCAGTTGTCATCGAAACTGAAAATTCCTGTTGTAATTCCTCGATATCCGATACAAGTTAGATCACGAAAATGTCAGTGTCCTTAGAAAGAGGACGTTGAATGGAAAACACGTTGGGCTGGTAAATATAGCATAAATAGACATCATTCTGCTGTCACAGCTCTCTCCCGCGTTGGTTTCCGATATCAACCAAATTTAATTTGTTTTAATAAGAATAATCAATAATAAAAATAATAAGAATATGAATAATTTTGTGACATAATGTCGAACAAGGCCTCCTCGCAGTGTGTGCTTTAATAGAAAACAACAGTGATCAGGTTTATAGTCAACCGTAGTGGGGGTGGTAAACATAACATAAATACCCTTTTTAATTATGAGAACCTTTTTTATAAGAACGTTGAGGCTGAGATTGACCAAAATGTTAACATAGCCAGGTTGAGAATTAGCTAAGAACATTTTTATTCACTTGTTTCTTGCATCGAGCTCTAAATACAATATTCCAGTATCCTTTCAAAAAATTAACGAAATGTAACATTTCAAATATCTCAGTGAATAAGCAGTTCAAATCACATTTTTTTTATAATAACAACATGAGTTTCTATCACATAAAATGTTAATACCATTTTCATGATCACGTTCGAATCTTTTTTGTGAAATTCTATACCATGTAACCTACGAACATGTTAAGAACGTTTTCAGGCTGAAATCGCCCCAAAAATAAGAACATTCGTCAGCCTCAGCTCGAACATTAGACGTTCTTATAAAAAAAATAATTAAAAAGAGTGTATATTATACACTGTTCATACTGCAGTAACTGCTTTCTCCCGCGTTGGTTTCAATGTCAACCGAATTTAATTTTTTGATGAGAATAATAAATAAGAATAATAAGAATAATAATTTTGTGACATAATGTCAAACTGGGCCTCCTCGCAGTGTTTGCTTAAATAAATAAACAATATTAGGTGTTTAAGTCAGTCGTCATCGAAACTGAACATAGTCCTCTGTATTTCCGCGATACCCGATACAAGTTAAATCACGTACGAAAATGTGTGTTATTATGTATAAAATAACAATTCGTAATTTCATTATTTCTTTATTGTATCGTATTTTATGTTAAATTTTTAGTTGGCACACGACCCCAAAATATGGCTTATTTATCGATTAATCGATTGAGCCGATAGGACGTTGAACGGAAAAACACGTTGGGCTGGTAAATATAACATAAATAGACATTATACTGCTGTCAATTATATTTTATATCAAAAATTGTGCGAAAAATATATCGGTTCCTTGTTTTAAGTTGTTTTACGAACAGTGATGGCATTTTTGATCACATAGAAACCCTCAGAAGTAAGAATCGTGACCATTCTCCTTGAGTTGGACAATAAATTCAGTTTCAGACGGAAGCCGCTGAGGTATTTGCGAGTCTTAAGATCGGTCTTCTTACTTCAATTTATTGTTTTTTATATTAAAGCAGGTAACAGAACAAGTTCCAAATTTTAATTATTTCTTCTTGGCCGGGGATGGTCAATAACACAAACAATCAAATATAAAAAATATTCTTCGCCGCGAATAATGTAGACTTGATATGTTGCCGATTTTATACATGTAGTCCACGAGAATTAACATTTGCACAGAGACGAAATGTAGGAAAAACTGAGAACGTGATCCTCCAAAATAAGATAAAGAATGCCTTGGACACCAAATCCTCGTAAAAAGAATTTTGTGACATAATGTCGAACAGGGCCTCCTCGCAGTGTGTGCTTTAATAGATAAACAATATCGGGTGTGTAACTCAGTTGTCATCGAAAAACATTCATTTTGTATGTCCTGCGTACCCGATACAAGTCAGACCACCAGATGTGTCGTTAGAAAGAGGACGTTGAATGGAAAACACGTTGGGCTGGTAAACACAACATAAATATCCATTATACTGCTGTCAATATTTTCTCCCGCGTGGGTTTTCAATATCAGTTAAATGAAAAAAACATATACTTATTGGCTATACACAATTACTGGTTAACGCAGTAGTTTACATTGTGGGCCATCAGACAAAAATAAAAAGTTAAAGAGTTAAAATAGAATAAAAAGTACTTAAGCCATGTATATTCCAATATATTTTATATATAAAAAAAAGTGCTAAAAAGATATCCTTGTTTTATAAATGTGTTTTTCCAGGAACATATCGCTCCTGGGGACATTAGCACATAAAAACATCAGCTACTTGGCATGAAGTAAGAATCGTGATCGTTCTCTTTGAGTTGACAAGAAATTCAGTTTCAGACGGTCAAGCCGCTGAGGTATTTGCAAGACGATCGGTCTTCTTACTTATTTTTTTTTCATTAAAACAGGTAACAGAACAAGTTCTAAATTTTAATTACATGTATTTCTTTGCAGTGACCGGGGATGGTCAATAACACAAACATAGTATTCTACGCCGCGAATCATGTAGACTTGATATGTTGATTTTATACATGTAGTCCATGATAATTCGCACTTACACAGAGACGAAATGTTAAGAAAAACCGAGAACCGTGATCCTAATAAGATATAAAGACTCTATAAAGAATGCCTTGAATACCATATCTTCGTAAGAAGAATGTTGTGACATGACAGGGGCACCCAACGGATCGTTTCGGTGGAATATCTGTTCGGAAGGCTTATAATCGCCTTGGATATTCGGTTAGGGAAATGTCATCTCGAACTTTCTTAATATGGGAAAATTAATGCCTTTTGTTTTCGGAGAGATAAAAATGTCGTTTTGGGTACAAAAATAGATCAGCTAGGATTTTCGGAAAGGCAAATTCAGCTCATAAATTCGGGTAAAAGATTTCAATCCCTAAAATTTTCTGAAGATTGAAAGTTCAGCTAACGTATCCGAACAGATACATTTTTCTTAGCGTTTAAAAATAAGCTATTGAACTGCACAAAAAGCATAGTTATAACGTAAAAACGACGTTCCGACACCAACAGGAAAATTTTGTCGTTGGGTGCCCCTGACATGATATCGAGCAGGGCCTCCTCGCAGTGTACAACAATCAGTCGGGTGTGTAACTCAGTTTGTCGATCATCTAAAAACATTCCTTGCATGATTTCCTCGATACCCGATACAAGTTAAATCACGTACGAAAATATTGTGTTATTAGGTGTAAAATAACAATTCGCAATTTCATTATTTTTCTTTATCTAATCGTGTCAAAAATAAAGGTTCTTGATTGATAAATTGATAGAGAAAAAGGAAATTGAATGGAAAACACGTTGGGCTGGTAAATATAACATAAATAGTCATTATTTCAATTCAACTAAATATATATAATAAATATATATGAATTAAATTTAAAAATATATGGTTATTTAGCGGGGAGTGTCGGGTTAGGGTTTCTTTCATTTACACTCATCAAATATATATAAAATAGCCTGTATATATCCCTTGTGGATCCTCTCTTGTCTCCTAATAAGTTTGCCTTGTGTCGTACATTGCGTAAGCGATCCTTAGATGGGTTTCAAACGGAGTTATAGGCTCCCCCTACCCTACCACCCAGAAATAAAATTCCCGGGAGGCCCACGTCCTATCACACAAATCACCTCTTCGATTGCTGCGTTTCCAGCGTGGTTGTCCTGATGGTGTAGTGGTTATCACACCTGACTAGTAAACTGGGGGGCGTGGGTTCAAATCCCACTCACGGCAAATTTCTTTCTACATGTATTCAGATATAAATATGGTTATTTGGGGTGTGTAGGCAGTTAGGGGTTATTTCATTTACACTCATAAAAATATAAACCTTACTGGCTATACAGCCCAGTAGTTTAAATTATGGGCCGTTACAAAAAAACAAGTTAGAGTTAAAATAGGCTAAAAAGTATCTATTTCGATATATATTACATTATTATACGACATAGCATTTTAGAGTGCGAATACGCACAAAGACGAGAGCAAATATGAGACCGTATTCAACGGGTCTTAGTCCCCCTGACCGCGCGCTACGGAAAACAATGTTGAAAGCCTATATTTTAGGAAAGATATTATGTCTCGTATAATAAAACAATGTATTCAGCGGAAAGTTGTGTAATACGGCTGGGGCATTTTTACTCGCTGTTATTTAAAACGGCCCCGAAAACTAAGTGAGAAACCCCGAACACTCGGCACTAACTAGTTAACAGTGAAGAAACCTGCTTGTTTAGGAAAAAAGTTACGTACTACTAAAAAGGTATACTAATTTAAAATTCCTAACTGTGCTTAACCTTGCGCTGTTGTTTTCTCGGAAGAAACCTACTAGTTAATATTGAAGAAACTTAAGTTTGTTAAAGGAATTACCTTTTGACACCGTTGAATCAACAGTTAATTGTAGAATATTTCTGGACACTCTAAAGCGTTTCTTGTAATCACTGTGGATGGCGAATTGATCGGTCAAAAAACCTCTGTTTAAATAGCATCCAACAAATTAGCATATGAATTGATTGAACTAGTTAACATTAAGGAAAACATCTGCTCGTTGGGGTTTGCGGTATTGCGGTTTGGACAATTTTTCATGCGGTATAACGGTAATTCTAATCTAAAATTGCGGTATTGCGGTATTCTCAAAACCTGCGGGATTCGGTTTTTTTAGCGTTTTGTTCGGTATTAAAAAATTATCCACCAGTGTTTTACGACCGTTTACGACCCTTTTCGATCCTTTTTCCAGTTCCTTGTCGTTTCGGAAACGCTTCGAAACATCCCCTAACATCCTCCAATCCGTCACGCGATTTTATATTAGTCATATTACATGAAACGTGATTACAATATGATCGTTTTAAACAATCTAAACGGATATTTGCACGAAATTTAACGAACAGAGTAGCGGTTTCGGTATTCTATCGATTTTTGACAAGGTTATTGGACGTATTGCGGTATTACTGAACAACTAAACCTATGACTTAGCCTTAGGCTGTTGTTTCGTCGGAAATAACCTCGTTCACGGCCTAGTTAACATCGAAGAAACTTATGCTTGTTTTGAAACTTATGCTTGTTTTGACACGCGCTGAATCAACAGTTAATTGTAGAATATTTCTGGACACTCTAAAGTGTTTCTTGTAACCACTGTGGATGGCGTATAGATCCTGCAGTGAAACACCGTCTGTCTACATGTCTATATAACATCCAAAATTAGCGTAATAATTGATAGCATGTTTAAGTACATTCATAGTTTTCACCAAGATCATGATCAAAGAACGGGGAAAAAACAACTACAGGAAACGGATAAAAACTAACTTTAAGAAACGGATTTTCGAGCTGAGGCTGAACTAAGACCGAATGTTCTTTTTTTTTTTTGGCGATTTCAGCCTGAAAACGTTCTTAACATGTTCTTAAGTTACACGGTATAGAATTTCACAACAAAAGATTTGAACGTGACATGAAAATGTATTTACATTTTACGTGATGGAAATTCATGTTGTTATTGGTATTGGACGTATTGCGGTAATTGGCAAATTTTTTTTTTTGCGGTATTACGGTGTTCAGAACCTCCCAATGTCCCCCGGAAAAGGTACGTGTTACTGAGCAACTATACCTGTGACTTTAGCCTTAGGCTGTTGTTTCGTCGGAAATAGCCTAGTTCACAGCCTAGTTCACGGCCTAGTTAACATCGAAGAAACTTATGCTTGTCTTGAAACTTATGCTTGTTTTGACACGCGCTGAATCAAACAGTTAATTGTAGAATATTTCTGGACACTCTAAAGTGTTTCTTGTAACCACTGTGGATGGCGAATTGATCCTGCAGTGAAACACCGTCTGTCTATATAACATCCAAAAATTAAGCGTAATAATTGATAGCATGTTTCAGGGGCACCCAACGACAACATTTTCCTGTAGGTGTCAGAACGTCGTTTTTACGTTATAACTGTGCTTTTTGTGCAGTTTAATGGCTTATTTTTAAACGCTAAGAAAAATGTATCTGTTCGGATACGTTAGCTGAACTTTCAAACTTCAGAAAATTTTTAGGGATTGAAATCTTATTACCCGAATTTATGAGGTGAATTTTCCTTTCCGAAAAATCCTAGCTGACCGTTTTTTGTACCCAAAACGACATTTTTATCTCTCCGAAAACAAAAAGGCATTAATTTTCCCATATTACGAAAGTTCGAGATGGACATTTCCCTAACCGAATATCCGAGGCGATTATAGGCCTCCCGAAACAGATATTCCACCGAAAACGATCCGTTGGGTGCCCCTGATGTTTAAACACATTCATAGTTTTCACCAAGATCATGATCAAAGAAACGGGCATAAAAACAACTACAGGAAACGATAAAACTAACTTAGGAAACGGATAAACCGACTTTAGGAAACGGATAAAACCATCCACACTCTTTTTTTTATTTTATAAAGAACGTCTAATTTTCGAGCTGAGGCTGGAATGTTCTTATTTTTTTGGCGATTTCAGCCTGAAAACGTTCTTAACATGTTCTTAAGTTACATGGTATAAAAATTTCACAAAACAGATTTGAACGTGACCATGAAAATGTATTTACGTTTATGTGATGGAAATTCATGTTGTTACTATAAAAAAAATGTGCACTCAAGTATTTTGAGCTGATTTGAACTGCTTATTGAAATGTTACATTTTTTAATTTTTTGGAAAGGATACTGGAATTTTATTTAGAGCTCGATGCAAGAAACAAGTGAATAAAAATGTTCTTAGCTAACTCTCAACCTGGCTATGTTCTTAAATGTTTGGTCAATCTCAGCCTCAACGTTCTTATAAAAAAGGTTATTATAAAAATAAAGGAAACGGATAAAACCACAGGTCACCAAAAGCGCTGTATAAGAGTTTGTATGGAGCTGAAATTCGATCGAAAATGATTTTCACTAGTTTCGAAAAGTTGTAAAATAATGTGAATTAGGCCCCAGTTCAGACGCCGTACTTTTATTACATGAGCCGAATCGAACCAGATGAATTAAATTCATGTGAAGTCGACGGCGTCTGAATCAATTTATTTGAATTGTAACGGCCGATTGAATTCGGATCGGCTCAGCCGGGAGTTAACGGCTGTTCAGACGCCGAACTTTGCATGAGCTGAATCAAAGGCATAAATAATTATTGAATTTATGTATAACAGCAATTTTTCCTATATTGAATTAAGTTCGGCTGAATTAAGCTCGGCATCTGAATCAATTCAGGACGGTCTAAAAGTTAATTTGGGTCGGCCTAGTACGGCCTCTGAACTGGGCCTTAAAGTGTTTTTCCTGTGTTTTTATCGATTCTGGGAGGTTCCTGAATGAAAGCCGTTTTGGGCAAATTTCGCGAAGCGTACTAAGAGAAGAACTAGGTAGAAAACGATTATGAACTTTTCGCCAACCCGTTTTTCGAGGTCCGCTTCGAAATGTTCGCTAAAAATCGATTTCCGAAATAAACGGCTTCCAGGAACATCCCAGAATCGGATGAAAACACAAGAAAGACAGCAGGTAAGGTTTTTAACGCTTTAATTTCACATGATTTACAACTTTTCGAAAGAACAGTTACAATTATTTTCGATCGAATTTCAGCTCCATACAAACTCTTATACAGCGCTTTGGTGACCTGTGGTAAAACCAACTTCAGTTAGAAACGGATGGAATATACTTCAGGAAACGGAAAACAAATAAAAACATTCCAGTTTGTTCTATTTTGGTTTGGTTTGGTTGATCGACTTTTTCAACAAGAACAACGGTTAAACAATATGCAAACAAGTCTCAAAACAGTCCGTCTGTGGACTATCAGAAATATGCTTATAGTTTTCCTTGCGCGGTTTCTTATTTCACATGCCTGTGCTCTACGCAATAAACGCTTATAACTGCAATCTAGCTACGCCTCTTGAGTCAACGGGTACGTGAATATACATTTTTATCACCAATTTAGATTATAGATTTACTAATTTCGTCATTACAAGAAATCAAAGCATAATATGGTCGGAAATTGCACCACTGATCAACTAGCGCATATTGTTCAACGCGCGCCCCTTACAAAAAGACAATTGGAGGCAATTACGTTTAAAACCAAAAATGCCCAAAATGCGCTTTTCTATTGTGCCATTTGAAACTCGCAAAGGTAGAGAAATGAAATATAATTGTAGAAGATTTCTGGATACTCTAAAGCGTTTCTTGTAACCACTGTGGATGGCGAATTGATCGGTCAAACAACCTCTGTTTAAATAACTTCCAACAAATTAGCATATGAATTGATTGAACTAGTTAACATAAAGGAAACATCTGCTCGTTGGGGTTGCGGTATTGCGGTATTGGACAATTTTTCATTCGGTATTTCGGTAATTCTAATCTAAAATTGCGGTTTGCGGTATTCACAAAACCTGCGGGATTCGGTTTTATAGCGTTTTTGTTGGTATTAAAAATTATCCCCCAGTGTTTTTCGACCGTTTACGACCCTTTTCGATCCTTTTCCAGTTCCTTGTCGTCTCGGACACGCTTCGAAACTAGCTCTAAGATCCTCTAATCCGTCACGCGATTTTATACTAGTCATATTACATGAAACGTGATAACAATCTGATCGTTTTAACAATCTAAGCGGATATTTGCACGAAATTTAACGAACAGAGTAGCGGTTTCGGTATTCTATCGATTTTTGACAAGGTATTGGACGTATTGCGGTATTACTGAACAACTAAACCTATTACTTAGCCTTAGGCTGTTGTTTCGTCGGAAATAACCTAGTTCACGGCCTAGTTAACATCGAAGAAACTTATGCTTGTTTTGAAACTTATGCTTGTTTTAACACGCGCTGAATCAACAGTTAATTCCTCGTTTAGCGGGGTTTATAATTCTGTCCCCCAAGAGCTCACGCGAGAGCAATTCTCGTGTGGCCTTTACGATCATAAATGTTTGTGGAGTTGGGGGATGGCATGATTCTAACAATGACGACGGGGACGTCACTTGAGGACGTGAGAGCGCGCGGAATAGTCTGGACCCAACTTTATTTCGACTTCCGGTGCTCCCGTTGCCGTCCTGTGGCCAAGTTCACGACGCCATTTGGTGGTTTTCACGTTGTGACCAGAACGCCACATATCTGCTGTCATTTTGCTGACATTTTGCGGCATTTTTCGCTGCGCACGCCGTCGTCGAGAAGTCCTCGTGGTCATTGCTAAATCACCAACTTATAAATCTGATCTTCGGGATTGAGGGCGTGAGTTCAAATCCTAAATCGTCCTTCTTTTTTTTTTCGGTTCGAATCCAGGCCGTTCTTTTTTTATCCCCCTTTTCTTTGCTTAATAACATTGACTTCGACGTAATCTTTGTACACGTAAATGTAGAAACAGGAACGGCTGCTGAAGAATAACAATTTTTACTCCAAGTTTGTTTATCGAACGAATTTATATACGGGTCATTTGTAAAAAAAACCGGCTTTATTAAATCCGTTATCAACAACAGGAAAAGGAAAGACGACTCAGGAATGTCTCAAAGTACGATCAAACATATGGCTTAGTTTTCATTGTAGACGTGAAGACTTGTGTCTGAAAATAATTCGCCGATCCGATATTGCGAAGAAGACTTTACCTACAAAAGCGAGGTGGTTTCAGATCATTCGGACGGAAAAGTGGGGAAAACAGTACAAGAGCGCTACAATTTATTACAGATGTCGGGAGACGAGCGAACTCCAATCGAAACCAAAACCCGGTGGCATAGCAAAAACACGGCGTTCGTCCGGCGATTCTCAGAAACCTTGCAGCGATTCTTGGAAACCTTGCAGATCAAATCGCAGCGTGCCCGTTACTAAGGCAACAAAAGCTTCGCGAGGACCTGCCAGTCACGTATTACTAGTTGGAGAATATTTCTGGACACTCTAAAGTGTTTCTTGTAACCACTGTGGATGGCGAATTGATCCTGCAGTGAAACACCGTCTGTCTACATGTCTATATAACATCCAAAAATTGGCGTAATAATTGATAGCATGTTTATGTACATTCATAGTCTCACCAAGATCAAAGAAACGGAAAAAAAAACAACTACAGGAAACGGATAAAAGTAACTTTAGGAAACGGATTTTCGAGCTGAGGCTGAACTAAGACCGAACTGTTTTTTTTGGGGGGGCGATTTCAGCCTGAAAACGTTCTTAACATGTTCTTAAGTTACATGGTATAGAATTTCACAACAAAAGATTTGAACGTGACATGAAACTGAATGCATTTACGTTTTACGTGATGGAAATTCATGTTGTTATTGGTATTGGACGTATTGCGGTAATTGGCAATTTTTTTTTGCGGTATTTCGGTGTTCAGAACCTCCCACTGGCTCTCGTTAAGGGGAAAGGTACGTGTTACTGAACAACTAAACCTGTGACTTAGCCTTAGGCTGTTGTTTCGTCGGAAATAACCTAGTTCACGGCCTAGTTAACATCGAAGAAACTTATGCTTGTCTTGAAACTTATGCTTGTTTTGAAACTTATGCTTGTTTTGACACGCGCTGAATCAACAGTTAATTGTAGAATATTTCTGGACACTCTAAAGTGTTTCTTGTAACCACTGTTGATGGCGAATTGATCCTGCAGTGAAACACCGTCTGTTCTTATAACATCCAAAAATTAGCGTAAGGTAATAATTGATAGCATGTTTAAACACATTCATAGTCTTCACCAAGATCATGATCAAAGAAACGGGAATAAAACCAACTACAGGAAACGGATAAAACTAACTTTAGGAAACGGATAAAACCGACTTTAGGAAACGGATAAAACAATCCACACTCTTTTTTTTATTTTATAAGAACGTCTAATTTTCGAGCTGAGGCTGAACCGGACCAAGACCGAATGTTGTTATTTTTTTGGCGATTTCAGCCTGAAAACGTTCTTAACATGTTCTCAAGTTACATGGTATAGAGTTTCACAAAACAGATTTGAACGTGACCATGAAAATGTATTTACGTTTTATGTGATGGAAATTAATGTTGTTACTATAAAAAAATGTGCACTCAAGTATTTTGAGCTGATTTGAACTGCTTATTGAAATGTTACATTTTTTAATTTTTTGGAAAGGATACTGGAATTTTAAAACAAGTGAATAGAAAATGTTCTTAGCTAACTCTCAACCTGGCTATGTTCTTAAAATTTTGGTCAATCTCAGCCTCAACGTTCTTATAAAAAAGGTTATTATAAAATAAAGGAAACGGATAAAACCACAGGCCACCAAAGCGCTGTATAAGAGTTTGTATGGAGCTGAAATTCGATCTAAAATGATTTTCACTAGTTTCGGAAAGTTGTAAATAATGTGAATTAGGCCCAGTTCAGACGCCGTACTTTTTATTACATGAGCCGAATCGAATCAGATGAATTAAATTCATGTGAAGTCGTCGGCGTCTGAATCAATTTATTTGAATTGTAACGGCCGATTGAATTCGGATCGGCTCAGCCGGGAGTTAACGGCTGTTCAGACGCCGAACTTTGCATGAGCTGAATCAAAGGCATAAATAATTATATTGAATTTATGTATAACAGCAATTTTCCTATATTGAATTAAGCTCGGCTGAATTAAGCTCGGCATCTGAATCAATTCAGGACGGTCTAAATTAATTTGGGTCGGCCTAGTACGGCCTCTGAACTGGGCCGTTAAAGTGTTTTTCCTGTGTTTTTATCGATTCTGGGAGGCTCCTGTATGAAAGCCGTTTTGGGCAAATTTTGAGAAGCGTACTAAGAGAAGAACTAGGTAGAAAACGATTATAAACTTTTCGCCAACCGTTTTTCGAGGTCCGCTTCGAAATGCTCGCTAAAAATCGATTTGCGAAACGGCTTCCAGGAACCTCCCAGAATCGGATGAAAACACAAGAAAAGACAGCAGGTAAGGTTTTAACGCTTTAATTTCATATGATTTACAACCTTTCGAAAGAACAGTTACAATTATTTTTGATCGAATTTCAGCTCCATACAAACTCTTATACAGCGCTTTGGTGACCTGTGGTAAAACCAACTTCAGTGTAGGAAACGGATCGGCCGGATGGAATATACTTCAGGAAACGGAAAACAAATAAAACATTCCAGTTTGTTCTATTTTGGTTTGATTTGGTTGATCGACTTTTTCAACAAGAACAACGGTTAAACAATATGCAACAGTCTCAAACAGTCCGTCTGTGGACTATCAGAAATATGCTTTATAGTTTTCCTTGCGCGTTTCTTATTTCACATGCTGTGCTCTACGCAATAAACGCTTATAACTACAATCTAGCTACGCCTTTTGAGTCAACGGGTACGTGAATATACATTTTTATCACCAATTTAGATTATAGATTTACTAATTTTCGTCATTACAAAGAAATCAAAGCATAATATGGTCCGGAAATTGCACCACTGATCAACTAGCGCATATTGTTAGAGGATTGGAGGCAATTACGTCAAAACCAAAAATGCCAAAAATGCGCTTTTCTATTGTGCCATTTTGAAACGCGCAAAGGTAGAGAAATGAAATATAATTGTAGAAGATTTCTGGACATTCTAAAGCGTTTCTTGTAACCACTGTGGATGGCGAATTGATCGGTCAAACAACGTCTGTTTAAATAACATCCAACAAATTAGCATACGAATTGATTGAACTAGTTAACATAAAGGAAACATCTGCTCGTTGGGGTTTGCGGTATTGAGGTTTTATCCGTTTCCTTTCTTTTTATAATAACCTTTTTTATAAGAACGTTGAGGCTGAGATTGACCAAAATTTTAAGAACATGCTAATAACATAGCCAGGTTGAGACTTAGCTAAGAACATTTTTATTCACTTGTTTCTTGCATCGAGCTCTAAATACAATTCCAGTATCCTTTCAAAAAAATTAAAAAAATGTAACATTTCAATAAGCAGTTCAAGTCAGCTCAAAATACTTGAGTGCACATTTTTTTTATAGTAACAACATGAATTTCCATCACATAAAACGTAAATACATTTTCATGGTCACGTTCGAATCTTTTTTGTGAAATTATATTCCATGTAACTTAAGAACATGTTAAGAACGTTTTGAGGCTGAAATCGCCAAAAATATCAGAACATTCGGTCTTGGTCAGGTTTTTTTTGTTTTTGGTCCGGTTTTTTTGGTCCGGTTCAGCCTCAGCTCGAAAATTAGACGTTCTTATAAAATAAAAAAAAGAGTGTAGTTGGTTTTTATCCTTTTCCTAAAGTCGGTTTTATCCCTTTCCTAAAGTTAGCTTTTCCGTTTCTTTGATCTTGGTGAAGACTATGAATGTGCTTAATCATGCTATCAATTATTACGCTAATTTTTGGATGTTATATAAACCGACGGTGTTTCACTGCAGGATCAATACGCCATCCACAGTGGTTACAAGAAACACTTTGGAGTGTCCAGAAATATTCTACAATCAACTGTTGATTCAGCGCGTGTCAAAACAAGCATAAGTTTCAAAACAAGCATACGTTTCAAAACAAGCATAAGTTTCTTCGATGTTAACCCTATTCCGCCTGGGGGGGGGGGCAGAAAGTGCCCGCGCTGACTTCAAATGTATCGTACTTAAAGAGCATTCAAGCAATCATAGCTAAACTTTATGACTTTTCCTAAAAATCATCTGGGAACATTTTGGTGTGTCAATATTTTGATCACGTGACTTGATGTTTCCATGGCAACCAAGTTTTGACAGGCCGTTTTAGCCAAATTTGGTATTTTCAGCTTAATTTTCAGTTTTCACGGGATTTCCGCTTTCTACGAATAGTTTCCTCCAAAATCTTTGCAATTGTTGCATCCTTATATTGTTTTCTATGTTTTCAAATCAAATTTGGTGATTTTCTGAGATTTCTGAACAATTTAAAAATCCAAGATGGCGGATCCAAGATGGCGGGCACTTTTAAAGTATGACGTTATTTTGGCGTGATATGATATCACAATTGATTCGTGATTGTCACTAAAATAAACATGTTTGAATGCTTTATACACCACATAAGTTTCATTTTTATAGCACAAATAAATTTCGAGATACAGATCGTTTTACCCCAATTTTTTTTTTTTTTAGCTTAACCCCAACGAGCAGATGTTTCCTTTATGTTAACTAGTTCAATCAATTCATATGCTAATTTGTTGGATGTTATTTAAACAGAGGTTGTTTGACCGATCAATTCGCCATCCACAGTGGTTACAAGAAACGCTTTAGAGTGTCCAGAAATATTCTACAATTATATTTCATTTCTCTACCTTTGCGCGTTTCAAAATGGCACAATAGAAAAGCGCATTTTTGGCATTTTTGGTTTTGACGTAATTGCTCCCAATTCTCTAACAATATGCGCTAGTTGATCAGTGGTGCAATTTCCGGACCATATTATGCTTTGCTTTCTTTGTAATGACGCAAATTAGTAAATCTATAATCTAAATTGGTGTTAAAAATGTATATTCACGTACCCGTTGACTCAAAAGGCGTAGCTAGATTGCAGTTATAAGCGTTTATTGCGTAGAGCACAGCATGTGAAATAAGAAACGCGCAAGGAAAACTATAAAGCATATTTCTGATAGTCCACAGACGGACTGTTTGAGACTGTTGCATATTGTTTAACCGTTGTTCTTGTTGAAAAGTCGATCAACCAAATCAAACCAAAATAGAACAAACTGGAATGTTTTATTTGTTTTCCGTTTCCTGAAGTAGATTCCATCCTTTTCCTAAAGTTGGTTTTACCACAGGTCACCAAAGCGCTGTATAAGAGTTTGTATGGAGCTGAAATTCGATCGAAAATAATTGTCACTGTTCTTTCGAAAAGTTGTGAATCATGTGAAATTAAAGCGTTAAAACCTTACCTGCTGTCTTTTCCTGTGTTTTCATCCGATTGTGGGAGGTTCCTGGAAGCCGTTTCGGAAATCGATTTTTAGCGAGCATTTCGAAGCGGACCTCGAAAAACGGTTGGCGAAAAGTTCAAAATCGTTTTCTACCTAGTTCTTCTCTTAGTACGCTTCTCAAAATTTGCCCAAAACGGCTTTCATACAGGAGCCTCCCAGAATCGATAAAAACACAGGAAAAACACTTTAAGGCCCAGTTCAGAGGCCGTACTAGGCCGACCCAAATTAATTTAGACCGCCTGAATTGATTCAGATGCCGAGCGTTATTCAGCTGAACTTAATTCAATATAGGAAAATTGCTGTAAGTTATATTAATATATATTGCCGAAAAATTCAATATTAAATAATTATTTATGCCTTTGATTCAGCTCATGCAAAGTTGGGCGTCTGAACAGCCGTTAACTCCCGGCTGAGCCGATCCGAATTCAATCGGCCGTTACAATTCAAATAAATTGATTCAGACGCCGTCGACTTCATATGAATTTAATTCATCTGGTTCGATTCGGCTCATGTAATAAAAGTACGGCGTCTGAACTGGGCCTAATTCACATTATTTACAACTTTTCGAAACTAGTGAAAATCATTTTCGATCGAATTTCAGCTCCATACAAACTCTTATACAGCGCTTTGGTGACCTGTGGTTTTATCCGTTTCCTTTCTTTTTATAATAACCTTTTTTATAAGAACGTCGAGGCTGAGATTGACCAAAATTTTAAGAACATAGCCAGGTTGAGAGTTAGCTAAGAACATTTTTATTCACTTGTTTCTTGCATCGAGCTCTAAATAAAATTCCAGTATCCTTTCCAAAAAATTAAACAAATGTAACATTTCAATAAGTGGTTCAAATAATCAGCTCAAAATACTTGAGTGCAATTTTTTTATAGTAACAACATGAATTTCCATCACATAAAACGTAAATAAATTTTCATGGACACGTTCACGTTTTTTGAAATTCTATACCATGTAACTTAAGAACATGTTAAGAACGTTTTCAGGCTGAAATCGCCCCAAAAAATAAGAACATTCGGTCTTGGTCCGGTTCAGCCTCAGCTCGAAAATTAGACGTTCTTATAAAATAAAAAAAGAGTGTAGTTGGTTTTATCCGTTTCCTAAAGTTAGTTTAATCCGTTTCCTGTATTTTTTTTTTCGTTTCTTTGATCTTGGTGAAAACTATGAATGTGCTTAATCATGCTATCAATTATTACGCTAATTTTTGGATGTTATATAGACAGACGGTGTTTCACTGCACTGGATCAATACGCCATCCACCGTGGTTACAAGAAACATTTTAGAGTGTCCAGAAATATTCTACAATCAACTGTTGATTCAGCGCGTGTCAAAACAAGCATAAGTTTCAAAACAAGCATAAGTTTCAAGACAAGCATAAGTTTCTTCGATGTTAACTAGGCCGTGAACTAGGTTATTTCCGACGAAACAACAGCCTAAGGCTAAGTCATAGGTTTAGTTGTTCAGTAATACCGCAATACGTCCAATACCTTGTCAAAAATCGATAGAATACCGAAACCGCTACTCTGTTCGTTAAATTTCGTGCAAATATCCGCTTAGATTGTTAAAACGATCATATTGTAATCACGTTTCATGTAATATGACTAATATAAACTCGTGTGACGGATTAAAGGATGTTAGAGCTGTTACGAAGCGTTTCCGAAACGACAAGGAACTGGAAAAGGATCGAAAAGGGTCGTAAACGGTCGTAAAACACTGGAGGGTAATTTTTAATACCAACAAAAACGCTATAAAACCGAATCCCGCAGGTTTTGAGAATACCGCAATACCGCAATTTTAGATTAGAATTACCGAAATACCGCATGAAAAATTGTCCAAATACCGCAATACCGCAAACCCCAACGAGCAGATGTTTCCTTTATGTTAACTAGTTCAATCAATTCATATGCTAATTTGTTGGATGCTATTTAAACAGAGGTTGTTTGACCGATCAATTCGCCATCCACAGTGGTTACAAGAAACGCTTTCGAGTGTCCAGACTGATCTTCTGCAATTAACTGTTGATTCAACGGGTGTCAAAAGGTAATTCCTTTAACAAACTTAAGTTTCTTCAATATTAACTACCACCCTTTTTTTTATAAGAACGTCTAATTTTCGAGCTGAGGCTGAACCAAGACCGAATGTTCTTAATTTTTGGGCGATTTCAGCCTGAAAACGTTCTTAACATGTTCTTAGGTTACATGGTATAGAATTTAACAAAAAAGATTCGAACGTGACCATGAAAATGTATTAACATTTTATGTGATAGAAATTCATATTGTTACTATAAAAAATGTGCTAATACTAATGTGCATTAGTATTTTGAGCTCATTTGAACTGCGTATTCACTGAGATATTTGAAATGTTACATTTTGTTAATGTTTTGAAAGGATACTGGAATATTGTATTTAGAGCTCGATGCAAAAACGATATTCTTTACCTTTTTATTTGTTTTTTCATTTGTGGTTTTAAGTTATATTTCTTTTGACCCCCCTCTCCCCATTACGATGTTGAAACCGAAAAAATGGAACGTAAATTTGACGTGGAAACAACTTTGATAGGGGGAAGGGGATCTCAAACATAGAAAATTAATAATGTTTAAAAAGGCGCGAAATTGCGATAGTGTCTCAAGTGTTTCTGCATAGATAGCATCGAATAAACAAGTGAATAAAAATGTTCTCAGCTAAGGCTCAACCTGGCTATGTTTCTTAGCATGTTCTTAAAATTTTGGTCAATCTCAGCCTCGATGTTCTTATAAAAAAAGGTTCTTATAAAAAAAAAAGAGTGTAATAGGTTTCTTCCGAGGAAACAACAGCGCAAGGTTAAGCATAGGTTAGGAATTTAAATCAGTATACCTATTTAATAGTAGGTACCTTTTTTCCTAAAGAAGCAGGTTTCTTCACTGTCAACTAGTTAGTGCCGAGTGTTCGGGGTTTCTCGCTTAGTTTTCGGGGCCGTTTTAAATAACAGCTGCTTAGGCTAGGGCTAGGATTTGTAAACCTATTTACATAAGCGTATACTTTCCCTTCCTTTTTTGGCACCTCTGACATTTCTCAGCAAACAGTTTAGTGCTTGAAAAGTATTTACAGATTTGCAATAGACACATAACATGCACTGGAAATTAAAATGCGTCTAATACAGTGAACGAGCTACCCTGGGGGAAGGTTCCAATTAATGTGGTATATACAAGGCTAAAAATATATTATATAATTACTAAAAACGAATGATTTCGACTAGTACATGTATTGTCATCATCGGAGTTAGAAGCCGTCCATGATTGCATTTCTTCACCCACATTGTTTTCTCCGCACGTGCATTCTCCTTCACGTGATTTTTGTCCTTGAAATCCGAGTGACACCTATTTATATTTCTTTAATTAACTTTTCATGCATAACTCGGCAAATATATGTGATAGCGATAAACGATTTTCAGTATTCATCTCATATCATCAAAAACTAAATATTTAAATAAATACCTTGAAATTATGCATGTGAACCTTTGTTGCACTTTCTTCTTTTTTTTTAATTGTTTTTTTTGCAACCGGCCGGTTTCTTCTTCGTTCGTTCGACTAGACTTCATTTGCCTCTTTATCAGCCATGTCGCCCAGACTTGTAGCCCTGTTAGGTTTAAATGTGATGTCCAGGTTTTGCAGCGGAGCGCTACTAACAAACACGTCCCATCCTAGGGAGCGGCTAAATGCTAAATTTGTCCGTTGTAGATTGCCTTCTCGCGTGATTATCAGCTAATGTTCATATTATTAAGCAATACAAAATTACTAGCACTTTATCATGTTTTGAGTTTTGTGGTGCCATTTCGATTGCAGAATTGTTTCTGAATACTAAAGGAATCTGCTTCCATCACTTTGGTGGGTACACTGTATGTCCGGTGATGTCCTTTTAGCGTGTATGTCCTGAGCAGTAGTTGCAAACCGGGGGACACCTTAACTTGTCATAAATCAGCAGGAGCCCATTAGCCGGAGCGAGCAAGTCCGACACTACGCCTATGTCACAGCGTTTTTACAGACCCGTTTATTTTTAGATTCCTTTTTCCCGGGAAAAATGTGTTTCTGGTCCCATGTGTAATATGAAATGAAATAAAATAAAATAAAAAGATGGCGACCTAATTGCGGCCTTTGTTACGCGGTAACGCCAATTAATGATTACAAAGGAAAAACGTTTGATTGTCTGGCGGGAATACGAATTCGCGGATGGGCTCCTGAAATCAGCAAATATATGTGATAGAGACAAACGATTTTCAGTATTCATCTCCTATCACAAAAAAACTAAATACTCAAATAAATACCTTGGTAAGCACATTATAATTTACTTATTTTTTAATTAATTTTCAGACATGGCTTCTCAAAAGTGGATCTTGTTTTTCATATTCTTTGTGCTGTTTACTCTCATGGAGGAAACAAAACTCATCCAGGCAGAGAAAAGTATGTTTTTTTTTACCCAATTCAGACGAATCTTGATATTTTTTTTTATCGCGGTGGTGTTACACAACGCAATCCTTCGGTGCAACCGTTGCACAAAAGAAATCGTTTTTATAATCGTTGGAAAAGTACAACTTGACTTTACTCGTTTAGGCATTTTTCATTTCGGATTACGTTTTATTATGCATTAAAATATAGACTGAAAGCTGCCCGTTAATTTTATTATGCAATATAATTTTCTGCAACTCAGTTGTGTCAGCAAAATTACGAAACGAATTCCAGGAAAAATTGCTTAGTGTAACAGCGCCTGTAATTCTAATAATAACGATATTGATAGAATTGATTGAACCCTATTGGTTCTTTTGGAACGGGACATGGAGAGGAAGTTTGTACAATCCCCAGGGTGTACAATCCCCAGGGTGTACAATCCCCAGGGTGTACAATCCCCAGAGTGTAGAATCCCCAGGGTGTACAATCTCCAGGGTGTACAATCCCCAGGGTGTACAATCCCCAGGGTGTACAATCCCCAGGGTGTACAATCCCCAGGGTGTACAATCCCCAAAGTGTAGAATGGCATCTAAAAAGACGACATTAAATCATCGGCCATGCATGGGATACAACAAAAATCATTTCAGTTGATATTCGTTAATGTGTATTTCTTTGTTTTAGTTACCGTTTGCGATGGTTACACTAGACAAATCGACTGCTTTGATGGACAACACATCCATGTCGACGAAGCGTCCTATGGAAGGCAAGACACAAGGACGTGCAGGGCAATCGGTGCTGGATCTACGTCCGATACCGATTGCGACGCAAGCGTTAGCGTTCGTTATGTTTTGCAGCAACTATGTAACAACCAAAAATCCTGCTCGCTGAGTGCAAACAGCGCACTGTTTGGTAATCCATGTCCAGGAACTTACAAATATCTGCAGGTCGAATACCACTGCCATCGAGGTAGGTGGGAAAAAAATTACATCAGTTACATTCTGTGTGTATGACTGTCTCAATTTGCTGCATGCTTGAAATTTCGGCTGTTTAGAAAAGTAGTGCAGGTAAGTTATAACTGAAAACAAAAAACACCAACTTTGGGTAAAACGACTTGTCAACACTTGGTTGCCACGTGATCACACAATTGACACGCCAAAATTTTCTCAGATAATTGTTAGGAAAAGTCACAAAGTTTGGCTATAATTGCTTGAACGCTCTTTAATAATTAAGTAATAAAAATTTGAAATATTTCTGCCCCCCCCCCCCCCCCCCCACCTCCATGGTTAATTATATTCATATTGCTTTTACGTGTAGGTAGAATCGATACCGTAGTTTGTGTGGGGACTTAATAATCGGAGGATATTACGGGCTTATATTCGGCTGGGCTTATAATCGGAGAGCTTTTTGCGAATGAGATTTAGAGGGCTTGTTTGCCGGGGGGAGGGGGCTTATTATTGGAAGTTTCGCTACGCTATACCACGAAGTTAGCCCGGGGAGTTGATCGGTTACATCAAGAGTTGTATTTCTTTATTTCAGTAGATTGGTTATAATAGAGACGATCGCCATATATTATAAGGACTGTTATATCGGAAGGTTCATCAGTGTATTTTTAGTCGAGAAATTCATTACCGTAAATAAGAATAACAGGGTGTTAAGAGACTAAAGTGCATTGTTTTCATGATGTACGGAGCAATTAAGTTCTATAAAAATGATTACAAACGTCATGAACGGTATTTTTTGACGCACGGTTTGACTGAGCTCTTTGAGCGGACACTTTCCTAAGCAGACAGCTCTCTTTTTTTAGCATATGGTTACTTATACGGACAGCTCTACTTACAGCCGCCTTGACAAACTCGTTTGTTCGTCAGGACCGGTCGCGTTGTCTTCTATCCACCAATTCCCACTTCCTTGTTGGGAATGGGGGGGGGGGGGGGGGGGGGGAGGGGGGTTGTTGGAGGGGCACGAGTTTGGCTGTAAATCTGATCAAAGCACTTACTGAAAAACAATTAGCTTTTATATTTGTTTTCAACAGATTAATCTCTCAGGAGACTGCGGGCGGCTGGTGAAGCCTGCTGGAGTAACCATGGCAACTCTAAGCAAGCAAAGGGGATGATTACTATAACGGTGAAGGGCAGAGAATACAACTCGATGTATCTAACAAATAAGTAAATAAATCATTTGCGGTTGCTCCAAAATGTAGTAGTGTGTTTCGTATGTGTTATTGTCTACCGCGTAATGTGCCTGCATATGCAGTGGAATCCCGATTACTCGAACCTCCAAGGGACACGAAAATTGGTTAAAAAAATCGGGAGTTCGAAATATCCTGGGTAAAATTACAGAAAAACAGATCCAAGGGAAACGACTTTTGATTCGAGTTATCCGGGTTTTTGAGAAATCGATGGTTCAAGAAATCAGAATTCCACTCTAATATATAGTTGTGGTCTGAAGATTTATTCGCGTTTGACCGGAGTGTTTAAATAGCTGGTTAGAGCTCTCCCAATGTTTGAAGTAATGTTTGACGAAAAAGTATGTAAAGCCTTTTCAGAGCATACATAAAGGCTCAACAGGACGCTTCACTGTGGTTTCCGTAGCGTGAAGCGGCGCAAGGAATATTACTACTCCCCTTACCCTAGTCCCGGCTAGTCCATTGCAGGTAACCCCGCAGCATTTTGCATATTCGCCCTACCATTTCGCCGGTAGCCATTTATCTAGCTAGTACTTAGGACTCCCCTTACTCCTAGTCCCATCGCAGGTAACCCCGCAGCAGTTTTGTCCACGCTAACATGCATAATTTCGCCGATACCAATTTATCCTGGGTGGAGAAATTCACTGTGAGAGTAAAGTGTCTTGCCCAACAATACAACGCATGCAGTGATCCTGGCCAGAGCTCTAACCCAGAACACACGATCCGGAGTCCAAAGCGCTAATCATTACGCCACAGCGCCTACCACGACATGAAGAAAGCAAAGCTAAATATATATTTTAACAGCTTTCTAGAAATTAAGTCCAGTCTGTTTTAATTTCCAGTTTCTCAAAAGGAGTTATTTGAAATCACATAATATATTTAACCAATCAGGTTGCAGAATGTAGACTATTCATTTAGCCTGTCCCAGGCTCCCAGACTGTGGCAATGCATGCACGCGTGGGTTGGAATTCGCAAAAATCGTGCAAAAACTGATAAAAATACAAAGCTTGTTGTTCAGAAAATATAGTTTTATTGTCTATAATACGCGAACATAACGCACATATTTATTGGCTGTCATCACTACTTTTAACATCTTTCTTTACATTTCGTTTCTGTGCATGGATTTATGCGGGTTGAATTTACGCGAACCTTTGTGAATCCCAAAATACCACTCAAAACAAACCCCACTCGAAATAATAGGCATTAGAGCACAGATAGATGATCAAGCATTCATGAATCAGTGTGCAAAATGTTACTCTAAACTTCAAATGTCTTCTTCAAGCAAGTAATGTAAACAATACATAGATTTTGGTCCCCCGTGTGCAGGACGGAACGGCGATATTTTTTAGTCATCAAGGTATCTTTTAGGGTTGCACGCGAAGAAAAGTAATAAAAACACACCGTCATACTGTGTATAATGGTATCTTTTAGGGGTCAAAAAAAGGCTTGAGCCACGCCCAGATTGGTCCCTTTTAGGCGGTGTAATTTGAAATTTCCTACGAGCATCCCCGTAACTTTCATAAGGGAGTTCCCCCCCCCCCCCCCCCCCCCCCATACCCCGGGAGCCGAGCTAGTCGAGCGTGAGAGAGTCAGAGCATTCAGCTTATGACACTTCTCTCTCATATAAACAGTCCCAAAGGCTCTTTCCCAAAAACTTCAGTTTTTCGTGACATAGCAGTAATATCTAACCGCGCCTTTTTTACAACAGGAATAGAACCAAGGTATTTTTGCTACATTGCAAATGTGCTTAAATCGTTGTAATCAACCGACGATGGTAAATGGGCTACAGAACTGTGTCATATATGCAATTTACTGTTTAATTCGATTATCCTTTAGTTTTTACCATGCATGTAAAGCCATGTACATACCGTATTTGTTGGCCTTTGTAGTTCTTGCATATATATTGTTTGTTTCTTATAGTCTATATTGTAACGCGCATTTGATCATATTTCTATGTTAATTTCCGCGATATAAGTTATGAATTATATATGGCAATTATAATAAAGAGAAATGTTTAAAATTAAGGTTACTAGTTGATCAGAAACCATTTCCAGCCGACAGGTGTAAATAATAAAGTATGAAAATAACTCCAAAGAACATCCTGCAGTACTCAATATTTGAGGCAACATCGAGGAGATATATTGATAGAAAGGTAATATTTCGGTTTAATACAAAACCATTTTAAAATGATGGACAAATTAACAAGCGTAGCTTATATATATTACAAGAATTACAAACTTCACACGCATAATTTTGTAAAGATTGAAATAAACAAAGCAAAGAGTCCTAACAAAGTTCTATGCAAACAATGCCAATTCCTTGGTGGCTTAGCCTGCGTAGCTGGCGGTCTTGTTGGCGCGCGATGCAAAATTCGTAAGCGGCGAAGCCGCGACAGCGAGCGGCAAAGCCGCGAGAGTTGGACAGGGTCGAAAGACCGCCTGCTCTAATTCCT
This sequence comes from Desmophyllum pertusum, assembly GCA_029204205.1. Taxonomy (NCBI): domain Eukaryota; kingdom Metazoa; phylum Cnidaria; class Anthozoa; order Scleractinia; family Caryophylliidae; genus Desmophyllum; species Desmophyllum pertusum. Next base: position 1,839,406 of record MU825397.1, read on the forward strand.
GGGTTTTTTTAATGCTGCCCACTTTTATCACCTCCTTTGGTGTAATTAAATTAGCCAATCAGAGAGAAAGCTGTATCGAAACTTGTCAATTATTTTCTTCTCAGCAAACATGACGCTTTTGGTGTTTTATCACTCATGCAGAAAAATTAGTTCAGGTATTTTTGGAAGTAAACTTCCGGAGAAACAGCATTTTTCGCCGCAGACATGCCAGCACTGGGAAATACACACTGGCTTTCGTAGTTAAAATATGCAAAATCTTGCACCGGAAATTTCAGAGCGAAGTTCCTAACAAACACAGGAAACAAATATTCTAGCTGTCCTGCGCTTTGAAACCCCTTTCGATGAGATGTTTTTCGATTCGATCCGTTTAACAATTTTCGAGAAACGACTTTCGAGCGTGTGAGATCGAATACAAACCATTGCGTTACGAAGAAAATTGAGACGACCACGAAGTTTCAATTGACCAATTTTTGACAGCTCACTGAGTAGTAGTAGTAGTAAAACTTTATTTAAACACGGTGTCAATTCACAATACATGCTCTTCCATCGAGCCGTGTATTAAATTAATTACAATAATAAATGATTACAATAATAAACTGAGTTCGCAAGTTTTCCCTTGGGAGAGATCAGAAGGATCAACTAACATTTGATTGACGTGACACCGCTCTCAGCCAATCCGAAATTCCCGTGCACTGGTGCAAGGACTATTCAAAAACCCCAGGAATTAGAGCAGGCGGTCTTTCGACCCTCTCCGCCCCAGACTCTCGCGGCTTCGCCGCTTACGAATTTTGCATCGCGCGCCAACAAGACCGCCAGCTACGCAGGCTATTGGTGGCTTTGATCCCGGTGTTCAGGCAAGGTTTTAATATAAAGGGATTCCAAGAAACAGAGCTGATAGAAATTACTGTTGGTCGTGAGAATTGAAACATTGCGTAGTATAGCATATAGCATTGTATGGCCTTATGTGCTCCAAGCACGAAGAGGATTAAGTAAGTAGTAAGTAGTATAGCATTGTGGACGTGATGGTTTAGTTTGATATCACATATTTTGTTGTTGATGGCATTATGTAGGTTGTGTATTTAAGAGCAAATGCACAGATATATCAGACAAAATGATAAAATCGTGGCCACAGTCAAAAATGAAACATACCTTTATTTTCATTTTGTAGATAGCTATTAACAAGTTTTAAAGGTTTTGGGGTTTAATTTTTAAAATACGACCGGATTTCGAAATATTCGAGAAAATCGATTTCCCGCTGTGGCCGGCCCAAAAATAGCCTAATTAATTGGTAACAATTAGCATTCACTAAAACGCGCTCGCGTAAGTAGCACAGGCTATATCATCGGGAATTAGAACCTAATGTTAAAAGAAGAAGTATTTAGCACTTTACTTATGCCTGTGATTCGGTTCTAGATGATATTTCTCACAGCGAGAAAACACATTCTTTGATGGAGATTTGACAACGGCCTTCGCAAAGCGAATTTGACCTTACAATTACAAAGTAACTTTACGATATGTGGCCATTCTTCAATCGGGTTCATTTTGCGGCTATAGAGCGTTAAAATGCTCTTATTACATAAAATATAAAAATTGGCTTGGGTTTTTGAGGGAGCGCTTTATAAAATGTCATCGAAATCTGGGAATTTTCACTAAAATTGGAACTAATTTGCATGTTGCGGTTTTGTTGACATCTGACATGCGAGCGAAAAACTTACCTTAGTTGAAAATTATTCCTTTAAAATCCGCTTCCAGTGACAAAAAGACTGTCTTCCTTTTGAAAGTGGTCCAGTGGGTCCAGCAATTGCCCATCTGATGCTGCAGTTTGACATTTTACAGAAAACGGACGACTGGCTGGTAGTGAAATTATTTGTGCGATTTTGTTGACAAGTACCGTATTAAGAACCGAAAACTCAGACTTTGGTTGAAATAATTGTTACAAATAAACTCCGCTAACTGCTTAAATAGGATGACTTTAATACTTTAGCATGCAGTTCAGCGATGGTCCATCTGACGCTGCAGGTCCAGATTTCGTTAAAAACACGAGACGAAGTTTCGGTCAAAGGTCACGAGTTCTTAGTGTAATGCGTGACGCTTCTGACATAAATTTGTAACGCATACCGATGCATGAAATGAAGGTTTCAAGATCACAAAAACTACAGCAAATTTATTTTTTTCCCTCTCCTTATAATTCAGTGATAATATGTTTATGAGCTGTTATACGAAATATACCTTCTACCTTTTTGTACAGTTTGCAGTCCCAATCAGACCGCCCTATCACTTAAACTCCGCACGGCACCGGCGATATACCCTGGCTATAAAAGTATTAGATATACTAAGTGGGTTTGGTTGACTTAACATTTAAATTTATGATGAGATAAATTTACTGTAAAAATATGTTTAACTTGCTTGTGAAAGATACATTCTATATAGCCACTCGAATTGTCACTATATATGTCGACTTTGTAGAAGACTTTTCGCCAACCTCGGTCGAGAGACCCTGGGATCGAGGTTGACTTTTCTCCTAAAACTCTTGGTTATAGGCGATTGAGTAGATCAGTCACTCTCGATATATTCATATAGAAGCTTCAGCTTCAGCTGTGGCATCGTAACATGCGAAAGTGGTCAACACAGATGTCCTATGCCCCAATAGAAAACGAAAAAGTATTTTATGCTGATAGCAGCTACACTTCTTCAAAAATCTTCAATTCGGCTAATATACGGAGCTTTTAATCGTCTTTTTATATCACTGGTGGGGAGTTCAAAGTGGACACATATTCTGTTTAGCATGGAAATCGCAAACGTCGACAACTTGGTTTGTGTCATCAGCTCACATAAGTTGTAGTTTGTCGTAGGTTAATGGGGTGAACAGGTTGGATGTTTGTAAGAACTTCTTCCCTCAGGTCGTTGAACACCATTTCTGTTTCTGCGCTTTCGTCATCGGACTCACTTTGGGTGGAGTCACGGCCTTGGATGGTACGCTTAGACGCCAAACGGGAGAAGTAGCTGGTGATCTGCTGACCCGTCAAGAATTCGGCACTGTTAAACAATCGGTCACCATTTGTATCCCTTGCGCTTATCATTGAGCGAGCAACTGAGGCAGCGTTGACTTTTTGTCCTGTTTGCTCTCCGATAATGAACTTGCTCATCAAATAGTTCTTCTGTTTCTCGGTAAATCGTGTTCTTGACGATTGACTGGTCTTGAGGGCCCATCCCATTGGAAGTAAAGGGGCCGGCTGATTTGCTGCCGATTGATTTTCGGCGCAATGTTGCAGGTGTGGAACACTTGCGAACTGCTCTTCCAGTCTAACGGCATAACCCCGTACAGCTTTGTCCAGCAAGGTCTCACGTTCCAGGGCACGTTCGTGTTTACCGCAATCCAAATGATGTTGTAAAGCAGAAAACCGCTGGTATGATTTGATACAACCATCTTCAGGGCAGAGGAATAGCTGCGAAGGAGCTGGAGGGTCCGATGACTCGTCTGAACTTGACGTTGTCTTAGGTTTGGTTGATCGAGACTTCAGAGAGGTAAATTTATCTGATAGTTCTTCAGTCACATTGCTAGACAGCCTTGGAATTGGAGCATTGTTGTTACCTGTAAATTTTCTGAGTTTGACGGTTTTACCAGGTCCAATCCCGTAGGCCTTCCAGGTTGTAATGGAGTCTTCGCCATACTCGACGTTAGACACCATACTAACACCATCAAACTTAACATGGGTAGAGGTACTTGGTGTTGCTAATTCGCACAACGTGACGTTGAGTCCAGGTACACCTCCAGCCGATCTCATGGCATCAACCATTTGAATAGCATTCTCGATGTCGTTACCTTCATTAAGGTGGACTCCTCATATGGGCCTTGATCGTTGCCGCCTTCCTGTCACATGCACCTTTTCCCCCTTGAGGATCTGAAAAGTCAAGTCGTTTAACGGTAACTCCATGGAACTGGCCGGCCTTCGGGGCACAGGTTATAGTTGCTCCACTTCTGTAGCATCCAGGCGTTGTCTTGTCTGTAAATGACAGTTTTCAGCGATGGCATAATTGCTTTAAGCTTACCGATGACGTCTTCCATGATTGCTAACACAGTGCTGCTATCTTGGCTGCATAATTGGAATACGTGGGCGAACGTCATCATCTGTATTTGTTGACTGACCATGACCTTCCGCGTCGCCACAGTGATATGCCAAGAGAGGCCACGCTTTCCAAACCAGTCGCGTTGGCTCTCACGGTACTTGCGCGGCAGAAACTTCATGGCCCAGTCTTCAACCAGAAGCACAGATGACTCATCTAGGTCATCTATGACATCGAGCCGCGCCTGATCCTGATTGAGGCTGCGTAGAAGATGGGCCTTCCAGGCTTGAATGCCGGAGATCGCTTGGTCAGCGATAAAGCTCAATTCCTCTTTAGCATCTTCGCCAATGTTCTCTTCTGTCATCATTGCAAGAGCCTTTTCGATATCTGAAAGAGCTGTTGCCAATACGTCACAGCGGTTGCAGCGATCTGTATGTTGGTGGTCACAAAGAGCCTGGAAATCCCGATCTCTGGGGTCACTCAATGCGTACTGTAGGCAATGATCTGCAACGCAGGACTCCTTGAACACGTGCACCTGCCATAATTCAAAATTCAAACAGTTATTGAATTCGTTACTTATTGTAAAAGAAGAAATAAGCTTTCCAAAAAAAAAAAAGCACGACGCAGCTTATCCCAGTCACGGTTCTGGGTCGAGATTCCTTCTGCTTGATAAACTTTGCCTCAAGACTATATAATTAATTATCATTTTTATCTACTTTATTGAATGCCTGCGTAGGCACGCACTTCAGTTAACGTTTGGGCGCGATTTCGTTTGGCGCGCGCAGGGCGCGGGAAAGAAAGGGCGGTGAATCCGCGCACTGCGCTCTAGTGCGATGTTTGATGCGAAGTGAGACTGGGTCGAGAGCGCTCGAGTTCAAAATATATGGGCAAATGAAGTTCAATAGCTGATACAGAAAAGGGATTGCTACAAGCAAGAGAACGGTACGGGATTTCCACGTTTTTGTAGAATAATCATTTCAACATGTTTGTAAAGCTGTATGCAATAAAGAACGGGTTCAATATGTAAAATCAACAACGGATTTATTTAAAATAAGTCGAGCTGCTTCGAAACGCGTTGCTCTTTTAGTTTGGGCGCGAAAACACATACGTTAATTGCCTACGATCTAAAGCAGCTAAAAGCGTAATTTTCGGCTTACGTATAGAGCACCCTTCGCTTTTTCATCGGGTTTGAACTTTTGGAGTTAGACGATATAGACGTCCGTACATAGTTGTTCTCTCCATAATACGATGAATTTGGTCATTTGACGTTGTTGTTTTGCAGAGGACAGCTACGAAATGTACCAATATGTAGAACGCAAGTGCAGAGCTATTGTATTGCTAATTAAACCAGGGCGCAGGAAAGATCTGTATCGCCCTGGTTTGATTAGCAGTACAATGGCTCCAGCGCTCTCGACCCAGTCTCGCTCCACATCGCCCAAGAGCGCAGTGCGCGATTCACCGCCCATTCTTTCCTGGCGCGCGCGTGAGAGGCTCGTCAAAATCCCGCCTCAAAATAACTCAAGTGCCTGCTACGCAGGTTACGTTAAGTGGCACAAGGATGTGCGATTCTAGTGAATGGGAAACTAAAAACCTCTATATCAGTATCATAGACCGTATCGCCTTCCTCAGAAATAAAAGTTGTCGAATGATTTTTATTAAACTTTCCCTGAATGTTCCCTACCAAGCACTTTTTCGAAAAATACAATAAAAACGATAGGTCATCGTGCTCGCAAAAGAGATATGATGGACCAATGTTACCCCATTTATGCCTGTACTGGTACTAATCACGCGCGTAGTTATTTAATCGGTTCACGTAACATTTCGCGGTAGCTAGAAGCAAAGTTTATAGTAATACTCGAAAGAAACTTGATAGGTTGAAAGTCTCGATCATATGGAACAACTTTATATATAATTTGTGGAAAAAATCACACAAATTCAAATGACATCGACTCAATACGTTCCTCCCGTCGATGTTTGCAAGGTCATAACTTGCACTCACGAGTAACGGTTTTGTGCACGCTTTAGCGATATCTCTTTTTTCCTTCGAAAATGTTTATTTTTAATTTTTTTTAACTTAAAGAGGATAATTTGAACATCAAAATTATGCAATAAAAAAAAAGTCACCGTGCTCGTTTACGAAAAAACGATTATTTACCTCCCTGGCGAGCATAGCCACAAAGAAAAATCCGCCATGTTTTTAATGTGCGCGCGCTAATTACGCGCGAAATTATGCGCAGTAAGGATGCGCAGTGCAATACTGAGGAATCACCTCAAATGCAATGTATTCAATACCGTCTTACCTTGTAGTCGCTTTTCAGGTAGCGCTTAGCTGACATAAGGCGTTTCCTTCTGTTCTCTAGCCCACGCCATTCCCATTGAATGATCCCCCAAGCGCTCTGCAACATTGATGAGGTCGTCAAAACCCTGAGCTCCAGCACAACTGATATAGTCAAGACCTTGTAAAGACTTTCTAGTAGAGGCTACACAAACAGAAAGGATGTTTAACAGAGTTCGGCGGCTAAGTGGGGTAAAGTTGGACTCCTCTGCATATGCAAGGTATTGCTTTACAATAGACTCAGGGATTAACACTCGGATAACGTTGGGGACTGTCACAACCTCATTTGTTGACAGCTTGACAGTTTTTCTCTCCGAATGGCAAGTCCTGGATAATATGCGGACTGCTTATGAAATCCAAAAAGTGGTCGACCTGTGTGGGTGACACGAACAATTTTGTCTGCGATGACTGTGGCATTGGAACACCTCTTCCATGAAGCAATGTATGCTTTCTTGCAGCAGTGAAGCGATACCGATTAAGGCCAGGGATCCATTTTATCAAGGTTCGAAAGGTGACTTTGTCTGCCATTATCGAAAGTATTTGCCGCCTTGTATCCCAGGTGCTTGCATTATTATAACACTTTGACAGAGCATTCATGAGTATGACATCCACATCCTCATCCTCGCTCTCGCTACCACTTAAGAATTGGTGGTTTAACGATGGAACAAGTGAGTGCCACAACTCTTTAGATTGATTGGGCGCCACTTCTTCTAGGACAGCGCTCACTGCCTGTCGTGCCTTGCGAAGATGACGACGTCGCGTTCTTTCGCTTGCTTCATTCAATGGAACACTTACAGGATGCCTGACTGGGCTGACATCCTTGCTTTCTAAGAATTCATTCATTTTGGCCAGCGGCGAAGAGACATCGTGCCTCCTGCTGGCGGGAATCAGGTGTTTCGTCTAAACTGAGAGTGAAGGCAAATAAAAGCTCCCCCCTGGCGTCTCGACATTGGAGGGATGGTACGCAGGTGTTGGCGTACTTTGCGCCAATGGGACAGCCCCAATAGACTTGTCCTGCAATAAATTGTGAATGGAAACCTGCTCAATACTAATATAGCCTGTGGCTTATCTTGCCGGATGTCTAATCGATCTGGACTCAAAACGTCAATAATTAATTTATTAAAATTTTCTTTATTATTTTGATTCAGATAAACAGGAAAACATTTACACTTACCAATGTCATGTTTTCTATTCGCAGAATGATTTCGCTTTCGATGTCAGACGGTCGGTCCGCGTTCTCGTTTTCAGCGTCTCCCAGAAGCTTACGGCAGGTAGAACACACCCCTGTGGAAATAAATGCCACGCCTTTAGACTGATGGCTGCATATACGTTCGCAAAAGTCGCAAAAATATTATGTTAAGTATGTTTAAGTATGAACATTTCAATCAACTCCTTATAAGCACGTGTTATTCAACTTTATTCAACCTCACTCC
>MU825397.1:1847738-2007631 GCA_029204205.1 Desmophyllum pertusum
AAAATAACCAAATATAATTACCAAAACCTCCTTATATAACTCACATCATAAAAATTGTGTTATGTAACACACACAGTATTAAAAATGAATTAGAAAAATAAAAGTTAGTTATTTAAAATAGAGTTCTTATATCGGCCGATTTAACAACCTTAAATCGGCCGATTTAAACATCCTTAAATCCAGCCGATTTAACAACCTTAAATCGGCCGATTTAACAGCCTTGTATCGGCCGATTTAACAACCTTAAATCGGCTGATTTAACAACCTTAAATCGGCCGATTTAACATCCTTATATCAGCCGATTTAACATCCAGTTAAATCCGGTTCCCCCTCCGATTTTTAACAGCCTTATTATCTTGTCCTGATTTAACATCCTTAAATCGGCCGATTTAACATCCTTGACAATCGGCCGATTTAACAGGCCTTAAATTCGGACCTTCATTAAACCAACTTAAATCGGGCCGATTTAACAAACCTAAATCGGCCTGATTTAACAGCCTTAAATCCGGCGATTTTAACCCATCCTTATTATCGGCCCGATTTAACATCCTTAAATCGGCCGATTTAACCAGCCTTAAATCGGCCGAATTTAACAACCTAACATCGGCCGATTTAACAACCTCAAATCGGCCGATTTAAACAGCCTTAAATCGGCCGATTTAACAACCTTAAATCGCGCCGCATTTAACAACCTTAAATCGGCCGACTCTAACAACCTTAAATCGGCCGATTTAACATCCTTAAAGCGGCCGATTTAACATCCTTAAATCGACCGATGTGTAACAGCCTTAAATCGGCCGAATTTACATCCTTATATCGGCCGATTTGTAACATCCTTAAATCGACCGCTTTAACAGCCTTATATCGGCCGATCCGATTTAACATCCCTTATATCGGCCGAGTCTTCATAATCCTTAAATCGACCGTATTTAAACAAGCCTAAAATCGGCCGATTTAACAGCCTTAAATCAGCCGATTTAAAATCCTCTATAGCGGCCGATTAAACATCCTTAAATCGGCCGATTTAAACAGCCTTAAATCGGCCGATTTTTAACAACCTCCAACATAGCCCCCTGGCTCGATTTAAAGGACTCATAGTCCCCCAGCCTAATCCCTTTGCGCCCTTTGTATGACATACTGCGAATTCCGGTATTACATTACACGTTGGCGAGTGACCTCATGTCAAGAAACTAGCCGTGTGAAAGGTCAGACGCGAGATTACGTGCCCATGAATGCATGATAAGTACAGTAGAAAACGTTACAGATGCGGCCACACTCGAAATAAGATGTCAGAAAACGAAATCGATCCTTTTCAGGTAAACCGTGAACATTAATTGTTACGGCTCGCCAGTGGCAAATGTTCGCAACAGACGGAAATGAACTTGATCCGCTTGATGAACCGCCCCCGATGGAATGTCACCCGCGAACAAATGATGCCGATTCCTTCCGCGGACTGAGTGGCGAGTTTCTGCCTTCATCTAAATTTTTACTTCATACCTTGTGTTTTCTTTTACCACGGACAGAATAAATCTTGTGTTCTTGTATTTATGGTCTCTGGATGTGTTCTCTAAATTTATCACCGATTTGTTCTTGCAATGATACCCTGCGCACAAGCCTTTTGCAGTCGGAAGAAGACAACACCCACGGAAGAACGATATAGTGCCACGCGTTCCACCGGTCGTATTGTTGTCCCCAGTCTCGATTTTTGGGAGCCATCATCTCGGACAATCGTCTGCTTATCGTGGCGCTACAAACAACTCGGCAAACTGGCTATAGAGTTTAACCCTGCCAATACCAATGCTTCATACTTGTCCTCGACATTCCAAAGGTCGAATATAGACTCGCTGAAGAATAATTTTCCGTCTTTTGTCCTGGAAGCCTTCTCGGCCAGTCTCACGCTTTGGAAAATTCGTGAAGGGCCATGAAATCATAACTTTCGATTACAAATCTTTAAATGCCGAACGATGCAGACAAAAACTCTAGAAAAAATCGTTCAAATTGACTACACGAATAATTACACAAAAAGCACTACGATAACAGTAACAGGGGCGGGGGGGGGAACCCGTCCTCAATTTACTCGCACTCGTCACGATGGAGAAAAGATCTCGGTTCGCTATACAACTTCTTATCATTCTGGACGGCATCGAAAAATGGCGAATTTCGCAGGTCTGTGCGCGCAGTGCTTAATGGATGACTAGGCGTCCTTTAACAACCTTAAATCGGCCGATTTAACATCCTTAAATCGTGGCCGGAATTCTAACAGCCTTAAAATCGGCCGATTTGAAACATCCTTAAATCAGCCGATTTAACAGCCTTTAAATCGGCCGATTTTAAACAACCTTATATCGGCCGATTTAACATCCGTAAATCGGCCGATTTATTTAACAAACTTAAAATCGCGCCGATCCGATTCTAACCATCCTTAAATCCGGCCGCATTTAACATCCTTATATCGGCCGATTTAACATCCTTATATCGAGCCACAATTTCACAACCCTTTAAATCAGGCCGACAGAATTTAACCATCCTTATATCCCTAGAACAAATCAAAATCTGGCCGATTAAGGGGTCTTTATTCTTGCCTATGTTATCACATCCTTTAAATAAGGCGAATTTTAAGTATTTTAAATTGGCCAATTCAAGTGACGTCCTTCATCTCTTAACTCTCATGGCACAATATGCTGTTACAAGTTCACCGAAATATGCGTAAATTTGCATGTAATTTGGACACCAAAAAGCTTCCGTCAGTTGCACATTGTCCACCGTGACGCAAGCTAAAAACAAGATAAATTCGCAGATAAACTTGAACATAAACTATTTATTTGACTAACAATCTAAAAAAATACTAAATGTAATTATTTTCAGCCTTATTGGGATTCTTAGAACCTATTATCTCATTAAATATTCTATGTTACTTCTTCTCAGAAATGATAATCAATGAAATAATCAGAAGAATGAAATAATGTACTAATTATTTATAAAAATTGATTAAAAAAATCGGTGTTGTTAATAATGCAGTAATTACTCCCCCCGAAAGATTTTCTACGATTTTCACTGGATTATAACATAGTATTGTTACAATCGACTTAATAAGCGAAGAGGATTTGCTGGAAAAACCATGGAATGTAGTAACGCCCAACCAGCCCTTCACACTAATGCCTGCCGTATGCTCCCTAGGCGGTCTTGTCAGATCCGACCTGAAGGTAAAATTTTTATTGGCGAATGCCGTACTGGGAAGCGTCTGATGGACGCTATAAAATCGTGCTCGTACGCTTCGCCTCTCGCCCTGCGTCGGCCTCTGCGCTGTTTTCCAATTCGACGCGACTTCATTGCCCCCACACCTTCATTGTAGAGTCCAGGCTCACCCTTACACAATAATCTTTGAAAATGGTATCCTTAAACATCTTAGTTATTTCAGTCACAAACGAAACAGTTACACTTATCAAGCCAAACACAAACCTGCCATCATACAAACGAACAAAAAGCAACAAACATCAATTAGGCGAGTTCGTAAAAGTAAATATTAAGCACTTGCAAAACGGTAATTGTCCTCTGGACAATTATCCTTGCATATTTCCACGCCAAATAGATCATATTGTTTATATACACAATTCTCCTTCACCCTATTTTTAGGCAAAAACACATTAAAACTCGCTACCTAGATAGATATATTATATATAGATAGATTAATAGATTACTAGATATGAAAATCCAAAAAAAACTATTAATGATGCCTAAAAAAACAAAAGATCAAGTACACAATTCTCAGCACTTCAAAAGCTAATTGAAAAAAAGTTAGGTATGCGTCCCAAACATGCTACTGCAAAATTTACTCAAGTACTCCCAAAAGACAAAGATGGGAAATCGGGCTGATCGGTTGTGACACGAGTGTGGTTAACCTTACTGCGCCGTTAATGATTTCAATCGTGTATGTTGTTTTTCATTGTCGGGTGCATGCATGTGCACGCTATTAACCCTATTTAATTTCCAGTGTTTTTTAACCAATCGGACGAAGAAATTTGCCTGTGTCTCATGGCAAAATTCGCATAATTTTTTTAACGAATTACAACGACAATGGCAGATATTGTACTTAGTGTGTACACGTCGACACCAGAATTACATATCCACAGAAATTTTCACAAGTAAATTTATCGCTATAGTCTTCAACTTGCTTGCGGTTGGTTCATGATCACTGAAATTAAAAGGGATTACTTCATAACGTGCCACATGCGCCGAACTATACCTTTAAATAGCTATGTGACGATATTTTAAGCCATTTTTGGTAAGTAAAAAGTCACCTCCAAATTGAAGAAAGCCTTAAAATAATCAGCCTCTTCATATGAGCCCTGTTACCTCACTCCTATATGGACATCCCTATATGACACGGCGGGATCACGTAAACAATTTCATCCCGCTAACTGACTGAAATATTCCACATGAACAGACGACAAAATTCGCCCCACCAACCGGCCAGCCCGGTTACCGGTCCTCATAAGAAGGTTTTTAAAACACAAAAAGGTAAAATTAAACCAGACAAGAAAACGAGTGTGGCTGATGATGGAAAAGATTAAGACTGATTGTGAACGGCAAAATTGAAAACAGTGGCCATTGGCTCCTTTGTTCTCAATTATTCTCGCGAATACTAATTTTCACCGATATAGAAACAAAAATCGTGAAATTAAGTACCCACAAAAAAATTGAATAACAATACTCATCTGATATTTGCAGAGAGGTTCTTGGTAAATAACTTTCATAAACAAGCGAGCAGTCATGTGTTGAAAAAACAAGATTTCTCAGAAATGAGAATTTCCGTTTCGTGTGCAGCCTACGTGGAATGGGGAGGGGTTGAGGGGAGTTCGAGCGTGAATGAAAGGTATCAAGTCAAATGAACCCCCGAAATGCTTTAAACACGCCGAGCTGGTATGCATCCCAAAACGATCATCTCGGACGCGTGGCAATTTTCTCTTTCACTTTTAAATTCAATTGGCCTCAAATTTTGCACCATAAATAGATCGTCTCATTTCACAGGGATCATTGGTTTTTTGTTTCTTTTGGCGGGAAAATGACGTCACCAAATTGGCGCCAACATTTTGTTTTAATATTCCGGGATATTTTGAAGCCAGATTCTGAAAGAGCATAAACATGACGATTTCAAAACTGCAAAAAACATCTGAAAAATGTTATTCCAATCGAAATTTGTGTGCTATTTTAGAAACAAAATGGCGGTACATTCAAAATTCAATTCAACATAACTTTCGACTATGGATGCATACCAGCTCGGCGTGTAACTAAGTCTATTAATTACCGTGATGAATACAAACTAAAAAAATCTAACAAAGTTCAGGCTCAAGAATTTCCATCTTGGCTGTGATGTTGCGCATACTGTACGCATCCACGTTGATCGTGTGTTTCGCCATCGATCCCTCTGCAAGGTTAACGCCACGTACAATGTTTGCATGTGCCTTTCCATCGGGCATTTTGATAATGAAGCTGATGAGAAAAAAAAACAGTTGAGTGAAGAGGTGAGTTTCAAATATTTTTTGGTGTTTACGAACCTGTACATGATGCTTGTTTTCATCTTACTCCTTGAATACAATAACTTTTGACTGCTCTAATTACTCTCATTCGTATATCATAAGAATATCTCCTGATATTGGAAACATTTGAAACTTTTCTTTTATGGAGATTTTCTTGAATAGGTAAGGTATCACTTATATTGCTCACATTATTCTGTTTACATATGTCTACATACCTCACATGCATGTGGATTGGATGTACACCTTGGATGTACTCCAAGCAAACTGCCTTGTCGGTCAGGAGCAGACGCCACTTCCTGTTGAATTTTTCAATCAGGGGCGAGCATCTGAGGAGGCCACGAGTGGGAAGAGTAGGTATATTCCACTTGAAAATTGCCACTTCTCCGGTGCATTTCAGTTCTATGTCAAGCATAACCTGACGAGATAAATGAGTAGTCGCACACAATAATTTCTCAGTCATTGGCTCTCTATAAACTAGGTTGTTTATTGTTACAATTTATTAAACTCCTCAATTTGGCTTGTTTCCATTTTCTACCAAAATATGGAGTACGCCATTTTCGTGGAGTTGTTATCAGTGGTTATTTGTACTCTAATTCGATGTGCATCTCATTAATACCGCATGTTCTCGATTAAACGTGAACCTGGCATTTAATTGAAACCGGCGTTTACTCAAGAAAATGTGATCAATTTTTATAGATAGTTCAAATCCAAGGTATAGAAACTTACCCTTTTATTAACTTCCCAGAGAATGTTTCGTTTCTCTTCCTCCCAAAAGAGAAAAGTGGCGCATCTGATCGCGGCTAATGTGTTCCTCCTTTTGCCCTCTTCTTACAATCTTGTTGCACCCTTTGACTGTGCAAACTGTAGCCACGGCAGAAACATTGAAGCGAGTGTGACGCGACGAGGTACCTTTCAGGGAATGAACAGGTTTTCATAAGAGAATATCGTATATGTCTGTGTAGATAATTTTTATATCGTCACGCACCCAAAGAGAAAGTTCAAATTTCACTCGAAGAGGAATTCATATCGCACCCATGTAACTCTTCTATAACATTGGGGTCACCTCAACCTCCCTCCAAGATCGGCTTGGCATATAGCAGATCTCACAGATGCGTTGAGCTCAAGCCATTACCAACCATTATTAGGACGGGGAGGGGCCATAGGAACGATGCTAGGATAAAATTAACAAATGCCAATAATTTATTACTCTATAGAAAAAAAATTAAAAAAATTGTAGATTTCATCGTAATGTATGTTACTTTACTCGTTTGTATTCGTATGTTACTTGTATGTTACTTGTATAAAATACAGTGTTTTACAAGGATTTCTACCACTGAAAAATCGTACCATCACACGTAAAAATTATCGTAATTGTACGTGTGATGATATCGATGACATAACGTTTGCTGACGAGTTTGACATGTTTCAATGCTGAATTGAACAAAGTTTATCGATATTACCTCGAAACATCTTCAGATCTTCTTCGGCAATCTTCGGAAAAGTTCGGAAACGTTCGTATGACCTCCGCGGCAAAATTCGGACAATTTTCGGAAATATAAATCGGAAAATCGTCAATCTTCGGAAAATCGTCAAAAAAAAATCGAGTTTCCCTAGCTAGCTAAATGTTCTCTTTTCTCTGTTTGTTGAAAAACGTTTGAGTTAATTACCAAACGTAGCAATTGTAGACCCCATTGTAGTGGCGCGAATTTATCGATTAGTCGATTTTCTCGAGTTTTTGATCTCAAGTGCGAGTGGCTAATAATTAAACTGCGCACAAAAGAGAAATGCCGGCTACCCGTTTGCTTTAAACGCGGTGTATTGTGTTACTGCGTTATTCGATCTTGTTGTTTTCGTTTTTTCGTCCCAGCGGGAATTCCTTAGGGTAACCGCAGTTACTTCGTGCTTCGCTCGGAAAGCTTTCGGAAAGCGACCGATTACCCGCTGGGACGAAAAAACGAAAACAAAAGATCGAATAACGCAGTAACGCAATACACCGCGTATAAAGCAAATAGATTGTAACTCGCAAAAGTCAAATTTAGCTCCTCTGTTCCCTTTGGCGACGAGTGGCGAAAAATTATGCAACAGATAAAGTCAATAAAGTGTGAACTAACCTTTTTACTCGTTCTCCACAATTCAAAGGACAGGGCTCTTCTTTGAAGGCACACGTGGTTGAGTTGTGGTTGGCTTCTTCCTTTTTCTTCAGACGTGTCCCACATTCACAGACAATCTCTCTATATTCGCATTCTTGCTGGTGTTGCTGGATCTCCATTCTCTTAAACAGCTGAGAACAGAGATCGCAAGGTTTCTCAATTTGGTCGCATTGAGTGACATGGGTTTTTGCGGTGTCAAGCGGCAACCTTGCTTGGCACCAACGGCACTCGCCTCTACTGTTGCCAACATGCTGTTGGCGAATAGATTTCTGCAAAAAGCGGATACTGGCCGCCTGCACATCTGGCATGTTGTTGCGGTGTTATTCGCTTTGAATTGCTCTACGCAAAATCCACAAAAACTGTGGCCACATGGTGTCGCCATCTCCGCGTCCAGAACTGGATTTCTGCTGCAAAAAATAGGATAAATTATATCAGAAATCGGCTAAAAGTACGAACCACAACCGGTGTCAAAGTGCTCTCCTTCTGTCGACTTACCAGACATCGCACAAGAATTGGTTTCCCAAATCATCGTTGAATCGTATGTGATCGAATACGTGTTTCGATGGAGAATCCATTTCTTTATGAAGCGACTTACGACTGATTACTTCCACGTGTAATAAGTCAATGGTAGTCTATCATATTTCCCGGCATCAAATGACGTGTCACAGTTTAGTAATTGGAGCTAAAATGAAATAAATTAGCCTCCCAGCGCGGTCAAACGCCGGAAACTCTGTATACAGTAAAACCCGGTTAATACGGAGACCAAAGGGACATGACAAAGTGTCCATATTATCCGGGTGTCCGTATAAGCGGGCTGATATAAGAGAAAATATGTGTCGTAGGGACAAACAAAACTGTCCGTAATAAGCGTGTCCGTATTAACGAGTGTCCGCTAAGCGGTGTTCCACTGTATAAATTAATTTGTCTTGAGCTTTCAGCAGTTTAGTCTCATTTGCTGCAGGGTCAGAATTGTTTGGCCAATCTATAAATGTGCGTCGATTTTTCTCCCAGATGAACGTTAACAAGGACATGAAAATAACGCAGCGCTGTACAAAATCCACAGGGGTGACATCACAGGTGGTCCAAAAGCACGAACATGCCCGACTACTTGTATGAACGCAACTGAATATAAATGTTATAAATTCGAATGTTATGAATCTTGCTGTGTGGTATTCAAATCCAGAGCTAAACGAGGACGGGCTCCTGGAGTGTTGAGGACGGATTCAAGGAGTCTACCCGGCAGTGCATCTCTCAGATACTGCAGTCTACACACTCATGGATAAATTTATTCAAGAAGCCCACGAAGGTACTCTACATGGAGAGGCAGGGTTGAAAAATGGCTAAAGTGCGAGAACAACACTGGGTTCCACGACTCAGGCGTCTAGTGAAACACATCATCAAAAAGTGCGCAGGATGTAAGAGATTCCAAGCAGTAGCGCTAGCCGCACCACCCCGGTTTACTGCCGAGAGACAGAACAGAAGGAGCCACACCCTTTCAAGTCGTGGCCGTGGACTACGCAGAGCCGATGAAGTTCCGAGTCACGAAAAAACGAGAAGGGAAAGCGTAAGTCATCTCACGCCAAGGAGTATGGCCGGAAACCTGCGAATTCCTCTTGAGCAGTGAAAGGGCTGATAGCAAGGCGTGGCAGACCCAGCAAATTATATTCAAACAACGGCAGTACCTTCATTGGAGCGGCAGCTTGGATCCGACAAGTCATGAGCGACGAGAAGCTGAACGATTTCCTTTCCCGCCATCAAATTCCTTGGCAATTCAATCTCAGTAGGACAAACTGGTTGGGAGACCAATTTGAGCGCATGGTGGGATTAGTCAAAGGAGCGCGCGGTGAGGAAAGCCATTGGAAACGCCCAGCTGACCTTTGATGAGCTGAAAGAACGGTCGACCACTTTCCTATTTTAAGGAGGATGTGCAGTTACCAGTACTCACACCTAACTCGATGCTGTACACCCTGCCAAATTTTATGCCCTCGATGCAGCCACATCATGAAGAGGATCCGCACAAGACGCGCGAAATACCTGGTCAAATGCAAAGATGCAATGTGACAACGATGGACCAGAGAGTACTTAAAAGTGGCCTGCGAGAGCGACACAGCCTTAGGCATAAGGGATCCCCTCGCAGTGTGAGATATGAGACGTCGTGATAATCAAGGATGACAACAAAGACAGAAACCAGTGGAAGCTTGGCATCGTATAGGAGCTAATGGCGGGACGCGATAGTCTCGTGAGAGCAGTCAAACTGCGAGCAGGCAGGAAGTACCTAGAACGAGCTGACAGAACACAAGAAGCTCCCGGAACCACTACTGTAACCGGGGCCACCCAGACAAGAAGTTAACAATCACGAGGAACAATCAAATGCCGAGAACAGAACAATGAAGGTTCAACTTGTTCACTTACGAAACTTATGATGAATTTAAAAATACGTTTAATATACGGCGTTGACTCTGTTCGACTTCAAAATTTGAGTAGTTTCACATGCTAGGTTTTGGCGGTACGATTTGGAAAATAAATGTAAGTCATGCCAGTGAACGAGAAATTTCAAACTGTATGAAAGCAAAGTTACGGCAAAGTGCGTGGCGGATTTGAATTTAATATCAAGAAAAATAAAACTTATTAACCGCCGTCCGCCAGACACTTTACCGAATTTAGCGACTTCTGAAAAGTGTGTGATATTCATTTGTCTCAACTAGTTTTGACCACGTATACGTTTTGAGATATGACAATGTTTTTGTGAGTCAGTGAGAGTCAAACAGAGTCCAACATGATAACGAGGCTGAGAAAAGTGAGTTACTATCTTGAGAGGAGATGCTTCAAAAAGAAAACAAAATCACTCTAAAACCTCTGAAGACTCTCTAAAACTAATTTTTTACAACAGCATCGGCGTTTTGTGATCAAGTCACTTCCCATGTCTATTCGTCTTATGTGAAGTCTCACAGCATCTTCCGTCATTATTGTACAGCAACTAAAAAGTTTTCACTGATGAAAAATCTGCAATGCGTTTGCGTGTTTTATGTAATCTTTCCATCGTAAAGGGAGTTAGTTTTTCAAATTTGCTGAAGAAAAAATTAACCATAGCTGTCAAAATTGATACGTCTTTTGCGTAGCCTCGCTTTCATGTCGCTTTCATTCTTCACAGTAAGTCACTATATATAAGCAACATTATGGTGGTACCATTAAGATAGAAGTAGTTTAAATATGATATTATGGTTCCTTTCGAGACTTTGCCTGGCAATTTCAGTGGCTGAGGTGTAACATTTCTGATTATAAAACAGTACGTTGTGGTATCAAACTTCTTTACAAGATTAAAGTAAACATGATATTTTTTATCCCTCTTTGGAAATAATTATCAGACCTTGGGCATCTTAAAATATCTCTGATTGATTGAATCGTGTGTTTATGGCGCAAACACAGCGACAGCGGTAGTGAAGGGAAAGTCCTACAACCGCGCCATTCGGGCTCACAAGCTCATTTGGAGGCACTCTTTCTCATGATGAGGGAGGCCTTTCTGGACGAATGGAGGCCATTGTAAACAGGAAAATAGCAAACTGAAGAAAATGCAGTGTAAGTGGAAAGTAGGAAGGGAGCACACGAGAGCCCTGAAGCATGGAGCTGATGGGCATGTCGGGGGTGGGCGTGGGTATTTCCGTACATAAGCTATGTTAGCCTATGTAAGTATGTGCAGCACTGTGTTTTAGCCGATTTGGTCTGAACTAGAGTCTAGAATTTAACTATTTTGAATTTGGGGTGAAATAGGGTATGGTCTGTGCACTCTGGTCTGGATTTGGGTATAGCTGTTAAAATAAACTTTATTTTTTATCTCTTAACATCAGGGAATTTGACGCCCTTCTCAATTCTCAAGTGTACGCAAATAGAAGCCATTCCTGGGTATTTGAGATTATCAGATACATGTACTTCTGGAAAAGGGTATCAACATCTGAGATGATTCCTTTCTTTTTCGTCATGGAAAGACGAAACTACGCTAAATGGCTCATGCCAGTGTCCATCTTTCCGACCTGTTTGCTTTAGATCTTTGGAAGATGGATTCGTCATTAATCCAGAAGGCAAAACAACGAACGAGTCATCTTTAAACGCAGACTACGAGGAAGTTAACGCAAGGATTTTGTTGCACGCCAAACTGTGCGCAAGAATGGAGTTAGAGTTGTTATGCAATCTCCAGATACGGATGTGTTCGTCCTCTGTATATCGCACAATGAAAATATTGGCTGATGTACATTCCAGTGGACAGCAGCTCTGCTAATCTAATCAGTCGGAGGAATCTCTCTTTTGTCACTGTGAATATAGTCAATATTTTTGAAAGGCTGTTCAGTTCTTTGGCTAAATAGCATTAGCCATTGAAATACCATTTATAAATGATTTTGATCGTATTTGGTCTTGTAAAAATGCAATCACATTGGTTACTTGTAAAACATATTAATTTATCTAGTATTCTTGCCAAACAAATAACATCTACTCTATAGCCAGAAAAATACAATACAACAACTTTCTCACGTTAAAGCCACTGAATTAGCACACAGTGAACTCTCTCGGGACCAGCTCCAAAAACAAAAAGGAAAACAAAAGCAATTCAGAATTATGTCCTATGAAGTTTTCATACTCGCCATACGCTAACTTTGAGATTGAGCAAGTTGTACCGGCGAATAAAGCAATGAATTATTGAGCATATGACAAGATATAAACGATTAAGGCCGAGTAATACGGGCAACATTTTCATTCAACTCGTCGCGCAAAATTTGGGTTCACGCTAGAAGCCAAGTATATCTCAAGTAAGAACTTGAACTAAAGTATACTTGAACATCTCAAGTAGCACTTTGGAAGACTCCAGTTCACACCTGACAACAAAGTGTGTTACTTGAACTAAAGCTGTCAATAAAGTTCGCGCAGCGTAGCCTGCGAAAGCATGTTTTTTTTCGTCGGATAAACGAGATGCGGCCATAAAAACGAAGTAGAAATTTTTATTTTAATTCAGAGAGTTTTAACCATGCAGAACGTCTCTCTGTTTTTTTTTATATCATACTGAGCGAAAACCTGTTCATTACTAGCCGGGCTACCCTGGGAGGGCCAACTTGTCATACAGTTACATGATAGACAGGGTCACCCGCCTACCTGGGTCACTCTGTCTGCTTGCCAGGGCGCCCTCCTAGGCGGCGGGGCTATCTTTTCTGCGTGTAAACGGTCACCCCGGGTCACCCTCCTAGGCGGGCTATCTCTGTTGACTTGAAAACCCGCGAAAATGGCGGAACAAGCGATAAAAACAGCAAACTCGCTACAGTATAGCCTTTCTTCTTGCTGCGCCATGTTTGTTATGTAGTGCTTAATAAATCGTGCCGTTGCAATGAAAAAAGTCCGCCAAAACATGAGCCCGCAAAAACAAGAGCCCGCCAAAAAAGATAGCTCGTCTATATAATAGCCCGCCCATGTAAAGGCGGGCTATGTTTTAGCCCGGCTGGGAGGATGACCCTGGTACCCGAGTCACCCTCCCTCCATGTAAAACAGGCCCTTAAATGTTACACGAAGCCTTCGACTTCCGCAGACGCTGGGCTTGGCCTCGTCCACAAAATTAGTTTCGGCTGCTGTTAGCGTTGTGGAAGATGCATTTCCGTCTCAGTTATCAGTCCGACATTTGAAGCTTTGATGCGGCTAGGATGCGGCGAGCTGACTAATTAGTGTCGAGGAAATAGTGGGTTTACCTTTAGCGCTGTGACGGCACAATTAAATCTTGATTTCAAATTCTCCAGTGAACGTGACTCGGAGTTTTTGTAGAGTGTCATTTCAAATTCAACTGAGTCGCAAATAAGTGGCCTGCAGCTAAATGCGAGGATTTAGTTCTCTAAAAATGAAATGAAAGTAGCATTATTTGGTTTACTACCTCTATCTGTTTCCCTTTATGACTTTTTGCTAGGTAACTGGCTCATGATACTTACGCCCGAACTGAGAATAATCCATTGCTGATCTTCGATCCGACAATAGCCGTCCATGCATGTTTGTGATCAGATCGCGATTGTAATCATGCAGTGAGTTAAAGTAACCCATTTCAGTCCCTCTCAAGACTTTTCTAGTTTCTGCAGCTGTCATTTTGTGTGACAAACTGTCTTCCTATTGGTCAAGAGTTTTCTCAAGATGGCCCAGATCATACTTGGAAGCGTATTTCGGCTTCTTTGAACTGGGCGCGTTTCCATGGTCACTCAGTAAGATTCACTGAAGTAGGTGCATTTACCCGTTTACATCCCAAGTACGTTTCAAGTCCAGTATTGTTGCGTTGCAAGTTGAATAATGTTTTTGCGCGTATTACCACCGTGTTGTAAGTTTCGGCAACATGTTGCGCGAAGTAGATGATGAGTTCAACTTTGTGCAACGTGTTGCCGCAACTTGCAACACGGTGGTAACACCCGCAAAAAAACACTTTTCAACTTGCAAACGCAACAATGTTGCCGGCCTTTACCGCAAAATAATGTCGTCTCACTCGTAAGCAAAACTATAGGTGGATCGCGATACCGTATAGTGTGTTGTGTCGAATGATTTATCCAAGAGAATCGTTGTGGATTATTACAAATATCTTCGAAAAAGTCACAGATTTTTACAATGAAAATTTTAGTTGCAATAAAAATACCGTCAACTCTCTCTAAGACCATTACCATAGGGACCGGAACCAACTGTCCGGGAGTGTCCGTCTTAGAGAGGTGTCCGGCTTATAGAGAGCTCAGATACAGTAAAATGACTGAAAAACGGCGCGCAGGGACCAACGTCAGGTGTCCGTTTTATAAAGGTGTCCGTCAAGAGAGAGTTGACTGTATATCTATGTCCTATATAAGCCACGGTACCAGATGGCCTTGCTGGACAATTGAGAAAGGAGATGAGCCCGAAGATTTAACAGAGTTCTATCAAAGAGGAAGTCAAGGTTGAACACTTTTTCAAGGAAATGAAAATCAGTTACAACGCTATCGGCCAGATATGACGCCTCATGCCTATTCGCGTGTGGAGCTAGCGCCCTTCTTGGCTGAGAGGCACAGTGAAGCTGATCTTTTTACAGAATTTAGATTGCTCGCTATCATAACCTCAGCCTGTGAAAAATGACTTCAATATACGTTTATTTGTTGCCGTTCAGTATTAACAATAAAATTGGAAGAATCTTCTGTGTTTCCATTGCCTTTCTATGCAGTTTTTGCACACACTGCTTTATTTACAATAATTATTCAATCCATGATCATTTTAAACTGAATATTTCGAACCACAAACAACGTTCAGTCGGAGAGCTTTTGTTTGTTTTATTTATCACTTGTTTAATAGCGTTTTAAAAGCTCAATAAGAATGTCCCATGCAACGGCAACTTCAGTTTCCTACAAACTAAGCCAAAACAACTTCAAACCGAAGACGAACATTGTTGTCGACTAATCGCGATATAATCAATGGTCATCAATATTTGAACTTATATTGTAGATACATATATATAAGGTAACAACAACTTTCTTAATTTATTACGGGTTTAATAAAAGGCCGTTTCGGAAAACACGAGCGGGATAACTAGAATGTCGTTCCATCATTAAAGCAATTAATTAAACAACCATATTTAAGTTCAACAGTCATTCGTAATATTTTCCCCTATTTTGCTATTCATGTGCGCGATAACGTAATCGCAATTCCCTATGCCTTGATAAATTAGAGAGGATAGTAGTTGGCTATAACCAGTATAACATTGTCAAATATGTTTCCCACTCCTCTCCAGTCTCTCCACATCTGCTCGTTAAGGAAACCTTGGATATCCAAGGTTCTCACCCCCTTTTCTCTTTTTATGTGGTACTTTAGCCGTGCCCAAGCAGATTCTACCTCTTGGGTGTGGATTCCCGTTAAAGGGTCCACAAAATTATCCCTGTGGACAACTCTCCTGTGGACGGCAACGTTAGCAACGTGACGATTCAAGTTCCGATATGCACCCCAGTCATCTGTGTGGACTTCTGAGCCAGGAAGGAGTACCCTTTGAAAGATCCGACAAAGGGTTGCTCTGTCTCGTCGTTGCACCACCTGATAATATCCTCTGCACGGGGTGTATTCTGTGGATATAACGCCGAATACCCACTGTCCGTTCCTTGCTCGGCGCCCTCTTTGATACTGAAAGAAAGAAGCAAATTTATCAAATGCCTAGCCGCGTAATGTAATAGTAACAGTCATCGTAACAGCCATCGTTACTTTCGGATGGGATTTAACAGTTTACCTATTGAGGGTCGCTCAGACTTTCGGGCATCTAGAACTTGTGCCATATTGAGGATGATCCAAGCATTTCAAGGTAAGAAAGTAAAAACGTTCTCAATAAAAACTATTTATAGAGATTAAACTGAGGATAAACCTTGCGCAAGATAATTTACATCAGAACAACATATTTGTTCTTGGAATTGTAACACAGCCAGATTGTATCTCAACCTCGTTCCCAGGGTCTCTCTTCTTCACGCCCGTGATAAAAGAATAAAATTAATTACGTCTGAGGCCACTACTTTTGAAGGGTCGTTACTTTCGGGATTCACTAACAACCAAGAAACCTTATCTTTACGTTCAGAGCCGGGTAGATAAGCTTCTGGTAAATCTCATTGATATCACCATCTTTATCAGACTTATCATGTCTTTATTCTGGTTCAGTAAAGCTGCTGTTCTGATCTGTTCGTGTACAGGATTTTCCCCTGTATTTGCTGATATTAAGACTAACATATTTAATGAGTTCGATTGATAAATGCTACTGGGTAAAGTTAAAGCAATTCGCTCATGCGAAATAATTCCTTCTTTTGCCTTAGTTTGTTTAAGTCATATTACTTTGCCTGATTAGGCTTACCTGATGTCGTAAAAAATAAGTAACTGGATTTTTAGCCCAATTGTATTAGTAACAGTAATTATCACTGACTGCATGATAAGGAAGGATGTTTCATCAACAGTACACAATGATAGAAGACCCACCTTAGACTTGTGCTTAAACTGACTTTCATCGCTTTTAACAACGTACACTCGGCCGCCAAACGGAACAACTGGTCGATCTTGTAGATCTCTGCCACAGTAGTGCCTTACCACAGCATACACGTTTCCTACAGTGTTCCTTGTCAAACTGAGCATTCTAGCAGCAGTTGAGCGTAGTTCACGTTCGCTCCAAAGGTAAATTAAAAGCACAAGTTTTCCTAGAGGCAGTCTAGGAAATTCGCTGAAAAAGCTTCCAGTGCGGAGGGATCTTCTGTGGCGACACCCAGTACACCTCCTGAATTTTGAAAACAAAAAACGCTGTAAGTTCCGTTGAAGATAACAAAGGCAAACAACCGGTTCTTCACAATTGAAAATCACCACCACCTTCCGATTTCATTGTATACTATTCTTTATGATGAACGATTTCTCGTAGTCCATGTGTAAGATAATCCTTACTATCATAAAGTAACTACCCTCATTACTTTAGCAGCTTCTCCAAGCAGCTACCCCAGTTTTTAATACATTCCGGTGGTCGCTAATTTCGGGATTTACTAACAACCATGACATTTTAACGGTACTTTCGGAGGGTCGCTACTTTCTTCAAGGAATCGTTTCTTTCGGAATTTTACGTTAAGTAAGCTTTAGAAACAATTGCATACTAACCACATGTACCCGTCAACATGACCTGGGTTTCGTTCAATCAAGACCATCGCTTGATTGCAAGGCAGACATCTAAGTGGGTTTGCAAGAAGATTATGGGCTTGTAACCATCGAATAAGTTCGATCGTAAGACCATTTGCAAGGTTGGATACCTCGATTAGGTTCATCAGTTCATTCCCAGACGAACTGGATCTAAGACGCAAATATCAATATTGATGACTAACCCAGTGCTTAATCGGGTGATTATTCATTGAATCAGTTCAAGGACTTGTCGATAGAACAATAACATGTTATTTAAAAAGAAATCAAACCAGGCTTTATTCCTCTAATTGTCAAAGCATGCCGGATCGCGTGTACGGTTCCCTTGAGAATAACTAATGAGCTTTTTAAACAACCTATACGTAAGGAAAACTATTTCATAAACGAACGAAAAAACTCCGCTGAAAATGGTTTCGAAGTCAGTTGGCAATACTGCCCAAAATTTCTTGAGACGAATAAAATTAAAAATAGCAGAATAAAAAAATTAAATTTTCACGCCATCATTACACCTCATCACACGCTAAAATTTCACAGGTTTCTTTCCCGCAGCGTACTATTCTTGTCAACCAATCGCAGAGCCGGTTATACCCCAAATTCGATTTAAGCAGGTTTGCCATTGGCTCGGCGTTCAACAGAGAGGCAAATGCATAGCACTCACTCAGGTGTATGATTCCACGTGCTCGATGCATGTGTCATTTCTCGCTCTTTTAGTCACTTCGCAAGTCATGTCGGCATCCAATAATGGCGCAAACGGTTCCAATGCCCCCCAAAAACGTCGATCGAGGAATATGAAGAGAACATTTGTGTTACTGAGGTCCGATGACGACTTAAAAGTGCCAAAAGATTCCGAGTTGCGGAATCTAGAAAGCACTGGAAGGCTCAAAGAGGTGGAGTTCAGTAACAACGCCACCAGCCAACATATCGGAGATCTTCTCGTGAACACTTTTCCCAATTTTTTGAGAAACGCGGATCTTGCCCGGTAAGATATTTTGTTTTAATGTATTACAATTTTAATAAATAAGGATTTAGAATTTACTTTGGCGGTCAACGACATGAGACAAGATCGAAGCGGATACAGATAAACTGCATGGGTCGCGCACTCGATCGCGCACCGGGTTTATACGGCAGTGACTGTCGTTGTCAAGGAATCTATAAAACCTTGAATTACGTTCTTCTGAAAACGATGTCCACAAATTTCGTTAAACCAATTTCCTTGTCATTATAAATTTTACGGGGAGATGTTTATAGTCTCCATCATAAGTGATGTGGTTGTGCGACGGATCGGTATTCGACGGATCTGGAAAAAGTTCGACCTTGCGAATCATATATTCGCACCAGAAGTCGTTTCCCTTGTGTTCGTTTCACTGTCTCGGACTCTCGATTTCTCGGACCATTTTCGTTTCCCTGGGAGGTTCGAGAAATCGGGAGTGCACTGTATAACACTCTGGTTAGCATAAATTCCAACACACTCCGAGGGCCTACTGCCGATTTTTCGAAACGTATTAGTGAAAACCGAGTTTCATTTACTTTCTTTCTTCAGGTTAAATGTCTACAAAGCTATTGGACATACCAGCATATTGACGCCTGCAGGAGGGGCGAATATCATGTGTGGGGACACATTGAAAGTTATGTTTGCATCCCGTACCAGGGCGTACCTTCAGATAGAAACACAAGGTGACATTTTTCGTATTATTCCCGGCTAAATTTCTGATAGACTACGAGCAGTCCCTACGACTATGACTATGACAACGATCAGTTTTCGCGCGCTCATGTGCTCTTCCACTCTTGGATCCCTGAGAAAAATGAAGGACTGCTCGTAGTAAATGAAGTTTCGAAGGCAAGTCAAAATGGTTTTAACTGTTACACGTTACAATCGCTATGTCAGACAGCAGAACGTGTAGAAATCTGTAAAGTACGAGTAGTTTTCTTTCAGAATTTGCATTACTTTTGTTTTGCAAGTAAATAATTTTCTAAATGACGGATTTTTGCGACGAATAGCAGATAATTGTTCCAAACTTGCGCAGCGTGTCTGGCCGAAGTGGCATGGAAACTAGTGTGACCCTTGGGTACCGCGCAGAATGTTTTACGGTCTTGTCAAAACACAACAATGAATTTTCCGAATTTTCTTCATCATCTCGCTCAGCTAGCAATAATATTGTTGGATTATTGCATAAAATTAAGCTTTTTATATATATATACGGTTATTTCTAATAAGGTTAACTTTCACTTTTCTAATTTCAGATGTATCCGAGCGACGTAGAGACCAAGATAACACCGGGGCCTCAGCACAATCATCGCGTGGGCAAGGTAAATTGAACATTGATCTTTTGGAATTCAATTTAAATTAATTCACTTTGTACTACTGTTGCGTGAGATCTTGCACTGATCAATATAGATTGTTTGAGGCAATCATGATCATGGGATATGGAGCAGGGAAGGTTCAGTGGCGAGAGCACTCTCCTCCCACCAGTGTTGCCCCAGATAATTTGTATCCAGAGTTGACGCCATTACTTGTGGGTTGAGTTTGTTGCTGGTTCTCATCCTTGCTCTGAGGGTTTTTCTCTGGGTACTCCGGTTTTCCTCCCTACACAAAAACTAACATTTCTAAAATACAGTTCAATCCTAAAACAGCGTATAAATATGCAAGAGCCACTCTGTGGATTTCCACTGAAATATTCCCATTTATTGTACAGTTGTATTCTTACATGCACAATCATAGTGTATTACCCCTGATGGAATTTTGAAAAAGTTATATTTTGATTGATGATCACATTACTTTTGTGTAATGTGTCATTCTATTTTGGGTGATCTGCAGATGACACAAGTAATACATATTTAGGAAGTGTTGAACAATTTTAAACAAATTACACGAAAGTCAGATGTTGCTTTACAGATAATGTTAGTACAAGGAGTCGCGAAAGTGATGGTAGTCAAACAGGTGAAGAAAGCAGTGACGAAAGTAGTGGAGAAAATTCTAGTGGTGGAACAAAAAGTAGCGAGGAGGAAAGCGATAGAGAAGATCAAAGAAACGAGGGAATTGATGGAGTCGATCCAAGTGATGCGGGAAGTGATGGAGAAGGGGCTGAAGTTATTGATGATATGCAAGCAGGTATGCAAACAAAAAAGTGCCTTCCCATTTGCTTAAATATACAATATGTTAGTGTAGAGGACTGAATAATAATGTACGGTTCCACGAAATATCCATACCCACCCCATGGAAGGTCATTGGAAATTCTGAGGGGGAATGTGAACTTATTAAATCGGCTAAAAACCTGAAGAAAGACACCCATTATCCCTCTAGAACTCCACCCTAAGTGTACAATCATGTATGTACCATTTCATTGATAATGCCTGTTAATGGGGGTTGTGTATTATATTTTCTGCTGAATAAGGGACACCATGCTAAGACGGGGCCACACATTCTGATTTACACGTATATCACTCAAACAAAATTTAATTTGTTGATTTTTTAGATACTGACAGTGACAGTGATCTGAGGAGACCAATATTCGCATCAACACCCAATTCATCAGGTGGGAACATAAATTTAAAGATTGATAATCAGGGTATACATATCAATCTTTAATTTAAATTAATATTTAAAAGTATATGTACAGTAGAACCCCGCTAACTCGAACTCCGAAGGGAAACAAAAAAATAGTTCAAGGTAGCGGGAGTTCGAGTTAGCCGATAGTAAATGACTGAAAAACAAGTGCAAGGGGAATCGGTTTGAGTTCGAGTTAGCAGGGATTTCGAGTTAATCGAGTTAGCGGGGTTACACTGTATAAAAATTGTACTAACATATACATGTAATTAAAGTTTAAAAAAATTACTAAAATGAACACGTCTAGTGATTAATAAAAATAGATGCTTCCATGTATACAGAGAGATTAAAACTGTTGTATACATGTATTTTAAACACACTATCTAAAAAGGCTGTCAACCAATTATTTAGCAATGTAATAAATATTATTCTCACTGAAACGTTTTCTCTGTTTTATCCTTAGACTGCTCTTCCCAGATCAGTCTGAAAGAGGCATACACGTTTGTGTCGAAACTGTATGGTATGTTTTTTACATGACTTTATGTGTATTTTTCAATCAAATATGTTCAGCAAATATTATGAATGCAATTTAATTCATAAAGATGATCTACAAATAAAACCATAGATAACATTTAAAACCATAGATAACTTTAAAACTAAGTAAACTGCTTTATTTTACAATACATGGATGTCTTTACTATTAATTTTAATTCTCTAGATTCAGTTGTGACCTCTGGTGCAGTGGTAGTAGAAAGAGGTGCCTCTGCCAGGGCCACAGAAGGTAAAAGCAGTTCAGGGCTATGATATTATGCCTAAAGTATAGCAGTGCCGATGCAATGTACATGTACATTTAAAGTGTGTTGTTCCCGAAATATTGATTATCAAGGAAGGTTTTTGCTTTGAACCCCCCTAATGAAATTCCAGTTAAGCTTCATAAATTAATATGTTCCTTTAAAAAATGTTGGCCGTTGAGCCTCCTCTGTCTCACTCAGAATTTTCAATGACAGCTTGGGGTGGGTAATTGAACTGTTGAACAATCTTAATAGTAGACTCCCGCTATCTCGAACTCGGTTATCTCGAAAAGCCTGCTATCTCGAAATCAAACCCTCAAACCCTTGCCCTTGTTTTTCAGTCATAAATACTGTTTGCATCTCAAACTGTTTATCGTTCACCTTGAGAGTTCGACATAGCGGGAGGAAGGGGGGAACCTAAACTACAAGGCCGTTGCTATGGAAAACTTCTTTAGAAACATCATTTCTTCGGCTCCCTAACTTCTACAGATATATATATTTTTTGCCATGTCTTCTATATTTAAGGTCCTTTAATTTTTTTAAATCACAACCATATTTGGTAAGTCATGTGACTTGAACAGAAAAAGCCTAAAAACTCAAACAGCTTACATGTATATGTTTCGGCAATAAAAGGGATGCAAATGATTTAAGAACATTCTGATATAAAACGTCTAGCATGGATTTGTTGAAATTCAGGTTATTGAAAAAGTTATGACATCATAAAGACCTATTTTCATACATTTTCTTGATTAGTTTTTTGTGTTATGTTTAAATGGTAATTTTATGCTATAGATGGCGAAAGAAGTTAATCTGCCTCCAATCTGCTAAAAAAATTGAATCTTCGTCACTTTTCCATTCTAATGCATAGTTAGGGACTGGCACTAGCTACATTGTATGCACGAGAAATGTCGATGTGAGGTGTTCAATCTTGTACTTCCCGCCATGTTAGCATAAGCGCAAAAAACGCTAGATATCACGAATTAGCCTCCTAAGCAACAACTATCTGAAGTTAAGGGGAACCCCCCTTAACAGGCTTACTAAATCAATTTGAAAAATGTCACAGCCATGTAAGATTATTATAGTCGAGGAGCTTATTCTAATATTGTGAATCAACCCTTTCATTTAAGTGGGTAATATAGAAGAGGAAAGAAACAACCTCATCGCAGCTGAAAACAAGTAAGTTGCACATTCCAATGAAGATATTGTGCAGTCTCATTGCTCCTCATGATCAAAAGTTACAATTATTTTAAAGTGTAACTGTAAACAAAATCTAGTTTTTTCTGCTCATCAGTTTCAAATCTGAAAGTGAGATGCTGTTACCATGCAATGTACTGACTTTACTCTTAACCAAACGCAACCACATTTAGTGCATCTGAAACCTACCCGACACCTTTGATTTATTGTCCATAAAAATTAATGACAATGTGGTACTTGTAGCACAAAAGATTGTGCTCTGCTAATAATATTGAACATCTGGTAACCGGAAATGTGCTTACAAGTCTGTTGAACAAGTCATGTGAAATATAAACTTGTTGTATGAATCTTCAGTTAAATTATTGTAAGAATTTACATTTTCCCAGTTTGACCATTACGTTAAACAAAAAAGTAAACATTGATAACACAAAAAATGTCGTTTTTTAATATTTCAAGTTGTAACTTGCAAATATAAAGTCAAATTTCATTGATGGTTTTAGTTGAGCATCGATTAGAAAATTTATTTAAGCTTGTTTAGGTTTGGACTAATTAAAATGATTGTCAATGTGCTGGGATTTAGACAAGAAAGGATACGTACAACATCGGGAAGAGGTTTTGGCCTGCCCTGTTGAAGACAGGGTGCTTATAATTAGTACATATTTGGGATGGTCACTTTTGTAATTTTAACCTCAACATCTCAGACGTTCCCAAACTAAAAACCATGAACTAATGGTTGAGTCTCCTCTTATGAATATTAATTTCAGTGCAACAAATTCAAACAGGGTCACTCAGCACTTGTGGATCAATCAGATATAGAGTTTAAAGCAAGTCAGTATTTTCAAGAGTAAATGTTAGATGTCACTTATCTTGCACTAGCTTGATTGGGTTCAAAATTATTTGGCAAGGTTCAAATATTTCTGTTCCTGAAATCAAAGGCATTTGCATTAAGGTTTTCAAATTATTTCTGTCACACACAGGACCTCCACTGACCCGGCCGGAGTTGTTTTGTCCACGCTAGATTCAAACAATTTTGTTCTCGCATTTAAGTTTGGAAATTATTTTTCTCTTGTTGTCACTGGCTTGCGAGATGTTTTGGTAAACCGAAAACTGCAAGTATGTACACTTTGTCAATAAAAATCAAGTAAGATTCGATGTCAACTCATATATCATAGAACAGAACATAACCGGGATGTTGTAACACTTTCCAGATCCCATGAGTGGACCTGCACATGATCTTCAGTTGATGGTTTCACTAATGCGAGAACATCAAGTGGCGCAACTACTGGCATTTCTATGCCTTGATTCACTGGAAGTAAGTACATGTATCAAGTTGTATTACATGTACATGGCTTAATTGCATGTACACAATTTATAGCCTTTTACAGTCGAACCTGTATATAACGGTCACCCTCAGGACTTCAGAAAGTGGCCGCTTAATACAGGTGGCCGCTTAATACAGGCTTAATACAAGTAGCAAATACAACTCGGGACTTTGAAAGCTGGCCGCTTAATAGAGGTGGCCGCTTAATACAGGGCCGTTATATACAGCTGGTTCGACTGTATTAATAATTGACTATCAGGATTACATATAGTTATACAAAAAATGTTATTATATGGAACTAAGAACAAATCATTTCCTCCTTTTTCTCAAGATGAGAATGCAGAGCCACCAAGATTGTAAACCTCTTGTGATCATCAGATACAGGCCTACGTATGAAACGATAACGGTTATCAGGTCAGCCAGAAATACTTGTATATTATATATGTAAATATACATCCTTATACAGTGAAACCTGTATTAAGCGGACCGCATATTAAGTGTACACCCTCTATTAAGCGGACACCAGCTGCTTGGGTCCGTAATTTTCTTCCCATATTCACTGTAAAACTAACCTGTATTCAGCGGACCCCTCTATTAAGCGGACACTAGCGAGGGTCCTGAAGGTGTCTGCTTATATACATGTACATGTAGCAGTTTAAGGAATGTTCTCAAGCCAACAAACATGCCATACATTACATACATGTACACGTATTTAGTGTAACCCAGTGGTTGATCTATTAAACATAGAATATCAATAAACTATCGACTTTGATAGTTGGCTCGGGGCTTTCCCCCTTGCCAACTATCAGCCATTATAGTTCACCACTAAATTTTCTTTGATTCTGATTGGCTCAAATCGAACATGTTACGTGATAGTGTTTCATCCGCGGAGAGACACTGTCAGGTAATAGTGCCTGTCGGGCAAAAAAACCCGGATCGATAGTGCCCGCCTGAGCGAAAAACAACCGTTTTGTGCAGTTTTGAGCTAAACAGTTGAAAGAATAAATTAAAAAATAGCGAGAATTTACTCTATCAATTCTTTCATAACATATGGGCATGCACGAAGTTTGGAACAAAATATTTAATGGCAAATTCCTGTAAATGTACAACAAATGCGAATGAAAGAGCACTGAACAATTTACGGAAAGGTCGGTAAAACTGAATATATGAAACTTTAGAAGAGATTGAGCGAAGAAATAATCTGAAGAAAACTTTGTCCTGCTTTCTTTTCATTCAACTTAGCGGAACCCGCGCCAGGTTTTAAATGGAACTGAAAAATCACTCAGTCGATTTATAACTTTTGAAAAAGTAATACCGTAGTTTAACCTAAAGTTTTGTACGTATTTACGAGACAAAAGTTGAAATCCAAACTATTTTTGAAGCTCCAAGCGTTGCAGTGTGTAATTAGAAATCGAAATAAATAAATTCATGTCGTTTTCAGTTTTTAGGACGCTGAGCGGAAAATTTAGTGGTGAACAATAACGACAATAGAGTGTTTTTGTCTCGGAACTATCGGTCTGATAGTTGCCCTTGGAAATTTTATGTTCTAAAAAACTAGCATATAAGCCCTCGAACTTCGTTCTCGGGCTAATATTTGTTTTTATGCTGCGCCACTCAGTTGAGTGTCTATTATTGACGATGGCGCTCCGTAAATATTTAGTGCTACGAGAAAAAGTAAGAAACCATGTTGGAAGTTAATGGCCACGCGACGTGGCAGTTTATTGATTTAACAAAACCTGATAATTTGACATAATCCAGGTGGGGTCAAAAAAGGCCACACCAAAAACAAGCTACAATAGAAAACTACAAATGCACAATGAGCCAGGCTGGCCGCTCGGGGAGGTGGAGGGTAAAATTTCCAAGTGAACCCGTGAAGTTCTAGATCAAAAGAGGCCGGAATAAAGTGAGCGTGCCTCTAAATAGTCTGTTATCCGATACGCTCAGCCTGACTAGCACGTGCTCTTATTGTTACATTTCATGGCACCGCATAAATTAGATTATGCTGATACATAATCTTTGTTTTATGCTGCGCCACTCAGTTGAGTGTCTATTATTGACGATGGCGCTCCGTAAATATTTAGTGCTACGAGAAAAAGTAAGAAACCATGTTGGAAGTTAATGGCCACGCGACGTGGCAGTTTATTGATTTAACAAAACCTGATAATTTGACATAATCCAGGTGGGGTCAAAAAAGGCCACAAGCCACACTGATGTGGCAGCCCCACAAGCGCCATCGGCAAAAATAGGACAACGAATGAGATGGTCGTTAAGGCAAAATAGAAAAGTGCCTCAAATAAACTAAGATTTAAAAATGAAAAACGCAGTAAATGTGCGCCAGCCCGTGTCTGGAACGCCACGATTACATAACGTCTGCGAAATCATATGCTAAACAATGTGCTAAGAATACTAAATACGAGATATTGACCCAATAAAGAATACTAAATACCAGATATTAACCCAATAAAGAAGCGCCAGCCCATGACTGAAACGCGATCGTTACATAAATGGTAATATCAGAATCCAAAAGCGAAGACAAAACGGTACTGACAAGCAAAGAAAACTAATAACGCAGTTATGTAAGTGTGCACCAGCCCCTGTCTGGAGCGCAACAATTACATACCCGAAATATCTCACATTTCAATGCAATAAAAACAGCAGAAATCAGTAATTCTGAACTCCTTCAAACACCGTAAAATAGACATGCATACAGATATACTGGAGCTCTATCCCCAGCCAAAAAGTCCCGTGAGTAAACCCAGGGAGGGTGAAAACCATTGCTGAATTTCGATTAACCGACCCTGGACGAGAGAGTGACAGCCCATGTCTGAATCACTCGAGTCCGGAAATAAGTCAAAAGAAAATCGCAAAAAGTCGTTCAAAAAGATTCCGGGCGAATATAGACTTTGAATGCGTCGGAGCTCCAGCGTCCAAGAAAACGTATTTGTGCATCGGAGAGGCCCGAAGCCGCGGCATGGCTAGCAGCGCCAATTCTAAACCCGTGCGGCTTGTACCGGGATGTGTCAAGGCCGCAAAAGGATAATGAGGTGTTGAGTTGACGATTAAACACCGAGACAGATATAGGTGATAAGTCAGGCATGCAAAACAAAGGGCCAGGAACGTGACCCCTTGACGCGCAAAATTGAAGTAAAAAATCAACAGGGCAAAACGGTTGTGATGATTCTCGGTTTATCAGGATGTCGAATGGCCGCTTAGCGAGACTATGCTTATAATGGCTGATAGAGATCTTGGCGGTGACGGGCCTATTATTTTCCAGTAGAAACGTGAGTTGATCGTATTGCACAACAAGGGACGCGGTGCGCGTATTCTTGGACGCTAGCTCACCGAGGCGAAAAAAGCCGTAAAATGCTGTTAAAAACATGGCGGTATATAAAAGACGCTGGTAGGAAGAGGAACTTGTAAACTCTAAGGACCGGACGAGGCTATGTAAAACTGGTCGAGTGATTGTGAGTCGTACGTCCAATTGGGGGTTGGCGCGCCGGTGCGCCGTGAGAAGTTTAGAAATTAAAAAAGACTTCGTTGGATCTGTCAAACCCCGTAATTTGTGAACATAACTAATGGCAGAGATGTAGGAACATATTGTCGAGTGAGCAAATTTTCGGGCTGTCATGTAGGAAAGAAATAATGCTAGAGACGGGACGTCAAGGGGTAGACTTGGCGAGAAGGTATCGCAAAAACGACCTGAGAATTGGACATACAGCTGCCATGCCCTTTGATAAGATTGGCGTGAGCAGGGCGACAAAGCCGATGAGAGCATGTCCTTTAAATTAGTGACCAATTCTGTGGAAGAAGGCTCTTGGGAATCAGAGTCGGAGCGATGTCTGCGTCGGGCCTTAGAGCTAGGAATTCCTCTACCAACAGGCAGCAATTCAGTGAGATCATCGGCATCACTTGCAATGGCGTCATTCGCCTCCTGGTGAACTGGCTGATCCTGTGCACTGGGCGTAGATGGTGCAATTCCAGCCTCGCGGAGACCTTGAGAAATGGCCGCGGTGATAGTGGCGGTGAGGGCCCCAATGTCGACGTTAACAGAGTCAGTGAGGACTTGCTTTGGAGTGCCTTCAACCAGGTCGGATGACGGTGTCCCTGTTCCGGATGGCACAGCAGATTTACCAGAAACCTGGTTAGCCGGACGTTTGGAATTGGAACGCGTAGTGCGTTTGTTGCTGCCAGCCACCAGGGTTGTACCTTTACGCTTAAGGGAGCGGGTTGATTTACCTTTAGGCGGCATGATACGTGCTTAAAATGAAAAAACAAAGAAACCAAACGTAACGAAATAACGTAAAAGGGAATAAAACATAGAGGACCCCTGGCAAATAATATAAATGGGCCTGTAAATTGAATGGCGCGTGACCAACGCAAAATAAAAATAAAGTGCCAGCTACCGACAACCAATAATGGAAGTCAAAACATAGCTTGAAAAATAAAACCACTAGCCCAAAGTCGAGTGCATTGGGCCTTGCTTGAAATAACAAGCGGCCAAAAGGTTGTACACTCATAATGACTTTGGAAAACAATAGTGAAAGGCACTGAACATGACCCATAATGGATGTGATCAAATAACAATAGACCCACGCCGCCAGACAAGGAGAACGAGACCCATGTAGCGTAGAAATGTAATGAACAGAACTAAAAACAAAAAATCCCAACTATGTGAGCGGCCGACTAAGGCCTAGGGAGATTGCGAAAGAGCGACAACGCCTTTAGTGTCGCTCCCCGTAGACTACGATATAATTTGTAGTGTCCTAAAGCATTGAGATGTACGCCGTCGCTTGACAAAAGATTATGCGAGCAGCGACAGAAACCGCGATGGTGCCAGAAAAAGGCAAAAGGGAGCGGTTCCAATACGACCTTTAAATATTGATTTAAAATACGCGCGCGGGCGTTGAAAACAGGGGAATTATCACGCAAAAGGATTTGATTAACGCAAACCACCTTAACCCCATAATCAACATGAAGAACGCGAGCAAAACTCCTCTAACATTGAACCAACTAACGCGGGTTCATGACGGGAAAGATCGTTAGTCCCAAGTTCTAAAATGACTATGTCCGGTCGAAAGGATCCCAGACGGGTGAGCCTGGAATGCAAAGCCCTATCAACCGTGAAACCGCTTAACCCCCAAAATTGCACTGTAGCCTGACTCAACGAAAAAGAGTGGTTGAGGCGATCGAACCAATGCCTACGTATAAAAATCGAGAGTCGGCGAACAAAAGAATGACCAAAAACTAACACACGGGGGCGCGAGGAAGCCATAGTAAGTACTTGCCTTAAAATTTCCAAGTGAACCCGTGAAGTTCTAGATCAAAAGAGGCCGAAATAAAGTGAGCGTGCCTCTAAATAGTCTGTTATCCGATACGCTCAGCCTGACTAGCACGTGCTCTTATTGTTACATTTCATGGCACCGCATAAATTAGATTATGCTGATACATAATCTTTGTTTTTTTAGAACATAAAATTTCCGCGTTCAACTATCAGCCGATAGTTCCTCGACAGAAACACTCTATTGTTATAATAGAAACCTAGAGCTTGTCATCTAATTGTTAAGTATATATACATTAAGTAATGAACCAGACTTCTTGTTGCCATATGTCCTTAAGTCCCCAGCAGCAGGTGCAATTATTAAATTATTAACAGAATGCTCAATATCTATTCTGGCCTTCTTTTTTAAATTCTATCAGGTCTGTAATGCAATCTGAAGACTGCATTGAAAAGCTCAGTGCCTGTCATGTCCATGTGGCTCTTATGGGTAGCCACTTTGACGATAAAGGTATTAGTGGTACAGTTCAATAATCTTGAGTGTGGATACTAGCAAACTACACTCTTTTTTGTAAGAATAAATTTGTTCTTGCCCAGGCTGAATATTCTTATTTTTCTGCGATTTTAGGCTGAAATTATTCTTAATACATTCTTAGATTACAGTGTAGTATTTCAGTATATACAGTTGAACATCCGCTAACGGGCACCTCCCATAGGCAGACACCTATCGTAAGCAGACACTTAGTCATGTACCCAGCTACATACAAACACTACATTTTCTACCATAAGCTGACACCTCACTTAAGCGAACACTTCTTCTGGCCCTAAGGGTGACTGCTGACTCTTCAATAAAAAGAGGAACTACATGTAGACTTGTACTAGAAAAATAAACAAATGCTATTTTATTATTAAGGATTACAACTTAGGGGATGTCCTTACTGGTCTCTATACATTTTCTTTAGTACTATGTGTTAAAAGTTCAAGGCAATTTCTCTTCAAATGGTGATCACTTGTTTAATTCTCAGTTTCTCACAATCTTTTCTCGTGGCTATGTATTAATACTGTAAGGAGAAATTTGATCATGATCAGTCTTGGGGTTGAAAGGGTTAACTAGCTTAATGTGTCCAGAACCCAAAACATAATGAAGTGATTTCTTTCCTTTTTATTGGTAGCCTGTGACAAGGAGCTACATGTAATAAGAACAAGAAGAGAAAGTGCGCACTGCCAAATATGCGTTGTCCATCCTACTATGTCATCCAGTAGGATGGTCATAGGTAACATTTTGACAGGTATTTCAGACTGAAATCAAATTGTTATGATTAATGTAATTTCAAGCAACTTAACGCCTGGCTCTTAGGACATTGAAACACCCCCAGCCTGTAACTGAAACCTTTATTATTTGTCTACATAAATAAATAAATCAATCAATCAATATTAAATAAATAAATAAATAAATAAAAAACATTAAATAACTTTGCCAAATATCAGCCTGACATTTGTCAGGATACAGTAGCTCTATCAGATGAATATAGGGAAAGTTTATGCAGCAAGAGTTGCAAAGCAAATATTTATTATGATACTTCACCTACATTGTATTGTAAATTACGTGATTCCTATTTAACACAGACATGCTTAAAAGGCTATTTCACGAAGAACTACTAATATTAAAAATGGAATTATTATTAGTATTGGAAAAGTGGGGAAAAGTGGAGAAGCTTAAATATTTGTTCAATCTCAAACATTAACTATCCCTCTGACTTACATGTAGGTGATGAAGGAGAATTTTTAAGTGAACTAGGGCACGCAATCGATGAGGCTTGCCAAGCTGCAGAGGCGTTGCGTGACCATAGGTGAGAACTTTTCTTCTACAGTAGTAACTTTTTTAAACTGCCCTTTATTGCAGTTATGATCCTATCACATTTGTTCGAGACTGTTACAATTGCGATCTTGGTACTTGATTTTTTATAATGATTTTTTGGGGGCAGGGACCTTCTCGAGAACACCAGAATTTTAAAGAGAAAGCAAGAGGAGGCATTTCGTTTGTCAGTAAGTACAGTACATGTACAAAATATAGAAGCCGTTCAGTGATTTAGTGAAACATCCATGTAAAGTACTCTTTTCGAGTTTGTTTAAGTTCTGTGGAAAGCAGCCGTCTGCTTAAACATGGACAATTAAAGATTGAGCGCCCCATATTAAGCGGACACCAGCTTCTTGGGTCGATAAATTTCCTTCCCATATTTACTGTAAAACGAACCTGTATTAAGCGGACACTAGCGAGGGTCCCGATGGTGTCCGCTTAATACAGGTTTCACTGTACAATAAAAAACGGTAAATACAATTTTGCGTCGATAATTGTAAAGTGGAACCCCGTTAATACGGCCACTGAGAGCCCATAAAAACTTGCCCGTACTATCAACGGGGTGGTTGTATTAACAGGTAGGTTCAAATAATGATAATACTACACTGTAATCTTATTAAAATGATGTCATAACATGAATAACTTACTTACTCCCTATTGACTCCTATTTGCAGTACAGTGGGTGAATACAACTGACATATTTTATTACAACTGAACACAATTTTTATTCAGTTTCTATTTGCTTTTTTTTCCGTGTAATTTAGTTATCTCATCATGCATTTAGAAAATAACAGATGGGGAGGTGGACATATTAGGGTGGTTCTAAAAAAAAACTCACTAAGCTTTTGACGGTAATAACGATGTGGCCGTCAGGTGGGGTTCCATTGTATTGTGACCAGAACCAGTACAGGAAGGATTGGCATTCTCTGAATCTATTTCACTTGACAGGCAATTCAAGACAGGAGAAAATCTGCATTTGACAATGAAAAGCAGACACAGGTAAGGGCATCTAGTAGCCGTTTTATTTGAACACATGGTACGCATTTCTAAAAGCCGACTGAATGGAAGGCGTCCACAAGGTATAGTAATGTACATTGCTGGGTATACAAATGTACAGCATGTAGTTTGATGCGTGTGTTTTTAGTCACTACAGTGGTCGAGTGCTAGATGAAGTACAGATATTTCATTTTTCAGCATTTCTTTTGTAAACACCTCAACCAATAGAACATAAACACTAAAGCATGCTAGCTCTTTGATAACATCGTACTTACAAACACATTCCCAAGTTTCAAAATTTCGTGTTACAACTAGCGGTAAGGTAATTATTGTGACGTTTAATAAACACTTCTTATTTTCTTGTTTTAGGAAACAAATAAAAGACCAGGAACGTCAAATGAGCAGTCCACGGTAAGGAACCATCCTACGTAATGATTAAAACAAAATGGATTTATTGACTGACTGAGACCAACAATAAATCAGTCGTTGCAAATTGTGCTGGAAGTGTGATGTAGGGTAAATATCCGATTTTCGAGAGTCACTGTTGATCCACCATGACACTGATGGTGTTGTAACTTGGAAATTGCACTGAACACACTAAAATCTCTTCAAACAACCAGATGTGCTCTTCAATACAGCGGATGGATTTATGCATGAATTAAGCCTCATAATCTACTACAGGCTATGGTTCAAAATTTAGAATCCCTACTAAATTATAAAAGCGACTTACAGCTGCCGATTAAAAATACAGTTTTGCAGCCTAATTAGGAATAGGAGTACATGAGAGTTCCTATGGAATTGCGGGCGGAGGATTTTATTGGCTTTGAAAACGTAAATTTAAAGGGAATCTCGGCTGAAAAACAGTTTTACTCCAAATCATAAGTTGGTGTTTGTGTAAAACTGGTTTAGGGGTTTGAAGTCGATAATTCTTTAACTGGTTTGAATACTAGGCGATTTGTTTCTTCTTTTTCTACTTTCAAATTTCCCGCGTGCCGCCATGTTTGTTGTTCGCAATGTTTGATGGGAGATTATGACGTCATTGCGTTGTCGTGCGTTGCATTTTGGCTTTCAGTTTGGACTCTATCATGTCGTGGTCGCGTTAAAGTGTTCTACGTAGTATCAGCCTTGCTTACTTTATTTGTATTTCTATTTTTGGCTGATTAAATCTTTCACAGATCCTACGTAGACATTTTTTTCACAGTTTTCACAGGCCGTGCCACTTTATTCACTTTTAGTTTTCAATACGTCAGCTGAAGTCAGCTTTGTGTGAAATTAGAGATATGTACGTGCATTTAATGCATATTCCGGCTCAATAACCGCAAAATCTTCTTCCGTAGACTCCAAATTAAAGTCTCCGACAACGCAATGA
The DNA here is from genome assembly GCA_029204205.1 of Desmophyllum pertusum. NCBI lineage: Eukaryota > Metazoa > Cnidaria > Anthozoa > Scleractinia > Caryophylliidae > Desmophyllum > Desmophyllum pertusum. The sequence continues at coordinate 1,881,443 of MU825397.1, forward strand.
CGTCATAAAAATTTCCATAATGAAAACATGGCGGCGCGCGGGATATTTAAACGGAAAACCGAACACTTCGCATTCGAACCAGTTACGGAAATATCGAATTAAAACCCCAAGACTAGTTAAAGAGAACCATTACGTATACGTTGGAGCTAAAACTGTTTTTTAGCCGAGATTCCCTTTAAACATTCAAAAAAAAAAATAACACAACGCAGGTCTGGCCTGACATTTTATTTTCAAGGTAAATGACTACGCATTTCAAACTGCCGTCTTTCTTTTAGTCCAACGCATTTTTAACCAGTTACGAATTAAAATATTTTACAAACAAGACAAAAACCTATTATACATTTGTTGTAGAATGATGACAATGATGAAACACTACTAGACTCTGAAGAGGTACGCCAATTTATTAATCGTAGTTCTAACTGAACCCACAATAAACAAGGGCTCCTGGCTTCCTAGCTCAGTGGTCGAGTGTTAAATACATACACTGTAGCAAAAGTGTAAACGGGTCTTAGGGTCATATTTATTCATTTCAGGAAGCCACGGAAAACGAGAATTTAAGAGACATTCAAGAAGTGTAACACGTAAATGCAAACCAAAAACGACTTGCAGATGAAATGATGATTCTCAGTACAGTAGATTCTGCTATAAATTGCATATAATGTGGCATATTACATGTATATTCATAAAAACACTCACTCTAGCATATGCTTTTTTCAGATGAGAAATAAGAGGCTGGCCGCACTGGCCGCACTTGGTGGAGAGGTAAGAAACAAGCGATATTGATATATTTTCAACTGGTCTGAAGTTTTAGCACCTGCCCAATGAGAACTCATACACAGCTCATGTTCTTAAAAATTCATTGAAATTTATCTCGGTGTACTTGTATTTTTAGGTAGGGCATCCAAAGCGTACATGTACACGCCAAGACAGTGGCGAAGACGAGGCCGAAAGTAGTGGAACGGTTAGTAAGATGATCTATGAATTTATCACGCTCGATACGATATTTTAAATCATTGTGCAATGCGTAAAGATACCCGTTAAGATAGAATAGTGAAAATTAGCGGCGGAGTTTAGAAAGACGAACAACAACAAAAACAATAAATTCAAGAATTCAAATTCTGCGCCATGAAACAAGCTAGAAAAGGAAATTGACACCCATTACAGCAAACTACTTAACGCTATAGGCAAATATCATTTACGGTGAAATCTACTTCCTGCATCATTTGCGGTCCACTCTGGAGATCATCTGCGGTCCAGGGATCATTCACGTGAACTAGCCTGCATGAGAGGCATAGAAAGGGGAGGCCAGCGCTAGGCGTGATCATGGAGAGTTTTCCCTAACCGCTGATCTCGCTTCGGCTCTCTTCGCGCTTGGCACCTTACGCTCGAACTCCCCTCACCCCTCCCCATTCCACGTAGGCTGCACACGAAACAGAAATTCTCATTCCTGAGAAATCTTGTTTTTTAAACACATGATTTCTCGCTTGTTTATGAAGTTATTTACCAAGAACCTGTCTCTCTCTCTTTTTTCTATATCGTGAAAATTAGTATTCGCGAAAATAAGTGAGAACAAGGTTAATACATAAAGGAGCCAATGGCCACTGTCTTGCCGTCTTAATCTTCTCCATCATCAACCTCACTCGTTCTTGTCTGGTTTAATTTTACCTTTTTGTGTTTTAAAACCTCAGGGCCTCTTCATATGAGACCGGTAACCGGCCCGGTTGGCGGGGCGAATTTTGTCGTCTGTTCATATGGAATATTTCAGTCCGGTTAGCGGAAATTATTTACGGGATCCGGTCTATCATATGAACAGATCGAATACAGGAGCGAGGTAACAGGGTTCATATGAAGAGGCTGATTATTTTAAGGCTTTCTTCAATATGGAGGTGACTTTGTACTTACCAAAAATGGCTTAAAATATCGTGAAATATGAAAGGATAATTGCCCGGGAACATTACCGTTTGCGTGCTTAATATTTATTTAACTCCCTAATTGATGTTTGTTGCTTTTTGTTCGTTGTATGACAGGTTTGTGTTTGGCTTGATAAGTGTAACTGTTTCGTTGACTGAAATAACTAGATGTTTAAGGATACATTTCAAAGAGTATTGTGTAAGGGTAGCCTGCGTAGCAGGCTCTGGAGTACAATGAAGCGCGAATTGGAAAACGCGCGAGGCGAGCGCGCGAGAGCGAAGCGTACGAGCACATTTTAGCGCCCTGGTACGAGCGTCCATCAGACCTCCCAGCCCCGGACTCTCACGGCTGTGTCGCTCACTTTCGCGGCTTCGCCGATAAAAATTTACTTCGCGCCAACAAGACCGCCAGCTACGCAGGCTAGTGTAAGGGATGTTTGCGTTACACATTCATGGTTTTCGCAAATCCCTTCCTTATTAAGTCGATTGTAAAATACAGTTATAATCCAGTGAAAATCGTAGAAAATCTTCGTAATTACTCATTATTACACGATTTTTTTAATCAATTTTTATAAATAATTAGACATTATTTCATTCGTCTGATTATTTAATCGATTAGCATTTCTGAGAAGAGTAAAATAAATATTTAATGAGATAATAGGCTGAAAATATTATTTATATTTTTTAGATTGTAGTAAAATAAATATTTTGTTCAAGTTATCTGCGAATTTATCTTGTTTTTAGCTTGCGTTACGGTACAATGTGCACACGAAGCTTTTTGGTGTCCAAATTACATGCAAATTGACCCAATATTTCGGTGAACTTGTAACAGCATATTGTGCCATGGGAGTTAACAGATTAAGGACTCTTAAATTGGCCAATTAAAATACTTAAATCGCCTGATTTAAGGATGTTACATAGGCCGAATAAAGACCCCTTAATCGACAGATTTTGATGTTAGGATATAAGGATGTTAAATTGGCCGATTTAAGGTTGTTAAATCGGCCGATTTAAGGTTGTTACATCGGCCGATTTAAGGTTGTTACATCGGCCGATTTAAGGTTGTTACATCGGCCGATTTAAGGTTGTTAAATCGGCTGATATAAGGATGTTAAATCGGCCGATTTAAGGTTGTTAAATCAGCCGATTTAAGGTTGTTAAATCGGCCGATTTAAGGCTGTTAAATCGGCCGATTTAAGGTTGTTAAATCGGCCGATTTAAGGTGTTAAATCGGCCGATTTAAGGATGTTAAATCGGCCGTTATAAGGCTGTTAAATCGGCCGATATAAGGCTGTTAAATCGGCCGATTTAAGGATGTTAAATCGGCCGTTATAAGGCTGTTAAATCGGCCGATTTAAGGATGTTAAATCGGCCGATTTAAGGTTGTTAAATCGGCCGATTTAAGGTTGTTAAATCGGCCGATTTAAGGTTGTTAAATCGGCCGATTTAAGGATGTTAAATCGGCCGATTTAAGGTTGTTAAATCGGCCGATTTAAGGTTGTTAAATCGGCCGATTTAAGGTTGTTAAATCTGCCGATTTAAGGATGTTAAATCGGCCGATTTAAGGTTGTTAAATCGGCCGATTTAAGGTTGTTAAATCTGCCGATTTAAGGATGTTAAATCGGCCGATTTAAGGTGTTAAATCGGCCGATTTAAGGTTGTTAAATCTGCCGATTTAAGGTTGTTAAATCGGCCGATTTAAGGTTGTTAAATCGGCCGATATAAGGATGTTAAATCGGCCGATTTATGGATGTTAAATCGGCCGATTTAAGGATGTTAAATCGGCCGATTTAAGTTAAATCGGCCGATTTAAGGTTGTTAAATCGGCCGATTTAAGGATGTTAAATCGACCGATTTAAAGCTGTTAATCGGCCGATTTAAGGTTGTTAAATCGGCCGATTTAAGGTTGTTAAATCGGCCGATATAAGGCTGTTAAATCAGCCGATTTAAGAACTCTATTTTAAATAACTAACTTTTATTTTTCTAACTATTTTTAATACTGCGTGTGTTACATAAGACAATTTTTATGATGTGAGTTATATAAGGAGGTTTTGGTAATTATATGTTGTTATTTTTATATAGGGGTATTTGCACAGAAGCTGATATTGATCCAAAAAGTCTGGATGGGGGTATCTCCACAACACTTAACTCTTAAAAGTTATGTACTTTAACAGCTAACAGTAAAGAATGGCTGCAAAAGTAAAATTCAATTACATGAATTAAAAAACCTTAGCAAAGTACCCCTGAAGACCAATTTCAAACAGACTTTAGTTTTGAAGGCGTGAATTTTTACCGATATTTTATTTAAAATTATTTTGATTTTTGCACAAGTAGCTTACGCTTACGCTTCATCCATCATTCTGGTTTTCTTTAAAGTTTTCGTTAAGTTAAATTACTAAAGTAAAACTAAATAATTTTTTTTCATTAAACTGACCGTTAAATTTTGTTATTTTAGCACTTTTGAGGGCCGCACCCTATGTTGGTTGGTCTGAGCGCGGTAGACCGCGGTAGAACTGGGAAATACAAATATATAGATTATATTTCATCTACGCGTAACAGCTGGCAAACACCGTTATAAAGTGTTTTGTTTTCTAGAAATGAAATAGAAATAAGGAGTAAATAAGTTATCTTTGTGTTGTCTTATAATCTTACAGGCAGGAAAGAAAAGTTTATTCAACACGATGTGCGTTACAGCTTTTATCACGAGCGTCACGTAAGCGTGCATGTTATAGTCGTGACACTGGCACTTTAGCCGTTCTAACCGGGTACTCAACAATATTCAGAAACCTTCAAAAATCACTGGTTTCACAAGAGAACACTCCTTTCAGATTCAAGCAATACTTTCACATACAGTTCGTGAAATATTTGGTACAGTATACCGGACGGTGTGATCTTTGGCGGTAGTCTTATTGACTTTGTCAAATACGCCTTTTCCACTACATCTACTACTTACTTGGTCTTCCGTTTTCTACAAAATGTCAAACTGCGGCATCAGATGCACTGGACCACATTCAAAAGGAGGTTAGTCTTTTGTAATTGGAAGCGGATTTTGACGCAATAGTTGAAACAATAGTTTAAACTCAGGTAAGTTTTTCGCTCGCTTGTCAGATGTCAACAAAACCGCAATATGCAAATTAGTTCAAATTTTAGTGAAAATTCTCAGATTTCGATGACATTTTATAAAACGCTCGCTCAAAAACCCAAACCAATTTTTATATTTTATGTAAGAAGAGCATTTGAACACTCTATAGCCGCAAAATGAACCCGATTGAAGAATGGCCACATATCAAAAAGTTACTTTGTAATTGTAAGGTCAAACTCGCTTTGCGAAAGCCGTTGTCAAATCTCCATCAAAAAATGTGTTTTCTCGCGGTGAGAAACATCATCTAGAAACGAATCACAGGCATAAGTAAGTGCTAAATACTTCTTCTTTTAACATTAGATTCTAATTCCCGATGATATAGCCTGTGCTACTTACGCGAGCGCGTTTTAGTGAATGCTAATTTTTACCAATTAATTAGGCTATATTCTCTCGCGCGGCGACCTAGCCTGGGTGAAATCGATTTTTTCAAATATTCATGTCCAAAATGCTGTGCAATTCCCGTAGATTGTTTTCTCTTCATCATAGCACGAGAGTATTAAAGCATAGACCCGTATGCCGCCTTGATTGCCCTATATAATCGCGCCCTGTTCCCATCCATACCCGGCATTGCAAGAATTCATAGCATAACATAGCGACATTAGCAGAACATGCGCACCATTCAGCTACGCATCCAGCACGAATCAAGCCATTTCGCTGGAATGGATAAACTGAAACCTAGATAAAGTGCAAATAGAGCATGGACGCGTATTATAAAAATCGAGAAAGACAATACATCAACGGCCAGATCGTAACTCTAATTTTCTGAGCTGTTATACACATTCGCAAAAGTAAACGCCAGTATCCAAACTTGAATACCCACCCATATACGACGTCGTTTTAATGACTTCAATTACAGCAGCATTACAGTCAACATCTATAACACAAACGAAACATTTCAAACTCATAACACGGGCACTGTCACAAGGCCAAAAAGAAGCATATTCTTTACCTGCTAGACAGCCAATCATGCGTCGAGACCCACGGCCTATAGTGTCCCAAAACCACACAAGCCCCAATTATGCAGCTACAGTACAAACAGTGTTTTTTTCCGCCCTCCCCCCATAAGCCTTAGACCCAGCCACATCATTAGTCACAATCACCACTCCAATAGAGCGTTGGAAAGTTTCTCTCCCAAAACTGTTGCAACCACTAACTCAAAACGATTTCAACATCCAATGGCTATCGGACGAACTATGCGGACCAAGCGATACCGTTGGGGACTCCTTTGAAGTCGAATCATTGTTCAACCAATGTTCCCCTACAACAAAGCAGTTCCGATCGGAGCTGTCCCAGAGCTATACGAAGAGGAAATCTAATTAAGACCAAATCTTCAAAAACGGACGCCCTTTTAAAAAAAATTAATCAAAGACTGTTGCCAGAAAAAAGTTTTCTCGTTCAACTCCACCCTTTACGAACAAATAGATGGAGTTGCCATGGCGCTCATCCGTTGGGCAAGTATTGAGCCAACAGTGTGATTGACCGAACTTGAGAAAACTAAAGGTTCGCAAGTTAGTTGACAAAGACCTAATCAAGTTTTATGGCCGACTATGTGGACGATACTCTAGTTCTAACCAAACCAGAAAATGTGAACAAGATCATTGTCATGAGACAACAGTGTCCATGAAAACATGACGTTTCCAGTGGACAATTTTGACAACAAACAACGGTCCATTTTCTCGACTTGCGTTTAAACACACCAGTTAGATGCGTTTTTTTTGTTGTTTTGCCCTGTGTTTTCCCGCTCCGCATAAGATGAATCTAGCGCGCATGGGCACCAGGCAGTGACATAGGTCCCTTTAATTCATCTGGTTCGATTCGGCTCATGTAATAAAGTACGGCGTCTGAACTGGGCCTAATTCACCGTATTATTTACAAACATTTCCGTGAAAGAAAAGTAGAAACTCATATTCCATCGAATTTCAGCTCCACTACAAACTCTTATACAGCGCTTTGGTAGACCTGTGGTTTTATCCGTTTCCTTTACCAGAGTGGAGTTGGTTTTATCCCGTTTCCTAAAGTCGGTTTTATCCGCTTCCTAAAGTTAGTTTTTATCCGTTTCCTGTAGTTGTTTTTTTTTTCCGTTTCTTTGATCTTGGTGAAAACTATGAAAGCACATTCATAGAAGAGCCGTCTGTCTGAGAAAACCAGGCAGAGGCCACGGATTGGGATCGGGCGATTCCTTCCATATTTTGCCCGGTTAAAAAATTAGGATCAGTGAAGTTGAAAGGCGGTATGCCTAGTTTTTAAAAGACTTTTTTAGTTTCAGCTGAGATCTGACCACCCCCCCCAAAAACCGGCCGTTTGGGGCAGAAAATCTCTCGATTTTGACGACCTTGACAATAGGCAACGCTGTAAAAAAAATCCCGCTTCACCCCCCCCCCCGTTAAGACTGCTAAATGCAATATTATATTAACTGGAACTATAAACTCCTATTCTCAAGCAATCAGAGCCTGCATAAATATGCTTGTTCAACCCCATTTTCAAAAACTAGTTTCCTCTGTAAGGCGGCCGGATTTGGAACCTAAAAGAGTTCTGGAGATTAATCACAATCCTGTCTTTCTATATCACCCAAAAAAAACTTTGGGACCTATAAGTCTGAAGCCGATTAATGAGAATGCATTTCAGCTGGATTCTTCAACAAAATCACAAAGAATTTGTCACGTCACACTTGAATGTCACGGATTCTTCGTTACCTAAAATTCGCCGAGGTAACTTATTATGGGGTTCAATGTTGTTAATAATAACAAAATACAGTAACTTAATACAGATTTCTACGGAAGCCTGTACGGCACATGCGCGATGCGACTTAATTTTAGGTGAAATTTTTTTTTTCTAGTGTGAATGCGAGATAAAAATGCGAGATGAGATATAGAACAAAAGCGAGATAGAAAATGCGAGATAGAAAAATGCGAGATATAAAAATGCGAAAAAATGCGAGATAGAAAAATGCGAGATAGAAAATGCGAGATAAGAGGGGCGGCGTGGTTATCCTGGAAGCGTCTTGTTCCATCACTAGCGGAGGACGCGGCGCCATGATGGACAAAGACGCTTCGAGGTTATCTCGTATTTTTCTATCTCGCATTTTCTATTTCGCATTTTTCTATCTCGCATTTTTCCATCTCGCATTTTTCTATCTCGCATTTTCCATCTCGCATTTTTCTATCTCGCATCTCGCATTTTTAGCTCGCATTCACCTAGATAAAAACATTTTTCACATAAAATTAAGTCGCATCTCGCATGTCCCTTACAGGCTTCCGTAGATTTCAACTGATTTCCTGAAGCGTTGGAAATAAAAATTAACAAGCTACTTCCAAGGAATAATGTTATATTTACTTCACACAAAATTTCGCATAATTGTCGAAATTTCCCCGTGGGCTCGGGATATCATTTCACAAAGACATCTTTGCCGTTCGATCCGTAAGAAATAATTCTTAGTTAGTGTTTATGAACATAAAAACCCCCACTCTTGAATACTTAATTCTGCTAAAGGTTTGTCATCTTTTTCTAATGGGGTTCAAAAATCGGAAATTAAATAATGACTCACCTCACAGTCTGATACTGTGAAAATCGCCATCAAGTTCCAATCGAAATTCGAAAGCATGGTAAAAAATGATTTTGACTGATATGTTTAATAGCGATTACTATTGTTCAAAATGTAAAACGATTTTTACAATTTAGTAGAAGATCTAATTCGTCATAAAATCGCCGTAGTTTCTAATTAAAACATGCTGCTAAAAAATAGTAACCCAAATTGTACGGTCACCCCATATCACGTTTTTTATGCCAGCTTGTACACTGCCAGTATAACTCAGCAGCGCAATGCATTATTTGAGTCACGAATCCATCATGGCGGAAGATTCCGAGTGGGTGAAGACGGTTCTTCAGGGTAAGTTTATTCATTCTTTTCGCTAAAGGACTCTTTCGTTTTTGAAGCTAAGATGTCATAATTTAGCAACATTAACATTCGCGTAATCATTCTGTCTAATCAAATATCCCTCGCTTATTAAAGTTTAAAGGTCCAATTTATCGCTTTTTTAAAAATCAAGAGTAAAATTATCCACATATGTCGCTTCGTCGAGTAGGTCGTAGTTTTTGTTCAGATCACTGCTCTCAGCCAGTGGTGCTTGGCTTTTTAGTGTAATAAATCAAAAGATAAGGAAGTTTTTTTAATCCGTTATGATCAGTGTAGCTCTCAAATTTCGCGGGCCGTACTGTAGAATACGGCCCGCTAAATTGACCAATCACAGCGCGCGTACCATATTAGAGATATAATAAAGTCTCATATTTGCCCTCGTCTTTGTGCGTATTCTACCCTGGGTGCCAGAGTCTTTTCTTGCGCGGTTTCCGGTTTCAAATCTCTCTTATGGCCCGCGCGGCTCCGGCCGATCTCGACGCGACGGAGAAATAAACCTCTGGTACCCAGGGTATGCGTATTCGCACTCTAAAATGCAATGTCGTATAATAAAACATGTTACACAGTAGAAGTAAGTGAGTTCAGTGGAAATATTAACCCTGGGAATTTTTTCAACCTTTCCCTCCATATAGCGTCCCCTGAAAGATCAAAAACGGATAACTACACTAATAAATACCTTAAAGTGCCCATAACCTTTTTTTTTTATTTTCTCATCTGAATCTAAACATTACCCAAGGAATTTCTGCGAAAAAATTTTGCGATTTGCAGAAAACGCGAATTTTTTATGAATGTTTCAAATCTTCAAAATCCTATTTTTGCTTGGTATACCCGCCCCGCTGTAAGAAGGCCGACGGGCTCACATTTTCCTGAATGTACGTCACAATTCCTTTGTTTTGAAGCCACGTGTTCCTTAATCTACGTCACAGTTCCTTTGCCTGATGTCACGTGTTCCTTAATCTACGTCACAGATCCTTTGTGAACCGAGAAGGACCCAGGGGAGACTAAAGCAAATGGTGATCCAAAATGGCGGGCAAATTTGAAAGTTTTATAACATTCATAAACAATTCGCGTTTTCTGCAAATGGCAAAATTTTTTCGCCAGAATTTCCTTGGGTGATGTTTAGATTCAGATGAGAAAATAAAATAAAAAAGGTTATGGGCACTTTATTAAGGCTACTATTTATTGCGATGCTTAAAGGGGCACTGTCACGAGGACGCATGCGCCAGTCTCGCAAGTCGAACTTGAAAAGGTTAGGCTAACTTTTTCAAGTTTGAGTTGCCAAATCCAAAATGGCGTCGACTAGTGGCGGCGGCGGACACGGTGGAAAGCGTAGTAATTCTGGGCGAAAAAGAATATTCAATACCCCGACAAGAGCCAAGGAGAGGGGACAAAACCCCATTGAAGATAACAGTTTCAAAACATGGCTTGAAGCGAAAATTCGTTGCAGGTTACGAAGGATACAGTGATTACGATACTGTCTTCGCGACACATTTGTTGTTGAGGAGACGTGTGATCGAAACAGATGTGACCTCAGGTGTGACCTCTCACGCGAAAACGTACAACACGGCTTCCGTTCGAAAGGCTAAAAGCCGTTCACTACCCGTTCATCAGCCGCTTCACGAACGGTTAGCAAGCCGAACGGCTGCTACTACCCGTTCGAAAAAAAATATTCCGAACTGCTAGCCGCTACCCGTTCGAAAAAAAATCTTCAGCCGTTCAAACGGCTACGCCAGGTTATCCGTTCAGAAAAAAAATATTGAGCCGTACGAACGGCAACGGTTATCCGTTGAAAACTTATGTACGAATGGATAAATCTAAGCTTGGCTGTCAAAAGTGCGTTGCGTTACGGCCGTTGCAAAAATATTTTGTATGCAAATCATGTTTCGGTAAATACGTATGCGAACAGCGCACGCTGTTTACAGTAATATTATGACTTTATCTGTTTTACATAATCGTGATTAGAAACAAAATACATGCAAATATTTTCACTAACCGTCATTATGCAATGGCGGCCAAATAATTTATGCGGTCGACAGGAAGTGAGCAGTTTTCGCGCATGCGAATCCGTGACAGTGTCCCTTTAAATTTTGCGATTTGGCAAACTGCATATTTTGCGAGTGTTTTAATTTTGCGATTTTTCAAAAATCGCAAAGATTTACTGATTAGTTGCCTGGGCTTTTTTTCTCGTTCTGAGCCTGGGGGATCACCCCTATGTACCTCGAAAAGTAATTGACGCTATGAAAATGAAACTTACATGGTGTGTAAAGTATCCCGAAAATCTTTATTTTAGTGGCAGTCACGTGTCAATTATGACGTCATATACGCCATAATGACGTCACAGATAAAAAATCCGCCATCTTGGATCCTAAATCTTGGATTTCTAATTGTTCAGAAATGTCAAAAAATCTCCAAATTTATTTTGAAAAAATCAAGAAAAATATAAAGATGCTAAAACGGCAAAGATTTTGGAAAGATTTCATCGTAAAAAGCAAACATTTTATGAAAACTGGAAAATTAAGCTAAAAAAACAACAAATTTGGATAAAACGATCTGTATCTCGAAAAGTATTTGTGCTATAAAAATTAAAATTATGTGGTGTATAAAGCATTCAAACATGTTTATTTTAGTGACAAAACACGAATCAATTATGATATCATATCACGCCAAAATAACGTCATTCTTTAAAAATGTTCGCCATCTTGGATCCGCCATCTTGGATTTTTCAATTGTTCAGAAATGTCAGAAAAATCACCAAATTTGATTTGAAAAAAATCGAAAACAATATAAGGATGCAAAAATTGCAAAGGTTTTGTAAGAAACTCTTCGTAAAAAGCGAAAATCTCATGGAAAACGGAAATTTAAGCTGAAAATACCAAATTTGGCTAAAACGGCCTGTAAAAACTTGGTTGCCATGGAAACATAAAGTCACGTGACCAAAACATTGACACACCAAAATGTTCTCAGATAATGCTTTAGTTTAAAGTCGTAAAGTTTGCGCTATGATTGCTTGAATGCTCTTTAAGTACGATAAATTTGAAGTCAGCGCGGGCACTTTCTGCCCTCCCCCGTGCAGAATAGGGTTAAGGTAAGTAGTTTTTCCTGGATGTATTGCCATGGAGTAGAATCAATTGTGACAACGATTTGTTTTTGTGCATTGTTGCACCGAAGGATTGCGTTGTGTAACAGCACCGCGATAAAAAAAGAAAAAAGATTCGTTTGAATTGGGTCAAAGAAACATACCATACTGAGCTCGAGCCTGGATGAGTTTTGTTTCCTCCATGACAATAAACAGCACAAAGAACATGGAAACACAATTCCACTTTTGAGAAGCCATGTCCTGAAAATTAATTAAAGAAACTAATTTGCTTATTAATTTCAAGGTATTTATTTAATTATTTAGTTTTTGATGATATGAGATGAATACTGAAAATCGTTTGTCACTATCACATATATTTGCCGAGTTATGCATGAAAAGTTAATTAAAAAAATATAAATAGGTGTCACTCGGATTTCAAGGACACAAATCAAGTGAAGGAGAATGCACGTGCGAGAAAACAATGTGGGTGAAGCAATGCGCAATTTCGAAGTAAGAAATGCAATCATGGACGGGCTCTAACTCCGATGATGACAATACATGTACTAATCGAAAACATTCGTTTTTAGTAATTATATAATATATTTTTAGTCTTGTATATACCACATTTTAAATTGGAACCTTACCCCAGTATAGCTCGTTCACTGTATTAGACGCATTTTAATTTCCAGTGCATGTTATGTGTCTATTGCAAAATCTGTAAATACTTTCAAGCACTATACTGTTTGCTGAGAAATGTAAGAAGTGCCAATAATAACAATAATAATAATAATTAAGTTCTTTTCTGCGCGTTTAAAAATCTCAACGGGCTTACAAATATGCAATCATAACTGAACTAACTAACTAACTAAACTAATTAATTAATTAACTAAGGGTAAAAATGATTACTAAAAAGAAATGTTTTCAGTTTCTTTTTAAAATGGTTATTGTCTCAGATTGTAAAAAAGGAAAAAGGAAGGGAAAGTATACGCTAATGTAAATAGGTTTAAAATCCAAGCCCTTGCCTAAGCTGTTATTTAAAACGGCCCCCGAAAAACTAAGCGAGAAACCCCGAACACTCGGCACTAACTAGTTAACAGTTGAAGAAACCTGCTTGTTTAGGAAAAAAGGTCACGTACTACTAAATAGGTATACTGATTTAAATTCCTAACCTGATGCTTAACCTTGCGCTGTTGTTTCCTCGGAAGAAACCTATTAATATTGAAGAAAACTTAAGTTTGTTAAAGGAATTACCTTTTGACACCCGTTGAATCAACAGTTAATTGTAGAATATTTCTGGACACTCGAAAAGCGTTTCTTGTAACCACTGTGGATGGCGAATCGAATCGGTCAAAACAACGTCCTGTTTAAATAACATCAAACAAATTAGCATATGAATTGATTGAACTAGTTAACATTAAGGAAACATCTGCTCGTTGGGGTTTGCGGTATTGCGGTATTGGACAATTTTCATGCGGGTAATTTCGGTAATTCTAATCTAAAATTGCGGTATTGCGGTATTCTTCAAAACCTGCGGGATTCGGTTTTTTAGCGTTTTGGTCGGTATTCAAACTTATCCTCCAGTGTTTTACGACCGTTTACGACCCTTTTCGATCCTTTTCAGTTCCTCAGTTGTCGTTTCGGAAACGCTTCGAAACAGCCTCTAAGATCCTCTAATCCGTCACGCGAGTTTATATTAGTCATATTACATGAAACGTGATAACAATCTGATCGTTTTAACAATCTAAACGGATATTTGCACGAAATTTAACGAACAGAGCTCGCAGTAGCGGGTTTCGGTATTCTATCGATTTTTGACAAGGTATTGGACGTATTGCGGTATTTGACAATTTTTTTTTTGCGGTATTGCGGTGTTCAGAACCCACCAATGCTCCCCATAATTCCCTGAAATATCTACGCAAATAGAAAACTAATAAAGCAGGACACACCATTTTGTTTGGCATAAAGAGAGATTTATTTCGTGACCAAAGTCAAAATGGATGAAAATACAACGGAAATAAAGCTCTCTGCCCACCATATGGGTGCGAGGGATGGGTAAAGAAATTGCTATTAGAACAAAACTAACCCGTCTGTAGACTCTGTACAGTAAATCAAACTCTGACTCGTCCCCAGTCGTCTCTCTTGTCTCCTGTTAATATTATAACGAGAAGAGAAGTCCTTTGTTGGGAGTCGCAAGTCGCGGGGGATGCTGGGAAGGAGGAAAGCCATCACCCCTTGCGCTCCCCTCGGCCGCGCTAAATATTAACAGGAGATAAGAGAGACGACTGGGGACGAGTCAGAATCAAACTGGAAATTGTGCGGTGCACCAACTAGTATAATGGCTATCTTATTACTGAGAATCACGTGTACAGTGTACAATAACAAACTCATTAGTACAATTACGCAACATAACTGATTGACGATCAACAGACCTACGAATATGGGGAATTAAAGATTTTGAAGAGGTCCCCCAAAATAAATACATTAAAGGAAAAGGTACGTATTACTGAACAACTAAACCTATGACTTAGCCTTAGGCTGTTGTTTCGTCAGAATTGTTTTGAAACTTATGCTTGTTTTGACACGCGCTGAATGACCACAATAGGTTTGGCGGGATGCGGGATTTGGCTTATTTTTGTGGCGATATTCGGGATGCGAGCTAAAAACAGGAGCGAAAAGCGGGAATTTCAATTACGAGCGGAAGCGGGATTTCGTGTTTTTAAGGGGTCGGGATGCGAGTGTCGCAAGGGGAAACGTAGCGGGATACGGGATTTCAATTTTTACGTGACTGCATGAATTGACCAAGCGAACAAGGCAGACTGGTACAAATAATAATAATAATAATAATAAATTTATATAGCGCCATTTCCCATAGGTTCAAAATGGCGCTGTACATAATTGAAATTAAGCAACTAACTAACTAAACTAACCTACAATACAGGAAAACTAAATTAATTAATTAATTAATTAATTAAAACAATTAAAACAATTAAAAATACTAAACCCACTATGTACAAATGGATCCTTTGTGAGGTGTAGCTTGTTTTAAATTTATCAACGAACTAATCAAAACCTAGAATACAAGATTGTCAAGATTAAGAAAAAGCAATGCGATCACTAAAACGAGTATAACTGGACTTCAAGGAAACTTACCTTCAGAGATCAGCGTAGATCGAGATGATAACGGAGTGCGAAGCTCAAGCAGGTCTTTCAGACCCTCCCGCCCCAGACTCTCGCGGCTTCGTAATCTGCGATCAGGCCAATTTTTTCGCGCCCCTTACATTCTATTTACGGGTGTCACGCTAAAAATGGGCCTGACACAATTCTTCTACAGATTGTCGGCCAATTACAGATCACGTCCAGATTTTGGACGTGATCTAGATGAATCTGATTGGCTGATTCAACAATAGAGCTTCGCCGGAAGTAAAAGCAACTGCGCGTTTTCGTTTGGAGAGTCAAGCGAAATCCACCAGCATGTTGGAAAGAGGCATTTCTTGTGTTCTTGTTCAACATTGTTCATCAAAGGTCGATGAAATCAACCTTTTCAGGATTTTTTTTTTCGGTTTTTGAGTATTTTGGGAAGTTAACAAGGCTTACAGTTACGAGGTTTACGTTGGATTTTCAGTCCACGAACGACTGGAAGACTTTGAATTTCCGAAGAATACAGCTAAGCTTGTATGTCAGCTATTACCTATACATGTAGCTGTCTGTTATTTGGTTTTGGGTGCTTTACATGTACACGACAGCCTCTGTATTTGACCCTTGTTTCGTGGATGGAAGCCGCTACTTAGGACAAAGGACAGTAAGCAGTACGAGAATATTGTATATTTTAATGAAGTGAATTAAGCTTATTTGTTTCTGCGTGTTTAATAATAATAATAATATAATAATAATAATATTTAGTATTTATATGGCGCAAATTAACATATGAATATGATCAAATGCGCCTTACAATAAAAGATATGCTATGATTATGAGTAATTTAAAACTAATATAAGCTTACTTAGTAGTATTCAAAGACATAAGCTTGCTTATGTAAAATTTTTCATTGAATGTATATAAGCTTATTAAGCTTTTGAAACGTACAGTATAGAACGACTGATATAGCAAAATTGGATAGAAAAAAAAAAATCGATATTTCTACATAATAAAAGTAAAGGATATATCAAGTTGCACAAAGTTATGGGTATACTGCCTTGAAAAATCCTTGTTTGTTGACAGTGGTGTTGTATAAATTGTATAAACCGAATTATTAAACGACCTGAAATTTATCAAAACGTGGTTGCTGGACTTTTCACTGACTATATTAATAAGACCACTGATCATGCAGATGAAAATTAACCAAAGTAATAAATTTCAATATGAAATTATAAATTCATCGGCCTAGGGCACTGGGGTCAACCCCCGGGACAACCAGGGGGATATGTTGTAGCCTGTTCCAGGCATTCAGTTAATGAGAGGCGGTATGAGTAGGCGCAAGAGCGTGAAGAGTGGGGCCAATCCCCTCGCCGCTCCCAATTATCCGAATGCCTGTAACAAGCTAGATTTGTTGGGGAATAGAAGGAGATGGATTTGATTGATTGCCCCTGGGTTGGGGAAAATACTATACTTATTGTAATATAATTATTGGGTGCATTTCATTTGACCAAAAATTCCAGTTTGAAATTCCTGAACGTTTGGACAAGCTTAAGAGGTATACCCAAATTTCTGCAACTTTTTTCTGGAATTTTGGGTTGAATGGAAAGTGTCCATGATGTTTTAAGTTCAATGAATAGGGTGGGGGAATTCACAAGTTTGTAAAATCATGGACAACAACGAGTCTGTGATCCAGGACATATTACCGGTATATAAAACCTTACTATGACTTTCACTGAAATAGTGATGACATATCAATGTAAATCAGCTGTCTCAAGATGTTATTCTGTTTGATTTACAAATAAATTTTTAAAATGATCCCAGACTATCGCCTGGTCATGAATCACTGAGACAAATCCCTCTCTATTACCCCTTATATATAGGTGGATATCAGGGAATTTTTGTTGAGAAACATCCCCTACCACTGGGTCAAGATTAACTAAGTTTACAATTCCCCTGGTTGTCCCGGGGGTCTATCTACCCCAGGGGCAAGCTGATGACATGTGCAATTTGCTTTCATTTCTTTTCCACAAAACATTTTTTTGACCATAGTAAGACAGTCTTCTGCATCAACAATACTCATCATCAAAAAACATGTAGCAACCTCCTGTCTACCTACCTGAGAAATTAAGAATTATCTGACCAGATATTAAATTCTCCGAATTTTCCCTGATACCATGAAAAAAAAATTGCTGGCTTTTTCCCGACCTGAAGCAACCATGCAAGAGTAGCTCTACAACTGTATATTAAGTTATTTTTGTTTTAAATCATTAGCAGTGTCCGATCCTGTCAACCCTCATCCATAAAGTTCATGCCTCTGGGTTTAAAAATTATGTCAGACAATAAATTTGTGTGCAATAATTCTTATTACACACAAATTTCTGATACTTGGCTAAAATTCCCTAAAATCCACTGTGTGGCCAAGAAAGGAATATGTTTCAAAATAAAATAATGGGATTAGGAAAAGGGTATTCCAAGAAATCACATTCCTTGATCCAAATTGGCATAACATTTAATAATTATTTTAAAATATGTTTACAATGCTTTCCATGATTGCTTTACAAATTATCTATCGCAAAATCCGGCGCAAAATAGTTTGTACATTCAGTACAAGTCAATGATCTAACAATAAAATCACATCAATCTATTTATTAGTTGCTAAAGAAAATGAAGCGCATGCCAGCCATCGCGTTGTAATCGATCGCAACAGCCACAGAGTAGGTTCGATCGATCGATCGAAGATAAGCTTACTATTCCTTCGCTTGCCGTGCTGTTTACTCACATAATATCTAATAGTCCTTCCTTCTTTCAATGGCAAGATCTCCCATGTAGATATAAATACCGGGAAAATTGAAAGATTTGATTTCAAACGTTTCCTCTCGAAAATTTCACAACAAAAATGGCGTCGAAAGATGTTTCGTTCCACGCGTGGAATTCCGGCGTTCGCGCGAGTGTCGCGTATCGGAAGTAATTTTGATTGGCTATTTAGAAGTTTATGTCAATCAATGTCAATTCATCACGAAAAAGGGGGCGGAAGGCATCTCGTTGAAGAATTGTATCAGGCGTATTTTCAGCGCGACCACGTAAAGGCGAAGAGTAAAAGAGAGCGCGGAAAAAATTCGCCTGATACTAAGGTTAGCGGCTTTGCCGCTTACGAATTTTGCCTTCGCGCACCAACAACAAGACCGTCAGCTACGCAGGCTAACAAACTAATGTACTTCAGTGTTAACTCAGACGAGACTGCCTTACTAAAATAGAGGGGGTTTGTACAATAGATTTGGAACGCTTTCAAATTACGGTCTGTTAATTTCTCTCAAACAAAACAATTGTTCTGAATATTATCGCAGAAGCCAAGATCATCAGACTTAATCAAACTGTCTGTCACATCAACAATGAGTTCTCAAATTTATAAAATGTTGCACGCGATTTTGCACCCCCGACTGATAAAAAAGATAGATGTACATCCACCAACAATTTCCACGATCAAACTTTGTTTAAGTTTCTATAACAGGAACAAAAGGAGAAACTACTCTTGAAAGAGATGTTATTACGAGGACAACTGCGCGTAAACAATATTCTGGGCTTCTAGAAAATTCCAGCTGTTAAATGGCTTGTTCAAGGGTTCAGCGATTTTCAAAGAAATATTCGTTGCGGGTCAGAACATTATTTTAAATAGAGGTTTCAGAGCCAGTCCACCTAGGGATCAAGCAATTATGGAAATGGTCAGAAACAGCCTTGCCTCAAAAACTATTTCTGGAGAAATGTATTCACGTATTCAATATTTGTGGGTATTATATAAAAACCAACGGAAACTCGATTGAAATTTGTTTGTCAGTCAAGATAAAACGCAAGTTTAGAAAATATTTGAAGGATAATAAACAAAATTACTAAACCTCCTTTTGGCTTCAAAATATATTCACTGATAATTGTCCTTAGACATTATCTGTTCCTTGAAGCTCACAGTTTTCGCAGTGGAAGATTTAAAATATTATCACAGACTTACGTCTATTACACCATACCTGCGGTTTCGCTGGTATTCTGGCGATATTTGACACGGTATTGCGCGTTTTTCGAGCGTATTTGTATGGACGGGGAAAACGCTACGAAAACGATGGTGTGGATGAGGAGCTTTTGATGCGTTTTCGATGAAAACGGAGCGTTTCGAAAAACTGAGCGTTATGAAAACGGGTAATTAAGTGTGGACGGGGCCAAAGTCAACCTCGTCCCCAAAGCCCACGATTCTTTTGGATGCTTCTAAAGGATCGCTGGCTTGCGGGCTCGCGGGACGAGATTGGGCCTAAGCCTGGACGGGGCCTAAGTCTTTTATGTGATGTTTATTTAATAATAACACAGAAACTTGTTTAACATTTTGGGCGGGATCGGGAATTCGACGAAAAGAAGGGCGGGATGGCGGGATAATGAGAAAATATAGGCGGGAAGGCGGGATCTGGGAACCCTATTGTGGACCCTCTAATAACGAAATTTACACCCGGGCTGGAGCGCTAAAATTAAAGACATAAGGGCCTGGCTAAACTAGGAAACATTGTTGCGGAAACATTGTTTCCTGTAATGTTTCCTGGGTGGCTAAACTAGTGGGAAGCACGAGAAAATGTTTCGCTGCTCTGGTGGCTAAACTAGTAAAAATGTTTCCTCCCTGGCTAAACTGGGAAACGTATGTTTCGGAAGCAAAATTTGCGTCCGTGTAGCAAAAATGGTTTTGACTTGATTCAAAAACATTTTCTTGCTTCTGAGACGAAAGCGTTTTTTCAAACCTCTCAGCTGAAGAAATTAGCCGTGTGGTTGCCGAGAAAGATTCCAAATAAACTTAAAAGGCAAACATTTGCCTCTGTCTTGACCAAGCTGTAAATCAAAAGAGTATATATATTTTTTTTTTAGCTTTAATCAGATTTGTTTGTTCGCTTCGGTGTGTATTTATTGAAAACCTTTGGCGTGTTTTGCCTCATTATCTAAAATTGCAACCTCGTCTCCAGGGCTTTCTCGGTATTCAAAATGGCAGACAAGTTATCAGCTGCACTGGCGGAAAAGGATAAACTAAATTGAGTCGACATATATCAATTAGGTAGTCTGGTTAATTTTCAAATATTAATGATGTTCATCAGGTACCTTTCTTTAATCGTTGCTGATTTCATGAGCAGCTGTAGTTATCTTACTCACGTAGTTATCATTATTTCATTGGTTTTTATTACTTTTGAGTCATTTTGGTGGGTTTCTGACGTTTTGAAAAAATAAAAAAAATCCAAGATGGCGGATCCAAGGTGGAAATCATGACGTAATTTATACGTCATATGACGTCATAATCTCGTGTTGCATTCGTCTGAAGAAACCTTTTAATACGTACTACATACCCTCCAAGTTTCGTTGTCGTAGCTTTAATAATCTTGTAGTAATTATAACGGAAAGTGTTCACGGTATGAAAAGGCCGAAAAAAGCCCGGTCTTGCTTACAAGGTCCTCGTTTGAAAGGGGGACGGTGCGGCCGGGGGAGGGGGTGGGTGCGTGGGTGTGGGTGGTGGTGCATTAAAAAGGTTACTACCTTTCTTCTCAGTAAAGTGGGAGGATTTTTGGACTGTAGCTTTCTCAATTGACCTTTAATGAGAATCCATCTACATTTCAATACATGTTACAAAGGTCAGATCAACTTTCTCAACAGATATCATGATCGTTTTCAACAATCAATTTAATGAAAACAAACTATACTTTCTAACTTGGTATCGGTGAAATTAATAAACATTTTAAACTTACGAGAATAAGTCACAGATTACATGCTGAAACCTAAAAGCAATGAACCCTCAGGTGCAAGGCAAAACGATAACATCCCTGTTTTAGAAGTCCAATGGCCTGATCTTCATCTCGGCTTGTTTGAGGGAGTAGTAATATCCTTTCCAAGTAGACCAGTTCACTCCATCAGCGTAAGATGAGTGTTGCCCGTGATGATACAGACCGTTCAGATTGGAACCATGACAGGCTGTGTACCACCAGGCTCCTTTATAGGACACAGCACAGTTTCCGCCCCCATATATGTCATTGTCCTGATCTTTGGTTGAAAATGAGGCACCACTGTGCCTGGAAAGAGAATCACTAGCATTTCCTAAAGAGCAAACAAAATATAATTCATGTAAGTAGTGGAGGGGTTTGATGATTGCTTTTTACACTGTTCAGTACGTTTTCCAAAATGTTTATTAATTTTATTAATGACTTTGGGTCATGCAGGAGCATGCAGCAGTTGTGGCGTCAAATGAAAACATACTTTTCACGTTTAGCTTAGCTAGCTCTCTAGATCTTGCCAGTCAGATCAGTCAGTCAGATCAGTCAGTCAGATCAGTCAGTCAGATCAGTCAGTCAGATCAGTCAGTCAGATCAGTCATTCAGATCAGCAAGCCAGCCAGCCATCCAGCCAGCCATCCAGCCAGCCAACCAGAAAGTCAGTCAGTGAGTCAGTGAGTCAGTGAGTCAGTGAGTCAGGAGTCAGTGATGTCAGTGAGTCAGTGAGTCAGGGAGTCAGTGAGTCAGTGAGTCAGTGAGTCAGTGAGTCAGTGAGTCAGTGAGTCAGTGAGTCAGTGAGTCAGTGAGTCAGTGAGTCAGTGAGTCAGTGAGTCAGTGAGTCAGTGAGTCAGCGAGTCAGCCAGCCAGCCAGCTTCCCAGTCAGTCAGTCAGTCAGTCAGCCAGCCAGCCAGCCAGCCAGCCAGCCAGCCGGCCAGTCAGTCACAGTCAGTCAGTCAGACAGACAGACCAGACAGGACAGACAGATCGTTTCCCAAAATTTCGGTTCCCTAAAACATTTTTGACTTAATCTCTCCAAGTAGCGATTTGATTGCGGTTTTAGTCGTTGATACTAGTAAGGCAAATGTCAAGCATTAGAATTTGAGTTTATTTAGTTTCATTTGACTGTGGATGCCGATTTTAATAGCTTTTATTATTACAACATCCTCGTTGATCAGGGAACAGTAAAAGAGGCCCAGTTTGTTCCCATAGTGGCTTATAGTGCACGGTTTTTAAAGGAAACAGATTAAATTTCTTCCATATCCAAAAAAATCCATCTTTTCCGGCATCAAAATAAACTTCTGTTAGCTTGATGTATTCCCTTTACTGTCAAATCATACTGCAAGTTCCCTAGCTTTAAACTTGTTTTTATTTCAAGGCCGGAAAAGTCGGATTTTCCGGATTTCACGGAAATGTGAATATTTAATATATACTCTTATTATATTACTTCCCTATATTTCTTTAAGTATCTTTTAAAATATTAATATATTAATATATATATATATTAATATTCTAAAATATACTTACAGTAAAATAGAGAAGTAATATAATAAGAGTATATATTAAATATTCCCATTTCCGTGAAATCCGGAAAATCCGTCTTTTCCGGCATCAATGATAAACCAATTTCTTGGCTAATGTATTCCCCTTCACTGTCAAATCATACTGCAAGTTCCCTAGCTTTAAACTTGTTTTTATATTCAAGGCCGGAAAAGTACGGATTTTCCGGATTTCACGGAAATGTGAATATTTAATATATACTCTTATTATATTACTTACCCTATATTTCTGTAAGTATCTTTTAAAATATTAATATATTACTATATATATATAGATTAATATTCTAAAATATACTTACAGTAAAATAGAGTAAGTAATATACTAAGATGTATATATTAAATATTCACATATTTCCGCGAAATCCGGAAAAATCCGTACCTTTTTCCGGCATCAATGATAAACATTTATTGGCTAATTGGTATTCCTTTTACAGTCATAATCATACTTGACAAGTTCCCTAGCTTTAAACTTCTTTATTTGAAGGTCCCCGGAAAAGTCTTAGGATTTTTTTTTCGGGATTAAACGGAAATTGAATACGTTTTTATACTCATAAATGTAATTGAATGACGGAAATAGCTTCAAATAATATAACTCTTCAGAAGATATAAAGTTTTATTCAAACAAACCAAAAGTATGTAAAACATCTAGTTCTTAGCGCCTAAAGATAGGGCACAGGGAAAAAAAACAGCTCGGATTTAACGGAAATATGAATACGTTTTTATACTCATAAATGTATTGATATGACTGAAATAGCTTCAAATATTAATAAACTCTTCAGAGAATATAAACGTTTTATTCAAACCCAACACCCAAAAGTATGAAACATCTCAGTTCTTAGCGCTACAGATATGCACAGCTAAAAAAAAACAACTCAAACAATTTGAGATAATTACACTAAACTTTTCTCAGGTGGTCTCGATTAACAAGTTTGACTGTGAAACGCCTTGATTTATTTATAATGACAAGTAATTTCAACCTTAGCGCATACAGAAAGGCACCGACAAAAACAGTCCCAAACAATTTTGAAGATAAATTACACTACTATTTCTCAGTTTCTCGTTAACAAGTTTGACTGTGAAAAACGCCTTGATTTATTTATCTAATGACAATTGTTCATTTCAACTTAGCGCTACAGAAAGGCAATGACAAAAAAACCCCCGTGCCCAACAACAATTTGAGATAATTACACTAATTTTTCTCAGTTCCTCATTAACAAGGTTTTGACTATGAAACGCCTTCATGTGACAGTTATAAAAAAAACAAATTCATTTCAACCTTAAGCGCTACAAGGAAAGGACACCAGTCAATAAGTATTTTGCCTAGTCAAAACGTGAATGGACTTTCACGAATTAGGACTTTGTTGATTAAAAAGCATCGGTTATTCTAAGTGTGTTGTAAGTAAGAAATTTATTCGCGTTGGACGAGTGCAGATTGATAGATGATAAAGGCGTCGTTGAAAACCAAGTCATTTTTTGGCAAGACAAATCAGCGTGGAAACTTAGTCAATGAAATTTAATTGTATTTAAGTGAATTAAATTAGTAAGTTCTCATTCTGGTTTTCCAAAGTGTTTTTCAAGTCAAAAACAAAAACCGTTCAAGTTTAACAATAATAAATCTAGAATAGATAGATACACGAAACAAGCTGTTCAATGAAGTTTTAATGTTCACAGCCAATAAGAGTCTCCATTAAAATGGTCCCCCTGCTACAGTGTGATCTTGTTTTTTTTACGTCTTTGCTAAACCAATGGGCATTTTGAGTGCAGCCCTTTTCTTTAGAGATTCCGCCGTTCTTCCGTCTTGAAATCCTATAATCGACATCTCTCAGGAATTGCCGTCCACTGCCCATATCCGTACCTATCTTCCCCTCTTTTTAGAACCATCGTCCTCGTCCGGACGTGGAATTTCCATATGTGCGGACGGTACTGAGCTTTCTCTGAATGCCGCATGGGCTCAGTGGGAGGAACGTCCTTTTTTGGAGGGGGTGATGGGCTTGTCTTTACTACGGTTTCAACTGGCGGGGTGCCCAAGCCGGGACGTTGATGGACCACCGAAACCTCGCGTGTACGTCCTCACAAGCCCCTCCACCTAGTGAACCCTTGCTACCTTGAAGAACCTTTTGTAGGCCACTTCGTGACCCCTGACGGACAAACTTCGCCCGCCGATCTTTGCTTCTGATATGTGAACTTTTCGCAACGGCAGAGCCCTGTGTTTTTGGTCTTCTCGACCAAGATACTCCTCCTCTTTGCTAGTGAGCTGATGAGGCTTTGTGCGTCTCGACAATTTGACGATAGCGTGTCTTTGTGGGATGAATGTATTTTCCAATTGCATCGAAAACCAATTTGCTCACAGATCGTCGCCCAACTTACTGTGTTCGGCCTCCATGTCTCGTGACCAGAAACGCAAGTCGCCACTGGGGTTTTAGCAATGGTCTGGACAAAAATCGATGTAGCCATCTCAGCACTTAGCACGCTCGTTCTCGGTCAGAATCAAAGAATCAAAATTCCATACTTGCCGGCAGTCTTGAACGTTTTCTGATCGATGAATCCCCCGTTTTTCTTCGCTGCTGCCGGACCATGTCGACGGTCAAAATATTGATAAGTCATAAGGTCGCGACCCCTTGACCTTGATGAGAACAAATAATCGCCTACAAATTTCGTAGGCCAAACGTTACGTCCGAGGAGTTGACTTGAACCTGGACTGGTTTTTTGCACATCTTCACGTGTTTTCGTAGCCGGCGGCAAGTGAAAAGTTCACGACTTCTAATTAATTCATCACATTGTTGCCCAGGTGCCCTCTAGCCTTCGAGAGTTTCAATGTCTAGATCTTGTGTCCACTGCAATCTCGTCATCTTTGCCCCACTGTCTTTCGTCGCTCTTTTGAGGATACAATTCTGTCGCAGATAGGTTTCGAAGAACTGCGTCTGGATGCGACCATTGATTTTGTGAAGTCGATCAGTTCAGAAAGGGCATCTATGTAACCCAGTCGCGCCCCCATGTCCGAGCTTGCATTCGTCTTGCAATGTAGTCGATATATTTGAACAAACAGATTCGCGAGAACATAGGCTAAAAATCCATAAAACTTCAAAAAGCCAACTACCTCTTCTGTCTTCGCAACAAAATTTAAGAAATTTAAAGCATACTTACTCGCCATTTTGATTCAGCTGTGCGAGATTTCTTGCAAACACCTCCACTTGCCAGTCAACCATTTTCGTGGAATTGTTTCTCCACATTTGGCCGGTGATGACTTTGGAAAACGAAGGAAATACCCTGGCATTCGTGTTCATTTGTGGCTGTAGTCACTGCGTAAGGTTTTTGAGACATGAATGGAATCTGTTTTTAGTCCTTTCAGGGTCGGGTTTTTCATCAAAATGAAAGAACCAAACTGGATTGGTATTCACATGTTTTCTGCAGCCCGCGTTGACTTTCAAATCCGTCTATGCGTCGCCCACAGTTCGTATTGCGACAATGATACAGGCTGTCTGTTTCGTCTTTTTCCAGGTGAAGTCGTTTTGGTTTTGGCGATGCACCATCAATATTCGAACCAGACAACTTTCGCCTCCTTTTGCTTCATTTTTTTCAAAGTCGAGCCATCGTCCGAGCAACCGCACACATTTGTTCCACTTAACAAAACCGAACAAAACTCAGAAAAAATTGCAAACAATTAAAAGCTATTGTACAGGTTCGAACCTTGCCACAAACTTGTCTCTGCTTGCTCCACTGTTATGCGCTATTATGCAAAATTTAGAATTGTGAGATACCACCAATGTGTGATTGGTTTCAAGGCTTGCCCAAACTGGCCTAGCTCTTTAGAACGGGGTTCTTTAAAAATATGCTTTTACAAATCTGTTTTTTTGTTTTCAATTGTAGCAGCAATACTTGAACCAAATCCATGGCCTACTGAAAAGAAATAAACAACAAAACATAGTAAACAAGAAAGAAACATCCTATACCACGAAAAAGTTATAGTTTAAAAACCTATATATTTATAACAGCAGTTTCGCTGATTGCAAACAAAATAAAAAGGAACAGAAAATTAGTGAATCGGAACCGATTTCCACCCCCCCCCCCCCCAACGGGGGGAAATAGGAAAACCATTTCACGTAAAAATAGGAACCATTTACACGTAAAATAGGAACCATTTCACGTAAAATAGGAACCATTTCACGTAAATAGGAACCATTTCACGTGGAAAATAGCCGAACAAGCAATTAGGAACAAAAACGTTTCCGCGCGTCACAAAAACGGAACATATTATTCTCAAAGGGAACCACATCAATTAGGGGAACAATTGTTCCTCAAAAGTTGATAAAAGCGAACAGGTCTGTTTTTTAAAACAGGAACAGCATGGGATAGGATACAAATGGTTCCTTGGATAATGTGTGAAAAGGAACAGAAAATGTTGAATAGGAACAATTCACGTGAATAGGGAACAAGTAATTGGGGAACACACGTTCCGCTCACCAGCATAAAGGAACATTCACTCTAAAAGGGAACACATCAAAAGGAAACAATTGTTCCTGCAAATGAATAAAAAAAGGAACCTAATGTCAAAAACGGAACGAATTAATGTAGGAACACCTTGTTCCTAAATTAACCTATTTAGGAAAACCAATATGTTCCATTCACGGGCGAAAATTCGGAACAAAAGAGTTCTCTTTTAGCTCCAGGTGAAACAGTTTGTTCTTATTTGACACATAAATGCGTTCCAGTTTACCACTAAAGGAACAACACCAATTAGGAACGATTGTTCCACTTTTTTTCAAAGGCGAAACGTTCCCAAATCGAATATCGGAACACAGCAAACAAAACTAAAAAATCTGTTCAAAAAGTCACCTAGGATAATAAATAAACACATGAAAAAAGCGTATGATGAATCTTTATATGGTTCAACATGCAACAGTCACAAAATTTGATATTCGACTAATCACCGATTGATCATCGGAAAATGTGCAAGTTTAAAAATTTGGGGAAACGTATAAGACAGACAGACAGACAGACAGACAGTCACTCGGTCGGTCGGTCGGTCGGTCGGTCGGTCGGTCGGTCAGTCAGTAGTACGGTCCATTTTTAGATTCAACCCAAATTTCTATATATTTCGAGTAACAACAACAACATTTTTTGTACCAAAAAGTGGAAAGTGGGATCCCCCCCCCCCCACCCTTTCCTCCGTTTCGCCAAGACTATTGCAGGATATATAGTACGTCCAAAAATATTTCTTTTGACGTATGAAACACGAGATGATGACGTCATCTTGGATTTCTTGATTTTTCCAAGACGTCAGAAAACCACCAAAACTGACTCAAAAGTAAACAAAATCAATAACATAATGCTAAAATGATCAAAAAGGTAAAATGTATTGCCAGAAATGTATTTAATTTCTTCCTTAGAAAACACGAAAATTTGTGAAAACATGCCTGTCAAATATGGTTGCCATGGTAACAGCAAGTTTCGGTGAATAATGATATGTCATACCAAATTGTTCCCAGTTAAATGTTAGGAAAAGTTGAAAAGTTTGGTGGCTGTTACTTTAATATTAAAAAAAAAAGGTATTAACGGTCAAAGTCTCATGCGGGCAGATTTCGCCTCCCCGGTCTGAACATGCTGAATAGGGTTAATTAATTGAGAGAGTTATTAAATTTTGGGTGATTTTCGAGTCGCATTAGACCGCCGTGTGTGTTCAGAGCATACAAATGAATTAAATGACTATCATGCTGCTTTGCGCTCTAATGGTTTTAGAAAAAAAGGTAAATAGACATAAGCAAGAGAGGATGCCCTAGGAGAGTCATTCATCGGTCTCCTACCATGATATATTTTCAGTCCATAGCTGAGCTATTTGTAGAGCGCTGCCGTACAACTGAATAGTTTATTGATTCTAATGCTTACTATGTACCTGAATATGATCCAAGACTCAGTGTGTTACTTTGGATGCCTCGTCCGTGATTGCAAACGAGTCGTACTCAGGCATATTTAGTCTCTCCTTCCCAGTCTTCCAGGTCCACTCTTAGCATGTCACTTTCATTTTTGATCAGGCGGTGTATCTTGTCCAGTCCAAGCCAAAACTCGCCATTCAGGTTACCGAAACCACTCTTGTAGTCGGACCAGCCGCGGTAGAAATCAACAGAGCCGTCCAGTCTCTTCTGGAACACTGTCCATCCCCCACCGGCTGTTATTTGGTCACAGAACACGTCAAAATGGACCTGAACCATCAGGGTCGATTGTATAAACACCACTGGTTGTTTTAACAGATTTATACAGCTCAGCACAGTTTTTTTCAGAATAGCTGTAATGGTTATTTAAATTAAATCAATCAGCCCTCATTGTATATTAGAAATGCGGGAATTGTGTCGAAGGTATAGGGGAGGGGGATTTTGAGCGGAAATGTTCAGGTCTTCGACAGTATGTGTAGTATTTCAAAATAAAGCGTTCTCAACACTATTTGCTTTCCCGGCTTCAAATGTCAGGCACAACCAGCCGATTATTTTCAATCCGCGATGGATTTTTTCCTCAGAGACTGATTCAAAAGTTTGTTATAATCTTTAGGTTCGCGTATGTAAATTGTGTTCCTGCTAGGTTTGATGAAATAATCATAACTAGGAGTATAGGGCCCGTTTATAACAACCACAATTCACTACTATGATATAATTATTTGTTTTACTTCTTTTCTGCAAGCTGTTTACCCCTGGGGGACTCCCTTATAAACGTGACGGACTTTGATATGTTTCTCTTTGCAATGTGAATGTAAATGACTTACCACCATTGCAATTGCAGTTCTCAAAGAGCAACAATGATGTTCGTTAAATCTTCAATTATTTCTTCTTTACAAGCAGGAAAAGTTTGGCTTCCTCCATGAAAGTAAACAGCACAAGGAAAGTGAAAAACACAATCCACTTCTGAGCAGCCATGTCTGAAAACTAACGACAAATTAAAACAAAATAAGCTGGTAATTATTGATTAATGTGTAATTTTTTTTGTTATAATTTTTTTATACTCTCCAAGATTATATTCACTATCGACGATATCTTTCAATTTACTGACGAAATCCAACAGACACCTATCAACGAAGAAGATATTCTGGTCTCCTATGATGTCACCGCACTCTTCACGAATATACCTGTTAACGAAACCATCCAGATCTTAGCAAACAAAGCCTTCACTAACTACTGGTTCAACAAGACTCACGGCCTACAACTAAAGAAAGAACAACTAGTTGAACTCCTGGAAGTAGCCGTAAGGGACCAGCTTTTTCAATTCCACGGTGAATTATATGAGCAAACTGACGGCGTGGCCATGGGGTCCCCTCTGGGACCCTTACTAGCAAACACATTTATGTGTTCCTTAGAGGAGAAGCTACTAGAGGACGGTGAAAATGCCCAACTATTACAAACGATATGTTGATGATACACTCGCAATCATGCCTGGTCTCCCAGCGGCGGCTGCTTTTTTGGACGTCTTAAACTCTAAACATCCCTCTCTAAAGTTTACCATGGAAACAGCCATTGACAACACGCTTCCTTTCCTTGGGATGAACATCACGAAGAATAGTTCCCACACTTCAAACAAGTGTCTACAGGAAACCCACCAACACCGGAATTTTCCTGCACTATGATAGCCACGTCGACCAGCGCTACAAAACTGGCCTGTTAAAAACAATGCTGAATAGAGCCTATCGACTATCCATCAACATGGAAAGCCTTTATTGATGAATGCGAAATCCTTAAGACTACGTTCGCACACCTCCACTACCCAGCAAACCTAATTGATTCTACAATCAAGAGGTTCATCAACAATCAAGCCACCGACAGTAGATCCAGCGAGAAAAAAAGAACATTACAGTGAAAACGAAGAAAACATCAGGATCGTCATTCCGTTCAAGGATCAGAAATCTGCCAACAACACAAAGAAACAACTACTGCAAACACCTTGGCAGCAAAATTGGAACACGTTTACAACCCGTGTTTACAAGCCGCAAAATCGGAAGCCTCCTAAAATCCAGGGAACCGAAACCTAAGCTCATCAGCGAGCAATGCGTCGTGTATCATTTTAAATGTGGTCTATGTGATATGGACTATGTTGGTTACACCAACCGACATTTACATCAACGCGTTGCGGAACACGGCTCACTGAATTCATCAATTGGAAAGCACATGCACGAGAATCACGGAATGTCAAAACCGAATTTGAATAACAACTTAAAAAAAATTCGACTGTCTTATTTATGAGATGCTCATAATCAAAGAATTGCAACCAACTTTAAACGTGCAATCAGACTCCATCCGCGCTAAGTTATTTACATAACTTAAAGACTCCAAAAAAAATGCCAATTATTTTCACTAATTTATATTCATTTCTCAACTATAAAATGTTCACTCTTCCCTTGATAATGATGATAGAATCATCGAAACGTCGGACAGCAATAATTTTTGTATTTCTACTAAAATGCTTTAGCAAAGATTATATTTATATTTTTATATTTAAGATATCTTTTTTTAGTTTTTAGTATTAAGAATAAGCTATCTGTCGTAACACGCTGTTTATCACCATACAGAAATTCGGTTGGTAACGACTAGAGACTCATGCGTGCGTTTTCGAACGGTCAAAAAATCTACCCCATTGATTGGATATAGTAAACTTTCACCGATATGGTTAAAAATTAATTCGACCCACCTTAACTTTGTAAGTGAATTTACTTCAGCTTCGTCGCGATTCTTGGAGTTTGCGGCTTGCACTCAGTGGGCTGTTCTCGGCAACTGTTTGTTGAATACAGTGAAAAGATACAAACGACTTCGGTATATGGGTATATATAGAGAAAGCCTTGGATACGACATCTTCGTAAGAATATGAATTTTGTGTCATAATGTCGACCATACAGGAGGGCCTCCTTGCAGTGTGTGCTTTAATAGATAAACAATATCGGGTTTGTAACTCAGTTGTCATCGAAACTGAACATTCCTGTTGTAATTCCTCGATATCCGATACAAGTTAGATCACGAAAATGTCAGCGTCCTTAGAAAGAGGACGTTAAATGGAAAACACGTTGGGCTGGTAAATATAGCATAAATAGACATCATTCTGCTGTCACAGCTCTCTCCCGCGTTGGTTTTCGATATCAACCAAATTTAATTTGTTTTAATAAGAATAATCAATAATAAAAATATTAAGAATATGAATAATTTTGTGACATAATGTCGAACAAGGCCTCCTCGCAGTGTGTGCTTTAATAGAAAACAACAGTGATCAGGTTTATAGTCAACCGTAGTGGGGGTGGTAAACATAACATAAATACCCTTTTTAATTATGAGAACCTTTTTTATAAGAACGTTGAGGCTGAGATTGACCAAAATGTTAACATAGCCAGGTTGAGAATTAGATAAGAACATTTTTATTCACTTTTTCTTGCATCGAGCTCTAAATACAATATTCCAGTATCCTTTCAAACAAATTAACGAAATGTAACATTGCAAATATCTCAGTGAATAAGCAGTTCAAATCACATTTTTTTTATAATAACAACATGAGTTTCTATCACATAAAATGTTAATACCATTTTCATGATCACGTTCGAATCTTTTTTGTGAAATTCTATACCATGTAACCTACGAACATGTTAAGAACGTTTTCAGGCTGAAATCGCCCCAAAAATAAGAACATTCGTCAGCCTCAGCTCGAACATTAGACGTTCTTATAAAAAAAATAATTAAAAAGAGTGTATATTATACACTGTTCATACTGCAGTAACTGCTTTCTCCCGCGTTGGTTTCAATGTCAACCAAATTTAATTTTTTTGATGAGAATAATAAATAAGAATAATAAGAATAATAATTTTGTGACATAATGTCAAACTGGGCCTCCTCGCAGTGTTTGCTTAAATAAATAAACAATATTAGGTGTTTAAGTCAGTCGTCATCGAAACTGAACATAGTCCTCTGTATTTCCACGATACCCGATACAAGTTAAATCACGTACGAAAATGTGTGTTATTATGTATAAAATAACAATTCGTAATTTCATTATTTCTTTATTGTATCGTATTTTATGTTAAATTTTTAGTTGGCACACGACCCCAAAATATGGCTTATTTATCGATTAATCGATTGAGCCGCGATAGGACGTTGAACGGAAAACACGTTGGGCTGGTAAATATAACATAAATAGACATTATACTGCTGTCAATTATATTTTATATCAAAAATTGTGCGAAAAATATATCGGTTCCTTGTTTTAAGTTGTTTTACGAACAGTGATGGCATTTTTGATCACATAGAAACCCTCAGAAGTAAGAATCGTGACCGTTCTCCTTGAGTTGGACAATAAATTCAGTTTCAGACGGAAGCCGCTGAGGTATTTGCGAGTCTTAAGATCGGTCTTCTTACTTCAATTTATTGTTTTTTATATTAAAGCAGGTAACAGAACAAGTTCCAAATTTTAATTATTTCTTCTTGGCCGGGGATGGTCAATAACACAAACAATCAAATATAAAAAATATTCTTCGCCGCGAATAATGTAGACTTGATATGTTGCCGATTTTATACATGTAGTCCACGAGAATTAACATTTGCACAGAGACGAAATGTAGGAAAAACTGAGAACGTGATCCTCCAAAATAAGATAAAGAATGCCTTGGACACCAAATCCTCGTAAAAAGAATTTTGTGACATAATGTCGAACAGGGCCTCCTCGCAGTGTGTGCTTTAATAGATAAACAATATCGGGTGTGTAACTCAGTTGTCATCGAAAAACATTCATTTTTTATGTCCTGCGTACCCGATACAAGTCAGACCACCAGATGTGTCGTTAGAAAGAGGACGTTGAATGGAAAACACGTTGGGCTGGTAAACATAACATAAATATACATTATACTGCTGTCAATATTTTCTCCCGCGTGGGTTTTCAATATCAGTTAAATGAAAAACATATATTTATTGGCTATACACAATTACTGGTTAACGCAGTAGTTTACATTGTGGGCCATCAGACAAAATTAAAAAGTTAAAGAGTTAAAATAGAATAAAAAGTACTTAAGCCATGTATATTCCAATATATTTTATATGTAAAAAAAAGTGCTAAAAAGATATCCTTGTTTTATAAATGTGTTTTTCCAGGAACATATCGCTCCTGGGGACATTAGCACATAAAAACATCAGCTACTTGGCACGAAGTAAGAATCGTGATCGTTCTCTTTGAGTTGACAAGAAATTCAGTTTCAGACGGTCAAGCCGCTGAGGTATTTGCAAGACGATCGGTCTTCTTACTTATTTTTTTTTTCATTAAAACAGGTAACAGAACAAGTTCTAAATTTTCATTACATGTATTTCTTTGCAGTGACCGGGGATGGTCAATAACACAAACATAGTATTCTACGCCGCGAATCATGTAGACTTGATATGTTGATTTTATACATGTAGTCCATGATAATTCGCACTTACACAGAGACGAAATGTTAAGAAAAACCGAGAACCGTGATCCTAATAAGATATAAAGACTCTATAAAGAATGCCTTGAATACCATATCTTCGTAAGAAGAATGTTGTGACATGACAGGGCCTCCTCGCAGTGTACAACAATCAGTCGGGTGTGTAACTCAGTTGTCGATCATCTAAAAACATTCCTTGCATGATTTCCTCGATACCCGATACAAGTTAAATCACGTACGAAAATATTGTGTTATTAGGTGTAAAATAACAATTCGCAATTTCATCATTTTTCTTTATCTAATCGTGTCAAAATAAAGGTTCTTGATTGATAAATTGATAGAGAAAAGGGAAATTGAATGGAAAACACGTTGGGCTGGTAAATATAACATAAATAGTCATTATTTCAATTCAACTTAATCTATATAATAAATATATATGAATTAAATTTAAAAATATATGGTTATTTAGCGGGGAGTGTCGGGTTAGGGTTTCTTTCATTTACACTCATCAAAGATATATAAAATAGCCTGTATATATCCCTTGTGGATCCTCTCTTGTCTCCTAATAAGTTTGCCTTGTGTCGTACATTGCGTAAGCGATCCTTAGATGGGTTTCAAACGGAGTTATAGGCTCCCCCTACCCTACCACCCAGAAAGAAAATTCCCGGGAGGCCCACGTCCTATCACACAAATCACCTCTTCGATTGCTGCGTTTCCAGCGTGGTTGTCCTGATGGTGTAGTAGTTATCACACCTGACTAGTAACTGGGGGGCGTGGGTTCAAATCCCACTCAGGGCAAATTTTCTTTCTACATGTATTCAGATATAAATATGGTTATTTGGGGTGTGTAGGGTTAGGGGTTATTTCATTTACACTCATAAAATATAAACCTTACTGGCTATACAGCCCAGTAGTTTAAATTATGGGCCGTTACAAAAACAAAGTTAGAGTTAAAATAGGCTAAAAAGTATCTATTTCGATATATATTACATTATTATACGACATAGCATTTTAGAGTGCGAATACGCACAAAGACGAGAGCAAATATGAGACCGTATTCAACGGGTCTTAGTCCCCCTGACCGCGCGCTACGGAAAACAATGTTGAAAGCCTATATTTTAGGAAAGATATTATGTCGTATAATAAACAATGTATTCAGCGGAAAGTTGTGTAATACGGCTGGGCATTTTTACTCGCTGTTATTTAAAACGGCCCCGAAAACTAAGTGAGAAACCCCGAACACTCGGCACTAACTAGTTAACAGTGAAGAAAACCTGCTTGTTTAGGAAAAAAGTTACGTACTACTAAAAAGGTATACTAATTTAAATTCCTAACCTGTGCTTAACCTTGCGCTGTTGTTTTCTCGGAAGAAACCTACTAGTTAATATTGAAGAAACTTAAGTTTGTTAAAGGAATTACCTTTTGACACCCGTTGAATCAACAGTTAATTGTAGAATATTTCTGGACACTCTAAAAGCGTTTCTTGTAATCACTGTGGATGGCGAATTGATCGGTCAAAAAACCTCTGTTTAAATAGCATCCAACAAATTAGCATATGAATTGATTGAACTAGTTAACATTAAGGAAACATCTGCTCGTTGGGGTTTGCGGTATTGCGGTATTGGACAATTTTTCATGCGGTATTTCGGTAATTCTAATCTAAAATTGCGGTATTGCGGTATTCTCAAAACCTGCGGGATTCGGTTTTTTAGCGTTTTGTTCGGTATTAAAAATTATCCACCAGTGTTTTACGACTGTTTACGACCCTTTTCGATCCTTTTCCAGTTCCTTGTCGTTTCGGAAACGCTTCGAAACATCCCTAACATCCTCCAATCCGTCACCGGCGATTTTATATTAGTCATATTACATGAAACGTGATTACAATATGATCGTTTTAACAATCTAAACGGATATTTGCACGAAATTTAACGAACAGAGTAGCGGTTTCGGTATTCTATCGATTTTTGACAAGGTATTGGACGTATTGCGGTATTACTGAACAACTAAACCTATGACTTAGCCTTAGGCTGTTGTTTCGTCGGAAATAACCTAGTTCACGGCCTAGTTAACATCGAAGAAACTTATGCTTGTTTTGAAACTTATGCTTGTTTTGACACGCGCTGAATCAACAGTTAATTGTAGAATATTTCTGGATACTCTAAAGTGTTTCTTGTAACCACTGTGGATGGCGTATAGATCCTGCAGTGAAACACCGTCTGTCTGTCTATATAACATCCAAAAATTAGCGTAATAATTGATAGCATGTTTAAGTACATTCATAGTTTTCACAAGATCATGATCAAAGAAACGGGGAAAAAACAACTACAGGAAACGGATAAAACTAACTTTAAGAAACGGATTTTCGAGCTGAGGCTGAACTAAGACCGAATGTTCTTTTTTTTTTTGGGCGATTTCAGCCTGAAAACGTTTCTTAACATGTTCTTAAGTTACATGGTATAGAATTTCACAACAAAAGATTTGAACGTGACATGAAAATGTATTTACATTTTACGTGATGGAAATTCATGTTGTTATTGGTATTGACGTATTGCGGTAATTGGCAAATTTTTTTTTTGCGGTATTACGGTGTTCAGAACCTCCCAATGTCCCCCGGAAAAGGTACGTGTTACTGAGCAACTATACCTGTGACTTAGCCTTAGGCTGTTGTTTCGTCGGAAATAGCCTAGTTCACAGCCTAGTTCACGGCCTAGTTAACATCGAAGAAAAACTTATGCTTGTCTTGAAACTTATGCTTGTTTTGACACGCGCTGAATCAACAGTTAATTGTAGAATATTTCTGGACACTCTAAAGTGTTTCTTGTAACCACTGTGGATGGCTTATAGATCCTGCAGTGACACACCGTCTGTCTATATAACATCCAAAAATTAGCGTAATAATTGATAGCATGTTTCAGGTTTAAACACATTCATAGTTTTCACCAAGATCATGATCAAAGAAACGGGGAAAAAAACAACTACAGGAAACGAATAAAACTAACTTTAGGAAACGGATTAAACCGACTTTACGAAACGGATAAAACCATCTACACTCTTTTTTTTATTTTATAAGAACGTCTAATTTCGAGCTGAGGCTGGAATGTTGTTATTTTTTTGGCGATTTCAGCCTGAAAACGTTCTTAACATGTTCTTAAGTTACATGGTATAAAAATTTCACAAAACAGATTTGAACGTGACCATGAAAATGTATTTACGTTTTATGTGATGGAAATTCATGTTGTTACTATAAAAAAATGTGCACTCAAGTATTTTGAGCTGATTTGAACTGCTTATTGAAATGTTACATTTTTTAATTTTTTGGAAAGGATACTGGAATTTTATTTAGAGCTCGATGCAAGAAACAAGTGAATAAAAATGTTCTTAGCTAACTCTCAACCTGGCTATGTTCTTAAATGTTTGGTCAATCTCAGCCTCAACGTTCTTATAAAAAAGGTTATTATAAAAATAAAGGAAACGGATAAAACCACAGGTCACCAAAGCGCTGTATAAGAGTTTGTATGGAGCTGAAATTCGATCGAAAATGATTTTCACTAGTTTCGAAAAGTTGTAAATAATGTGAATTAGGCCCAGTTCAGACGCCGTACTTTTATTACATGAGCCGAATCGAACCAGATGAATTAAATTCATGTGAAGTCGACGGCGTCTGAATCAATTTATTTGAATTGTAACGGCCGATTGAATTCGGATCGGCTCAGCCGGGAGTTAACGGCTGTTCAGACGCCGAACTTTGCATGAGCTGAATCAAAGGCATAAATAATTATTGAATTTATGTATAACAGCAATTTTCCTATATTGAATTAAGTTCGGCTGAATTAAGCTCGGCATCTGAATCAATTCAGGACGGTCTAAAAGTTAATTTGGGTCGGCCTAGTACGGCCTCTGAACTGGGCCTTAAAGTGTTTTTCCTGTGTTTTTATCGATTCTGGGAGGTTCCTGAATGAAAGCCGTTTTGGGCAAATTTCGCGAAGCGTACTAAGAGAAGAACTAGGTAGAAAACGATTATGAACTTTTCGCCAACCCGTTTTTCGAGGTCCGCTTCGAAATGTTCGCTAAAAATCGATTTCCGAAATAAACGGCTTCCAGGAACATCCCAGAATCGGATGAAAACACAAGAAAAGACAGCAGGTAAGGTTTTAACGCTTTAATTTCACATGATTTACAACTTTTCGAAAGAACAGTTACAATTATTTTCGATCGAATTTCAGCTCCATACAAACTCTTATACAGCGCTTTGGTGACCTGTGGTAAAACCAACTTCAGTTTAGGAAACGGATGGAATATACTTCAGGAAACGGAAAACAAATAAAACATTCCAGTTTGTTCTATTTTGGTTTGGTTTGGTTGATCGACTTTTTCAACAAGAACAACGGTTAAACAATATGCAACAGTCTCAAACAGTCCGTCTGTGGACTATCAGAAATATGCTTTATAGTTTTCCTTGCGCGTTTCTTATTTCACATGCTGTGCTCTACGCAATAAACGCTTATAACTGCAATCTAGCTACGCCTCTTGAGTCAACGGGTACGTGAATATACATTTTTATCACCAATTTAGATTATAGATTTACTAATTTTCGTCATTACAAAGAAATCAAAGCATAATATGGTCCGGAAATTGCACCACTGATCAACTAGCGCATATTGTTCAACGCGCGCCCCTTACAAAAGACAATTGGAGGCAATTACGTTAAAACCAAAAATGCCAAAAATGCGCTTTTCTATTGTGCCATTTTGAAACTCGCAAAGGTAGAGAAATGAAATATAATTGTAGAAGATTTCTGGATACTCTAAAGCGTTTCTTGTAACCACTGTGGATGGCGAATTGATCGGTCAAACAACCTCTGTTTAAATAACTTCCAACAAATTAGCATATGAATTGATTGAACTAGTTAACATAAAGGAAACATCTGCTCGTTGGGGTTTGCGGTATTGCGGTATTGGACAATTTTTCATTCGGTATTTCGGTAATTCTAATCTAAAATTGCGGTTTGCGGTATTCACAAAACCTGCGGGATTCGGTTTTATAGCGTTTTTGTTGGTATTAAAAATTATCCCCCAGTGTTTTTCGACCGTTTACGACCCTTTTCGATCCTTTTCCAGTTCCTTGTCGTCTCGGACACGCTTCGAAACAGCTCTAAGATCCTCTAATCCGTCACGCGATTTTATACTAGTCATATTACATGAAACGTGATAACAATCTGATCGTTTTAACAATCTAAGCGGATATTTGCACGAAATTTAACGAACAGAGTAGCGGTTTCGGTATTCTATCGATTTTTGACAAGGTATTGGACGTATTGCGGTATTACTGAACAACTAAACCTATTACTTAGCCTTAGGCTGTTGTTTCGTCGGAAATAACCTAGTTCACGGCCTAGTTAACATCGAAGAAACTTATGCTTGTTTTGAAACTTATGCTTGTTTTAACACGCGCTGAATCAACAGTTAATTCCTCGTTTAGCGGGGTTTATAATTCTGTCCCCCAAGAGCTCACGCGAGAGCAATTCTCGTGTGGCCTTTACGATCATAAATGTTTGTGGAGTTGGGGGATGGCATGATTTAACAATGACGACGGGGACGTCACTTGAGGACGTGAGAGCGCGCGGAATAGTCTGGACCCAACTTTATTTCGACTTCCGGTGCTCCCGTTGCCGTCCTGTGGCCAAGTTCACGACGCCATTTTGGTGGTTTTCACGTTGTGACCAGAACGCCACATATCTGCTGTCATTTTGCTGACATTTTGCGGCATTTTTCGCTGCGCACGCCGTCGTCGAGAAGTCCTCGTGGTCATTGCTAAATCACCAACTTATAAATCTGATCTTCGGGATTGAGGGCGTGAGTTCAAATCCTAAATCGTCCTTCTTTTTTTTTTCGGTTCGAATCCAGGCCGTTCTTTTTTTTATCCCCCTTTTCTTTGCTTAATAACATTGACTTCGACGTAATCTTTGTACACGTAAATGTAGAAACAGGAACGGCTGCTGAAGAATAACAATTTTTACTCCAAGTTTGTTTATCGAACGAATTTATATACGGGTCATTTGTAAAAAAAACCCGGCTTTATTAAATCCGTTATCAACAACAGGAAAAGGAAAGACGACTCAGGAATGTCTCAAAGTACGATCAACATATGGCTTAGTTTTCATTGTAGACGTGAAGACTTGTGTCTGAAAATAATTCGCCGATCCGATATTGCGAAGAAGACTTTACCTACAAAAGCGAGGTGGTTTCAGATCATTCGGACGGAAAAGTGGGGAAAACAGTACAAGAGCGCTACAATTTATTACAGATGTCGGGAGACGAGCGAACTCCAATCGAAACCAAAACCCGGTGGCATAGCAAAAACACGGCGTTCGTCCGGCGATTCTCAGAAACCTTGCAGCGATTCTTGGAAACCTTGCAGATCAAATCGCAGCGTGCCCGTTACTAGGCAACAAAAGCTTCGCGAGGACCTGCCAGTCACGTATTACTAGTTGGAGAATATTTCTGGACACTCTAAAGTGTTTCTTGTAACCACTGTGGATGGCGAATTGATCCTGCAGTGAAACACCGTCTGTCTACATGTCTATATAACATCCAAAAATTAGCGTAATAATTGATAGCATGTTTAAGTACATTCATAGTTTTCACCAAGATCATGATCAAAGAAACAAACGGGGAAAAAAACAACTACAGGAAACGGATAAAACTAACTTTAAGAAACGGATTTTCGAGCTGAGGCTGAACTAAGACCGAATGTTCTTTTTTTTTTGGCGATTTCAGCCTGAAAACGTTCTTAAACATGTTCTTAAGTTACATGGTATAGAATTTCACAACAAAAGATTTGAACGTGACATGAAAAATGTATTTACATTTTACGTGATGGAAATTCATGTTGTTATTGGTATTGGACGTATTGCGGTAATTGGCAATTTTTTTTTTTGCGGTATTACGGTGTTCAGAACCTCCCAATGTCCCCCGGAAAAGGTACGTGTTACTGAGCAACTATACCTGTGACTTAGCCTTAGGCTGTTGTTTCGTCGGAAATAGCCTAGTTCACAAGCCTAGTTCACGGCCTAGTTAACATCGAAGAAACTTATGCTTGTCTTGAAACTTATGCTTGTCTTGAAACTTATGCTTGTTTTGACACGCGCTGAATCAACAGTTAATTGTAGAATATTTCTGGACACTCTAAAGTGTTTCTTGTAACCACTGTGGATGGCTTATAGATCCTGCAGTGAAACACCGTCTGTCTATATAACATCCAAAAATTAGCGTAATAATAATTGATAGCATGTTTAAGCACATTCATAGTTTTCACCAAGATCATGATCAAAGAAACGGGAAAAAAAACAACTACAGGAAACGAATAAAGCTAACTTTAGGAAACGGTTAAAACCGACTTTACGAAACGGATAAAACCATCTACACTCTTTTTTTTATTTTATAAGAACGTCTAATTTTCGAGCTGAGGCTGGAATGTTGTTATTTTTTTGGCGATTTCAGCCTGAAAACGTTCTTAACATGTTCTTAAGTTACATGGTATAAAAATTTCACAAAACAGATTTGAACGTGACCATGAAAATGTATTTACGTTTTATGTGATGGAAATTCATGTTGTTACTATAAAAAAAATGTGCACTCAAGTATTTTGAGCTGATTTGAACTGCTTATTGAAATGTTACATTTTTTAATTTTTTTGGAAAGGATACTGGAATTTTATTTAGAGCTCGATGCAAGAAACAAGTGAATAAAAATGTTCTTAGCTAACTCTCAACCTGGCTATGTTCTTAAATGTTTGGTCAATCTCAGCATCAACGTTCTTATAAAAAAGGTTATTATAAAAATAAAGGAAACGGATAAAACCACAGGTCACCAAAGCGCTGTAAAGAGTTTGTATGGAGCTGAAATTCGATCTAAAATGATTTTCACTAGTTTCGAAAAGTTGTAAATAATGTGAATTAGGCCCAGTTTAGACGCCGTACTTTTATTACATGAGCCGAATCGAACCAGATGAATTAAATTCATGTGAAGTCGACGGCGTCTGAATCAATTTATTTGAATTGTAACGGCCGATTGAATTCGGATCGGCTCAGCCGGGAGTTACCGGCTGTTCAGACGCCGAACTTTGCATGAGCTGAATCAAAGGCATAAATAATTATATTGAATTTATGTATAACAGCAATTTTCCTATATTGAATTAAGCTCGGCTGAATTAGCTCGGCATCTGAATCAATTCAGGACGGTCTAAATTAATTTGGGTCGGCCTAGTACGGCCTCTGAACTGGGCCTTAAAGTGTTTTTCCTGTGTTTTTATCGATTCTGGGAGGTTCCTGTATGAAAGCCGTTTTGGGCAAATTTCGCGAAGCGTACTAAGAGAAGAACTAGGTAGAAAACGATTATGAACTTTTCGCCAACCGTTTTTCGAGGTCCGCTTCGAAATGCTCGCTAAAAATCGATTTCCGAAATAAACGGCTTCCAGGAACCTCCCAGAATCGAATGAAAACACAAGAAAAGACAGCAGGTAAGGTTTTAACGCTTTAATTTCACATGATTTACAACTTTTCGAAAGAACAGTTACAATTATTTTCGATCGAATTTCAGCTCCATACAAACTCTTATACAGCGCTTTGGTGACCTGTGGTAAAACCAACTTCAGTGTAGGAAACGGATCGGCCGGATGGAATCTACTTCAGGAAACGGAAAACAAATAAAACATTCCAGTTTGTTCTATTTTGGTTTGGTTTGGTTGATCGACTTTTTCA
Organism: Desmophyllum pertusum; assembly: GCA_029204205.1. Classification (NCBI taxonomy): domain Eukaryota; kingdom Metazoa; phylum Cnidaria; class Anthozoa; order Scleractinia; family Caryophylliidae; genus Desmophyllum; species Desmophyllum pertusum. Next base: position 1,924,123 of record MU825397.1, read on the forward strand.
AACAAGAACAACGGTTAAACAATATGCAACAGTCTCAAACAGTCCGTCTGTGGACTATCAGAAATATGCTTTATAGTTTTCCTTGCGCGTTTCTTATTTCACATGCTGTGCTCTACGCAATAAACGCTTATAACTGCAATCTAGCTACGCCTTTTGAGTCAACGGGTACGTGAATATACATTTTTATCACCAATTTAGATTATAGATTTACTAATTTGCGTCATTACAAAGAAATCAAAGCATAATATGGTCCGGAAATTGCACCACTGATCAACTAGCGCATATTAATAGAGAATTGGGAGCAATTACGTCAAAACCAAAAATGCCAAAAATGCGCTTTTCTATTGTGCCATTTTGAAACGCGCAAAGGTAGAGAAATGAAATATAATTGTAGAAGATTTCTGGACACTCTAAAGCGTTTCTTGTAACCACTGTGGATGGCGAATTGATCGGTCAAACAACGTCTGTTTAAATAACATCCAACAAATTAGCATACGAATTGATTGAACTAGTTAACATAAAGGAAACATCTGCTCGTTGGGGTTTGCGGTATTGCGGTTTTATCCGTTTCCTTTCTTTTTATAATAACCTTTTTTATAAGAACGTTGAGGCTGAGATTGACCAAAATTTTAAGAACATGCTAATAACATAGCCAGGTTGAGACTTAGCTAAGAACATTTTTATTCACTTGTTTCTTGCATCGAGCTCTAAATACAATTCCAGTATCCTTTCAAAAAAATTAAAAAAATGTAACATTTCAATAAGCAGTTCAAGTCAGCTCAAAATACTTGAGTGCACATTTTTTTTATAGTAACAACATGAATTTCCATCACATAAAACGTAAATACATTTTCATGGTCACGTTCGAATCTTTTTTGTGAAATTCTATTCCATGTAACTTAAGAACATGTTAAGAACGTTTTCAGGCTGAAATCGCCCCCAAAAATAAGAACATTCGGTCTTGGTCCGGTTCAACCTCATCTCGAAAATTAGACGTTCTTATAAAAAAAAAGAGTGTAGTTGGTTTTATCCGTTTCCTAAAGTTAGTTTAATCCGTTTCCTGTATTTTTTTTTCCGTTTCTTTGATCTTGGTGAAAGCTATGAATGTGCTTAATCATGCTATCAATTATTACGCTAATTTGTAGATGTTTATATAAACCGACGGTGTTTCACTGCAGGATCAATTCGCCATCCACAGTGGTTACAAGAAACACTTTAGAGTGTCCAGAAATATTCTACAATTAACTGTTGATTCAGCGCGTGTCAAAACAAGCATCAGTTTCAAAACAAGCATAAGTTACTTCGATGTTAACTAGGCCGTGAACTAGGTTATTTCCGACGAAACAACAGCCTAAGGCTAAGTCACAGGCTTAGTTGTTCAGTAACACGTACCTTTTCCCTTAACGAGGGGGTCATTGGGGGTTCTGAACACCGCATTACCGCAAAAAAAAAATTTCCATCACGTAAAACGTAAATACATTTTCATGGTCACGTTCAAATCTTTTGTTGTGAAATTCTATACCATGTAACTTAAGAACATGTTAAGAACGTTTTCAGACTGAAATCGCCAAAAAAAAAAGAACATTCGGTCTTGGTACGTTTCCTAAAGTTAGTTTTATCAGTTCCCTGTAGTTTTTTTTTTTTTTTTTCGTTTCTTTGATCATGATCTTGGTGAAAACGATGAATGTGCTTAATCATGCTATCAATTATTACGCTAATTTTTGGATGTTATATAGACAGACGGTGTTTCACTGCACTGGATCAATACGCCATCCACCGTGGTTACAAGAAACATTTTAGAGTGTCCAGAAATATTCTACAATCAACTGTTGATTCAGCGCGTGTCAAAACAAGCATAAGTTTCAAAACAAGTATAAGTTTCAAGACAAGCATAAGTTTCTTCGATGTTAACTAGGCCGTGAACTAGGTTATTTCCGACGAAACAACAGCCTAAGGCTAAGTCATAGGTTTAGTTGTTCAGTAGTACCGCAATACATCCAATACCTTGTCAAAAATCGATAGAATACCGAAACCGCTACTCTGTTCGTTAAATTTCGTGCAAATATCCGCTTAGATTGTTAAAACGATCATATTGTAATCACGTTTCATGTAATATGACTAATATAAACTCGTGTGACGGATTAAAGGATCTTAGAGCTGTTACGAAGCGTTTCCGAAACGACAAGGAACTGGAAAAGGATCGAAAAGGGTCGTAAACGGTCGTAAAACACTGGAGGGTAATTTTTAATGCCAACAAAAACGCTATAAAACCGAATCCCGCAGGTTTTGAGAATACCGCAATACCGCAATTTTAGATTAGAATTACCGAAATACCGCATGAAAAATTGTCCAAATACCGCAATACCGCAAACCCCAACGAGCAGATGTTTCCTTTATGTTAACTAGTTCAATCAATTCATATGCTAATTTGTTGGATGCTATTTAAACAGAGGTTGTTTGACCGATCAATTCGCCATCCACAGTGGTTACAAGAAACGCTTTCGAGTGTCCAGACTGATCTTCTACAATTAACTGTTGATTCAACGGGTGTCAAAAGGTAATTCCTTTAACAAACTTAAGTTTCTTCAATATTAACTACCACCCTTTTTTTATAAGAACGTCTAATTTTCGAGCTGAGGCTGAACCAAGACCGAATGTTCTTATTTTTTGGGCGATTTCAGCCTGAAAACGTTCTTAACATGTTCTTAGGTTACATGGTATAGAATTTAACAAAAAAGATTCGAACGTGACCATGAAAATGTATTAACATTTTATGTGATAGAAATTCATGTTGTTACTATAAAAAATGTGCATTCAAGTATTTTGAGCTAATTTGAACTGCGTATTCACTGAGATATTTGAAATGTTACATTTTGTTAATGTTTTGAAAGGATACTGGAATATTGTATTTAGAGCTCGATGCAAAAACGATATTCTTTACCTTTTTATTTGTTTTTTCATTTGTGGTTTTAAGTTATATTTCTTTTGACCCCCCTCTCCCCATTACGATGTTGAAACCGAAAAAATGGAACGTAAATTTGACGTGGAAACAACTTTGATAGGGGGAAGGGGATCTCAAACATAGAAAATTAATAATGTTTAAAAAGGCGCGAAATTGCGATAGTGTCTCAAGTGTTTCTGCATAGATAGCATCGAAGAAACAAGTGAATAAAAATGTTCTCAGCTAAGGCTCAACCTGGATATGTTCTTAGCATGTTCTTAAAATTTTGGTCAATCTCAGCCTCGATGTTCTTATAAAAAAGGTTCTTATAAAAAAAAAGAGTGTAATAGGTTTCTTCCGAGGAAACAACAGCGCAAGGTTAAGCATAGGTTAGGAATTTAAATCCGTATACCTATTTAATAGTAGGTACCTTTTTTCCTAAACAAGCAGGTTTCTTCACTGTCAACTAGTTAGTGCCGAGTGTTCGGGGTTTCTCGCTTAGTTTTCGGGGCCGTTTTAAATAACAGCTGCTTAGGCTAGGGCTAGGATTTGTAAACCTATTTACATAAGCGTATACTTTCCCTACCTTTTTTGGCACTTCTGACATTTCTCAGCAAACAGTTTAGTGCTTGAAAAGTATTTACAGATTTGCAATAGACACATAACATGCACTGGAAATTAAAATGCGTCTAATACAGTGAACGAGCTACCCTGGGGGAAGGTTCCAATTAATGTGGTATATACAAGGCTAAAAATATATTATATAATTACTAAAAACGAATGATTTCGACTAGTACATGTATTGTCATCATCGGAGTTAGAAGCCGTCCATGATTGCATTTCTTACTTCGAAATTGCGCAATGCTTCACCCACATTGTTTTCTCCGCACGTGCATTCTCCTTCACTTGATTTTTGTCCTTGAAATCCGAGTGACACCTATTTATATTTCTTTAATTAACTTTGGCATGCATAACTCGGCAAATATATGTGATAGTGACAAACGATTTTCAGTATTCATCTCATGCCATCAAAAACTAAATATTTAAATAAATACCTTGAAATTATGCATGTGAACCTTTGCTGCACCTTCTTCTTTTTTTTAAATCGTTTTTTGCAACCGGCCGGTTTCTTCTTCGTTCGTTCAACTAGACTTCATTTGCCTCTTTATCAGCCATGTCGCCCAGAATTGTAGCCCTGTTAGGTTTAAATGTGATGTCCATCCTAGGGAACGGCTAAATGCTTAATTTGTCTGTTGTAGCCAGTGCCTTCTCGCGTGATTATCAGCTCATATATCTCTATAATTTGCTTTAATTACGTCGGTTAGGCTTTGTACCTAACCAGTATCTCCAATGTTCATATTATTAAGCAATACAAAATTACTAGCACTTTCATGTTTTGAGTTTTGTGGTGCCATTTCGATTGCAGAATTGTTTCTGAATACTAACGGAATCTGCTTCCATCACTTTGGTGCGTACACTGTATGTCCGGTAATGTCCTTTTAGCGTGTATGTCCTGAGCAGTAGTTGCAAACCGGGGGACACCTTAACTTGTCATAAATCAGCAAATATATGTGATGGCGACAAACGATTTTCAGTATTCATCTCCTATCACAAAAAAACTAAATACTCAAATAAATACCTTGAAGTCGTAAGCACATTATCATTTATTTATTTTTTTAAATTAATTTTCAGACATGGCTTCTCAAAAGTGGATCTTGTTTTTCATATTCTTTGTGCTGTTTACTCTCATGGAGGAAACAAAACTCATCCAGGCAGAGAAAGGTATGTTTTTTTTACCCAATTCAGACGAATCTTGATATTTTTTTTTATCGCGGTGGTGTTACACAACGCAATCCTTCGGTGCAAACCGTTGCACAAAACAAATCGTTTTTATAATCGTTGGAAAAGTACAACTTGACTTTACTCGTTTAGGCATTTTTCATTTCGGATTACGTTTTATTATGCATTAAAATATAGACTGAAAGCTGCGCGTTAATTTTATTATGCAATATAATTTCCTGCAACTCAGTTGTGTCAGCAAAATTACGAAACGAATTCCAGGAAAAATTGCTTAGTGTAACAGCGCCTGTAATTCTAATAATAACGATATTGATAGAATTGATTGAACCCTATTGGTTCTTTTGGAACGGGACATGGAGAGGAAGTTTGTACAATCCCCAGGGTGTACAATCCCCAGGATGTACAATCCACAGGGTGTACAATCCCCAGGGTGTACAATCCCCAGGGTGTACAATCCCCAGGGTGTACAATCCCCAGAGTGTACAATCCCCAGGGTGTACAATCCCCAGGGTGTACAATCCCCAAGGTGTACAATCCCCAGGGTGTACAATCCCCAGGGTGTACAATCCACAGGGTGTACAATCCCCAGGGTGTACAATCCCCAGGGTGTACAATCCCCAGGGTGTACAATCCCCAGGGTGTACAATCCCCAGGGTGTACAATCCCCAGGGTGTACAATCCCCAGGGTGTACAATCCCCAGGGTGCACAATCCCCAGAGTGTAGAATGGCATCTAAAAAAGACGACATTAAATCATCGGCCATGCATGGGATACAACAAAAATCATTTCAGTTGATATTCGTTAATGTGTATTTCTTTGTTTTAGTTACCGTTTGCGATGGTTACACTAGACAAATCGACTGCTTTGATGGACAACACATCCATGTCGACGAAGCGTCCTATGGAAGGCAAGACAGAAGGACGTGCAGGGCAATCGGTGCTGGATCTACGTCCGATACCGATTGCGACGCAAGCGTTAGCGGTCGTTTGCAGCAACTATGTAACAACCAAAAATCCTGCTCGCTGAGTGCAAACAGCGCACTGTTTGGTGATCCATGTCCAGGAACATACAAATATCTGCAGGTCGAATACCACTGCCATCGAGGTAGGTGGGAAAAAAATTACATCAGTTACATTCTGTGTGTATGACTGTCTCAATTTGCTGCATGCTTGAAATTTCGGCTGTTTAGAAAAGTAGTGCAGGTAAGTTATAACTGAAAACAAAAAAACACCAACTTTGGGTAAAACGACTTGTCAACACTTGGTTGCCACGTGATCACACAATTGACACGCCAACATTTTCTCAGATAATTGTTAGGAAAAGTCACAAAGTTTGGCTATAATTGCTTGAACGCTCTTTAATAATTAAGTAATAAAAATTTGAAATATTTCTGCCCCCCCCCCCCCCCCCCCCACCTCCATGGTTAATTATATTCATATTGCTTTTACGTGTAGGTAGAATCGATACCGTAGTTTGTGTGGGGACTTAATAATCGGAGGATATTATGGGCTTATATTCGGCTGGGCTTATAATCGGAGAGCTTTTTGCGAATGAGATTTGGAGGGCTTATTTGCCGGGGGGAGGGGGCTTATTATTGGAAGTTTCGCTACGCTATACCACGAAGTTAGCCCGGGGAGTTGATCGGTTACATCAAGAGTTGTATTTCTTTATTTCAGTAGATTGGTTATAATAGAGACGATCGCCATATATTATAAGGACTGTTATATCGGAAGGTTCGTCAGTGTATTTTTAGTCCGAGAAATTAATTACCGTAAATAAGAATAACAGGGTGTTAAGAGATTGTTGGAGGGGCACGAGTTTGTCTGTAAATCTAATCAAAGCACTTACTGAAAAACAATTAGCTTTTATATTTGTTTTCAACAGATTAATCTCTCAGGAGACTGCGGGCGGTTGCTGAAGCCTGCTGGAGTAACCATGGCAACTCTAAGCAAACAAAGGGGATGATTACTATAACGGTGAAGGGCAGAGAATACAACTCGATGTAACTCAATAAGTAAATAAATAATTTGCGGTTGCTCCAAAATGTAGTAGTCGTATGTGTTATTGTCTACCGCGTAATGTGCCTGCATGTACAGTGGAATCCCGATTTCGCGAACCTCCAAGGGAAACGAAAATTGGTTAAAAAAATCGGGAGTTCGAAATATCGGGGGTAAAATTACAGAAAAACAAATCCAAGGGAAACGACTTTTGATTCGAGTTATCCGGGTTTTTGAGAAATCGATGGTTCAAGAAATCAGGATTCCACTCCAATATATAGTTGTGGTCTGAAGATTTATTCGCGTTTGACCGGAGCCGGTTTAAACAGCTGGTTAGAGCTCTCCCAATGTTTGAAGTAAGCTTTTAGACATGACGACTGAAGTATGTAAAGCCTTTTCAGAGCATACATTAAAGGCTCAACAGGACGCTTCACTGTGGTTTCCGTAGCGTGAAGCGGCGCAAGGAATATTACTACTCCCCTTACCCTAGTCCCGGCTAGTCCATTGCAGGTAACCCCGCAGCATTTTGCATATTCGCCCTACCATTTCGCCGGTAGCCATTTATCTAGCTAGTACTTAGGACTCCCCTTACTCCTAGTCCCATCGCAGGTAACCCCGCAGCAGTTTTGTCCACCCTAACATGCATAATTTCGCCGATACCAATTTATCATGCGTGAGGAGAGATTCACTGTGAGAGTAAAGTGTCTTGCCCAACAATACAACGCATGCAGTGATCCTGGCCAGAGCTCTAACCCGGAACACACGATCCGGAGTCCAAAGCGCTAATCATTACGCCACCGCGCCTACCACGACATGAAGAAAGCAAAGCTAAATATATCTTTTAACAGCTTTCTAGAAATTAAGTCCACTCTGTTTTAATTTCCAGTTTCTCAAGAGGAGTTATTTGAAATCACATAATATATTTAACCAATCAGGTTGCAGAATGTAGACTATTCATTTAGCCTGTCCCAGGCTCCCAGACTGTGGCAATGCATACACGCGTGGGTTGGAATTCGCAAAAATCGTGCAAAAACTGATAAAAATACAAAGCTTGTTGTTCAGAAAATATAGTTTTATTGTCTATAATACGCGAACATAACGCACATATTTATTGGCTGTCATCACTACTTTTAACATCTTTCTTTACATTTCGTTTCTGTGCATGGTTGAATTTACGCGAACCTTTGTGAATCCCAAAATACCACTCAAAACAAACCCCACTCGAAATAATAGGCATTAGAGCACAGTTAGATGATCAAGCATTCATGAATCAGTGTGCAAAATGTTACTCTAAACTTCAAATGTCTTCTTCAAGCAAGTAATGTAAACAATACATAGATTTTGGTCCCCCGTGTGCAGGACGGAACGGCGATATTTTTTAGTCATCAAGGTATCTTTTAGGGTTGCACGCGAAGAAAAGTAATAAAAACACACCGTCATACTGTGTATAATGGTATCTTTTAGGGGTCAAAAAAGGCTTGAGCCACGCCCAGATTGGTCCCTTTTAGGCGGTGTAATTTGAAATTTCCTACGAGCATCCCCGTAACTTTCATAAGGGAGTCCCCCCCCCCCCCACCCCCGGGAGCCGAAACTAGTCGAGCGTGAGAGAGTCAGAGCATTCAGCTTATGACACTTCTCTCTCATATAAACAGTCCCAAACTGGCTCTTTCCCAAAAACTTCAGTTTTTTCGTGACATAGCAGTAATATCTAACCGCGCCTTTTTTACAACAGGAATAGAACCAAGGTATTTATGCTACATTGCAAATGTGCTTAAATCGTTGTAATCAACCGACGATGGTAAATGGGCTACAGAACTGTGTCATATATGCAATTTACTGTTTAACTCGATTATCCTTTAGTTTTTACCATGCATGTAAAGCCATGTACATACCGTGTTTGTTGGCTTTTGTAGTTCTTGCATATATATTGTTTGTTTCTTATAGTCTATATTGTAACGCGCATTTGATCATATTTCTATGTTAATTTCCGCGATATAAGTTATGAATTATATATGGCAATTATAATAAAGATAAATGTTTAAAATTAAGGTTACTAGTTGATCAGAAACCATTTCCAGCCGACAGGTGTAAATAATAAAGTATGAAAAATAACTCCAAAGAACATCCTGCAGTACTCAATATTTGAGGCAACATCGAGGAGATATATTGATAGAAAGGTAATATTTCGGTTTAATACAAAACCATTTTAAAATGATGGACAAATTAACAAGCGTAGCTTATATATATTACAAGAATTACAAACTTCACACGCATAATTTTGTAAAGATTGAAATAAACAAAGCAAAGAGTCCTAACAAAGTTCTATGCAAACAATGCCAATTCCTTGGTGGCTTAGCCTGCGTAGCTGGCGGTCTTGTTGGCGCGCGATGCAAAATTCGTAAGCGGCGAAGCCGCGACAGCTCGCGGCAAAGCCGCGAGAGTTGGACAGGGTCGAAAGACCGCCTGCTCTAATTCCTGGGGTTTTTTAATGCTGCCCACTTTTATCACCTCCTTTGGTGTAATTAAATTAGCCAATCAGAGAGAAAGCTGTATCGAAACTTGTCAATTATTTTCTTCTCAGCAAACATGACGCTTTTGGTGTTTATCACTCATGCAGAAAAATTAGTTCAGGTATTTTTGGAAGTAAACTTCCGGAGAAACAGCATTTTTCGCCGCAGACATGCCAGCACTGGGAAATACACACTGGCTTTCGTAGTTAAATATGCAAAATCTTGCACCGGAAATTTCAGAGCGAAGTTCCTAACAAACACAGGAAACAAATATTCTAGCTGTCCTGCGCTTTGAAACCCCTTTCGATGAATATAGATTTTCGTCCTATTGACATTATAATTCTAATGAATGTCTGGAAACTTTTACTTATATAAATAACCTGAAATATCATGGCTTCTTTATCTGACGACCTTGACATAGGCAACGCGTAAAAAAAATCCCGCTTCACGAAGACTTCTAACTGCAAGATTCTATTAACTGGAAACTATAAACTCCTATTCTAAGCAATCAGAGCCTTGATAAATATGCTTGTTCAACCCCATTTTCAAAACTAGTTTCCTCCGTAAGGCGGCCGTTATTTGGAAAGTAAAAGAGTTCTGGAGATTCATCACCATCCTGTCTTTCTATATCACCAAAAAAAACTTTGGGACCTATAAAATCTGAAGCGATTAATGAGAATGCATTTCAGCTGGATTTTCAACAAAATCACAAAGAATTTGTCACGTCACACTTGAATGTCACGGATTCTTCGTTACCTAAAATTCGCGAGTAACTTATTATGGGTTTCAATGTTGTTAATAATAACAAAATACAGTAACTTAATACAGATTTCTACGGAAGCCTGTAAGGGACATGCGAGATGCGACTTAATTTTAGGTGAAATTTTTTTTTCTAGGTGAATGCGAGATAAAAATGCGAGATGCGAGATAGAAAAATGCGAGATAGAAAATGCGAGAAAATGCGAGATAGAAAAATGCGAGATAAGAGGGCGGCGTGGTTATCCTGGAAGCGTCTTTGTCCATCACTAGCGGAGGACGCGGCCATGATGGACAAAGACGCTTCCAGGGTATCTCGTATTTTTCTATCTCGCATTTTCTATTTCGCATTTTCTATCTCGCATTTTTCCATCTCGCATTTTTCTTTCTCGCATTTTCTATCTCGCATTTTTCTATCTCGCATCTCGCATTTTTATCTCGCATTCACCTAGAAAAAAAAATTTTCACCTAAAATTAAGTCGCATCTCGCATGTCCCTTACAGGCTTCCGTAGATTTCAACTAATTTCCTGAAGCGTTGGAAATAAATTAACAAGCTACTTCAAGAATAATGTTATATTTACTTCACACAAATTTGCATAATTGTCGAAATTTCCCCCTGGGCTCGGATATCATTTCACAAAGACATTTTGGTTCGAATGTAAGAAATATCTTAGTTAGTGTTTATGAACCTAAAACACTCTTGAATCTAATTCTGCTAAAGTTTTGTCATCTTTTTCTAATGGGGTTCAAAAATCGGAAATTAAATAATGTACCTCACAGTCTGCTACTGTGAAAATCGCCATCAAGTTCCAATCGAAATTCGAAACATTGAAAAAATGATTTTGACTGATTGTTTAATATCGATTACTATTATTAAAATGTAAACGATTTTACAATTTAGTAGAAGATCTAATTCGTCATAAAATCGCCGTAGCTAAAAATAGTAACCCAAATGTACGGTACCCTATATCACGTTTTTTATGCCAGCTTGTACACTTTCCAGTATAACTTAAAAAAATACTGATTTATATGGGAAAAGTTGTCCGTGTGAACTAATACGTCTCATTATATAAAACACAGCAGGACTATTGAACGCACGAAAAATGGCCTGGGAGCCTGGACACTCGGCGGACAAGGTCTTGGGCAGTACCAATTTTCTTCATACAGGCGAAAAGAACAACTCGTGTTATACATAGAATATACAAGCTGGTATTTTGCCCGGCATTTTGGTCCCACACTTTGACCCTTATCCGATATCTCACAGCGTGCTGCATGAATATGATTTTACCAGCTCTTCTATGCTGTTGATATATAAGTGATCTTCCATTGCCGATTCCCAGTGCTTGACAATGCAAAATGTGCACAAATGCCCTTTAGTTACATAACTTTCAGTTCTTTTAAAGAAATGTTTAAAACATTTCTCTTTATAATTTCCCTATATGACACAGTTCTGTAGGCCATTCACCATCAATTGTTGATTACAACGATTTGAGCACATTTGCTATGCATGTAACATAAAGAACTTGGTTTTATTCCTGTTGTAAAAAAGGTATGGTTAGATATTACTTCTATGTCACGAAAACGTTTTGAGAAAAAAGAGCCTTAGCGCCTGTTTATATGAGGGAGGAGTGTAATAAAGCTAGTGGACGCTCATTCTCAAGCTTGACTAGCTCGGTTCTTTATGATAGTCTTGGTCTGTTATGAAAGTTCATTACCAATCTTGATTTATGTGCTTTTTGCATTACTTGTTCTAAAATTGAAATTGAAATTTGAAACTTCTATTACAAATGAACTCGGGGTAAGAGGAATATCAATATTCCTTGCCACTTCATGCTACGGAAACCAGAGTGAAAAGCCGGCAATTATGGCCAAACTTGGAGACTTTTCCAATGATCTGGGAACATTTCTGCGTATCAATTGTTTGATCACGTGACTTGACGTTTCTTTGGAAAGCATGTTTTGACAGATCGTTCTACTCAAATTTGGTCAAGTTTTTATTTCAGCTTAGTTTTCGGCTTTAATGAGATTTTCTCCTTTCATGAAGAGTTTCTTCCAAAATGTCTACAGTTTTGGTATCCTTCTTTTCCCCATTTTATATTAAAACAAATTTAGGGCATGGCAAAGAATGAGCGACATTTGAGCCCGCGCAGCGGTACGCGGCCTCCTCCATAATAACAAAGAAACCAATATGGCGCGCGGCGACTATGGCGGCCAAAAGCGTGCATTTTCTCAGGCCGGCAAGCTATTCACAGCTTAATTATTTTTCGTCTGTCGTTTACAATATCATTTGACTGATATAATTTGTTATTTATAGTGAAAATGACTACACGAACTCCGTAACTCGATCGTACGGACTATCCCGAAATAAGTATTTCGTATTTCCCGCAGAATTTTCCTTTCATTCTCAGTCTTACTCGGAAAACTTTATTCAAAAAAGTCCTGGGGATAAGAAGGGAGGTTACCAAGTGAAATGAGATCAACATGGCGAATGTTTTTCACGAAACCTACAGATGTGAGAGAAAAGACTTACACTTAAGGTGACAAAAACCCCTTTCTCCACGCTTGTTCTTAGGACATGGAACTGGAAAAAAAGCCAAACTTCAAAGCAATTTACCGTGGTGGATCCAACATTTCATGGAAAATCGTTTTACTCAACGTGGAGGACATTGTTTACTAGTAATACTTTCGATATTTGATAAGGGTGAATTTTCAAGCGCTGTGGATTAGTACTGCGATCCATTTTGTGAAGATGATTTCAGTGATTTGACCGGAATTTCTATTCTTTCATACTGTTGGTAGTCAGCAAAAGATCGATTACTTCAAACGCATTTACCGTGGAGAATAAGCCTTCAAAAATGGTGATTTTTGTGTCAGAAAACGGTCATTGGTGTCAACTGCCAGAATCCGATTGATAAGAATTGAAAAGAAGGAAGCATAAAGAGGTAAGTCAAAATATTGATTTAATTTCATACAAGCTTCTCTATTCAGTCCGACATGTTTTTTTACCGTTTTTTACAATCTAGTTCCCAGAGCCCGCGCGTGCGTGTCCCTCATTCTTTGCCATGGATTTTCTGACATCTTGAAAATTTTGAATATGTCAGTTTTTCATATTTGCCACATGACCGTCCCCGACACTTTTGGAGATACATGTACATGGGGTGGGGAGAGGGAGGGGAGAGGTGTGGAACTTTTTTTCCCCTCACTAGGCTAACGATCGAATACGTTACTAATCACGCAGCTAAATCAAACGTGCTATTTAGCCCACCGATGTTTTTTTTTCAATTTGTATACATGCTGACTGATTACCAGGTAGACAATGACTCATGCAAAATATACTACTATGTTTTGGAGCAACTGCAAATGATTTATTAACTTATTTAGATACATCGAGCTGTATTCTCTTCCCTTCACCGTTATAGAAATACTCCCCTTTGTTTGCTTTTAGTTGCCATGGTTACTCCAACAGGCCTTGCCAGGCATATACTTACCTGTTGAAAACAAATGTACAATCAACTCATCCTACTTTGGTCAGCGGTTTCGTTACTTTGAAGAGATTGTGTTATGCAGATATATACAGCTGTTTCGAGAAAGGTTGTCCTTCAGAAGCGTAAAAGCGTACGTACCAATGCCGAAAGGTAGAATGGCTAAGAAAACAGTGTACTTTTTTATGTGGATAAGATAACGAAAACATCTTGTTATTCGTTAGTCGGGGTCTTATTTACGGTAATCAACTTCTCGACTAAAAATACAACGAACCTCCTGATATAAGTAATGAATTGAAGTCCTCATCGGCTATTAGAGTGCTCAATAGATAAATTGATAAATAAATAGATAAATAAATAAATCTACCTATATATACATGAAAATGTAAAAGGAAGTCACAAAACACATATCCACGGTTTGGCCATAACCTTACGCATGCGCAAAGCCTATTACCCGTGGAGTTGCAGCCATGGACAGCTGTTTCGTCCTAGTTAGGACTCATCAGCATGGCATAGCATACTCCAGAGGCGAACCCGAGCCACAGCTGTCCACAGGGTCTGTAACGGAGGATCACTAGAAGCGATCGTGGAAACTTGAATAATTGAATGTAGAAAGTGCCCGCGCTGACTTCAAATTTATCGTACTTAAAGAGCATTCAAGCAATCATAGCCAATTTTTTGATCAAGAGACTTGATGTTTCCATGGCAACCAAGTTTTTACAGGCCGTTTTAGCCAAATTTGGTATTTTCAGTTTAAATGTCCGTTTTCATGAGATTTTCGCTTTTTACGAAGAGTTCCTTCCAAAATCTTTGCAATTTTTGCATCCTTGTATTTTTTTCGATTTTTTCAAATCAAATTTGGTGATTTTCTGACATTTCTGAACAATTGAAAAATCCAAGATGGCGGATCCAAGATGGCGGACAGGTTTAAAGTATGACGTTATTTCGGCGTGATATGATATCATAATTGATTCGTAGTTGCCACTAAAATAAACATGTTGAAATGCTTTATTCACCACATAAGTTTCATTTTTATAGCACAAATACTTTTCGAGATACAGATCGTTTTACCCAAATTTGTTGAGTTTTTAGCTTAATTTTCAGTTTTCATGAAATTTTTGCCTTTTACGATGAAATCCTTCCAAAATTTTTGCCGTTTTAGCATCTTTATATTTTTCTTGATTTTTTGGGAGATTTTCTTACATTTCTGAACAATTTAGAAATCCAAGATTTAGGATCCAAGATGGCGGATATTTTTTAACGTATGACGTCATTATGGCGTGTATGACGTCATAATTGACACGTGACAGCCACTAAAATAAAGATTTTCGGATGCTTTACACATCCTGTAAGTTTCATTTTCATAGCGTCAATTCTTTTCGAGATACATGGGTGGGGGCACTATCTGCCCCCCCCCCCCCCCTCCCCAGGCTCAGGAACGAAAAAAAAGCCCAGGCAGAATAGGGTTAAACACTCCGGTCAAACGCGAATAAATCTTCAGACCACAACTATATATTGGAGTGGAATCCTGATTTCTTGAACCATCGATTTCTCAAAAACCCGGATAACTCGAATCAAAAGTCGTTTCCCTTGGATTTGTTTTTCTGTAATTCTACCCAGGATATTTCGAACTCCCGATTTTTTAAACCAATTTTCGTTTCCCTTGGAGGTTCGAGTAATCGGGATTCACTTTACATGCAGGCTGCTGTCGGACAATGACTCATAAGAAACACACTACTACATTTTGGAGCAACCGCAAATGATTTATTTACTTATTTGTTAGATACATCGAGTTGTATTCTCTGCCCTTCACCGTTATAGTAATCATCCCCTTTGTTTGCTTAGAGTTATTCCAGCAGCTAAGCTTCACCAGCCACAGTCTCCTGAGAGATACCTGTTGAAAACAAATTTGAAAGTGGATTTTCTTTCAGTAAGTGCTTGGCTCAGTTGGTTGTACAGCCAAACTCAACCTCGTTCCCAGGGTCTCTCATCTTCCCGCCCCCTGGAGCAAGTCTCTCTTCTCTCGCTTCAGGGGGCGGGAAGATGAGAGACCCTGGGAACGAGGTTGAGCCAAACTAGTCCCCTCTACCCTTACCCAGAAATCAACTCGTCCTCCTTTGGTTTTTGTTATTTTGAAGATGTTACCCATATTTAGGAGAGACAACGCGACCGGTCCTGACAGCTCGCACACAGGGTCTGCAATGCCGTTGCCGATTCTTTCACAGTCGAAGGCTCCCGACGAAAGCGGATATCCTCGAAAGCAGAAAAAAAGTGTCCGCAACTGGAGCTGGCGCGCCGCTTACAGGCCGGGAATGTGTAAATACAGAGTTTGTACTGATCAGCTAGAGTTCAAACGAGTTTGTCAAGGCGGCCGTAAGTAGAGCTGTCGTCCGCTCACGAGAGTGTCCGCTCAGAGAGCTTCGACTTATTGACGTTTGAAATCGATGTTTATATAATTTGTTCCGCGTACATTCTAAAGAAAACAATGCACTTCTTCAGTTTTATGCGGATGACAGTTCATATTTTGCCAGAAAACTAAAATACCCAGTTATTCGTTTGTCGGGGATCTTATTTACGGTATTAATGAACTTCTCGACTAAAAATACAACGAACCTCCCGATATAACAAGCTTCATAATATATGACGAGTTTCCCCAGTATAACGAATTTACTGAAATATAGAAATTAAGCTCTTGATGTAATCAACTGCCCGATGTAACGAACTTCGTGATATAGCGTATATTCGCTTCAAATACAACGAGCTTCCTCGCTCTATAACGAACTTTCTAGATCCCGCGCGTATTCGTTTGACAGACCAACGCAAAAATACGACTGTTTTGCAGTCTACCAACTTTCACGCTCTATAACGAACTTCCCGATAGACGAAACTACCGATATAACGAGCCTCCTGATTATAACAGATCGAACCTCCCGATACAACAAAACTTTTGTTATAGCGACTGTTCAATATAGCGAACCTCTTGATAGTCTTCCTGATAACATGAACGAATTTCCCGACATATAATAAACTTCATCATAATATAAGAAATCCCCCGATGTAATAAGTGCAGTGATATAACTGAAGTGACGAATCTCACGGTATAACTTACCTGCACTGAGTTACTGACCACCCGGAATTTAGAGGGGGTATGCACCTATACTCATTGGATCCTACCCCAAACCAGTCCCTCTCGTAATACAACTAAAACATAATAAGCCGAGGAAAGACATAAACATTCTATTCGCGAGAACATGATATTTTATTTTTCCACTTACCTACTACTCAATGGCAGTAGTATGTGAGCTGCAGATATTTCCTTGTTCCATAACATGGATCATCCAGTTTCGGATTCCCATTAAAACCAACAATAATTCCGTTTGTTACTGAGGACCTGCAGCTCGGTTTGCCTTGGCATAAGTGCCGCACACTAGCTAGAGAATGGACGTAATGACAATCGAAGTCTTTAGCAGTCGAACTAAAGCACGTTTCTCTGTCATGTCTTCCATAGGACGCTTCCACCACGTCGATCGTTTTTCCGTCAGGGCAGCTGATGTCGAAACGGCCACCCTCACAAATGGTTTCTAAAACAAAAAATATACATTAACAAATATCAACTGAAAAGAATGTTATTGTATCCTGAGAACTTTTTTTAGATGACATTGTAGGCATGTTACACTGTAGATGTAAGTGACTCCAGGAGATATTGTAAGGGAATTTTTCAACCTTCCCCTCCACGTCGCGTCCCAAAAGACCAATAGGGTTAAATATATTCTTTTAATATATTCTTTAAATATCGTTATTATTAGAATAAAAGGCGCTGTTACACTAAACAATTTTTTCCAGGAATTCGTTTCCGCGTAATTTTGTTGCGACACGAAATTATATTGCATAGGAAAACGTATTCTGAAATGAAATTGTCTTGCAACGCCGCATTCATTGCATGGAGTAGAATCAAGTTGTACTATTGTGACAACGCTGCAACGATTTGTTTTGTGCATTGTTGCGCCTAAGCATTGCGTTGTGTAACAGCACCGCGTCCTTTAAAATACCAAAAAGGATTCGTCTGAATTGGATAAAAAAACAACACACACCACTCTCAGCCTGGACGAGTTTTGTTTCCTCCATGAAAGTAAAGAGCACAAGGAACGCAAAAAACGCAATCCACTTCTGAGAAGCCATGTCTGAAAATTAATTTTAGAAAAATTAATTTATATGTCATGCTTACTGATTTCAAGGTATTTATTTATTCATTTTATATTTAGTTTTTGATGATAGGAGATGAATACTGATCGTTTGTCGCTATCATTATTATATTTACTGAGTTATGACAAGTTAAAGAAGTAACAGGTGTCTCTCGGAATTCGAAACTATACTGTAATAATTTTGTGATGTATTGTATCCGTGGTAAAAAAAATCAACTATCTTCAGGCTAACCCCATGATATTTTTGTGGGATGTGGAAGGGTAGTGCTGATGATACGATACGATACGATACGATACGATACGATACGATACAAGTTTATTGTGTAATACACTTAGCTATGAAGGTGTGACATGATCACATAAAAAATAAAATGACACACCAGCTAATTACAGGTATTCCACATAAATTACTATCGTATCATGATTTTAGAATTTCAGTTTTTAGATTTATAAAACAATATAAGCGACCATGAAATCATATTCGCGAGGTCGCAAATTTAGTACATTGTATTTGGACAATAGCAGCAATTGGAATAAGTTTCATTCTAAACCAAAAATCAGTACACGACACCAGCAGAAAGGACGATTAAGCTAATCCAGGATTAGCGTGAATATTGATTTCAGTTTTGTAACATTTCAGTGAGGTTTTTTGTTTATATTTTTTGTCTTTCTGTTTTGACTTTGACTAATCTCAAGCTTTACAAAACATCAGCAGAAAAAAACGCTTTTATGCATGAAAGATTAAAAACTTGATTAACTTTTAATCTTAGCTTAGCGTTAATCGGCTTTCGAACAACCGGGCCCAGTGCTCAGGCCATACAGGCTAAAAGGACATTAACCTGGACATTCGCGTTCGGCACAAAAGTGAGGGCAGATCCCGTTATTAGTATTCAGAAACAATTCTGCAATCGAAATGGCACCACAAAAGGGGTTTTGATATCAGTTTAGCCTTTTGGGATAATTTCAGTTGTTTCCCCAACGTTAATCATTCCTTAACTGAAACACTACCAAAGCGAAAAAATTGAATATCTAGTTGTGCACACTCAGGCTAGCGAAATCAATACGATGTCCCTGGATCGCAAGGAACGCTATTATTTTCAACTCAAAACACGAAAGTGCTAGTAATGTTTTATAGCCTAATTAATATGAAAACTGGTTAGGTACAAAGCTTAACCGAGTTATTAAAGCAAATTAAAGCGATATAGCTGAAAATCACGCGAGAAGGCAATCTGCAACATAATGTAGAGATGCATGAGAAAGTTAGCATTTACCCGAAGAAGAGTTTAGTCAAACCAACGAAGAAGAAACCAGCCTGTCGCAAAAAAAAAAAAGAAGGCGCAGTAAAGGTTCGCATTCATACACAAGAGAGGTGTATACAACTATGACGAGTGTTGATTTTTAATTATGAATCAAATATAGGGAAGGCTTGATCATTTTAAAACTTGACACAAATAAAAGCAGCCGAAATCGTGGAAGGTCCAATTCACTTGGGAAAAATCAGTTGAAAATATGGGACATCGTGATTTTACAGTGAGATACTGTTGAGAATTACGATTTACGATTGTGCACTGTTTTAGTAACCATGTTTGAATCGACATGTATTTTGAGATAAAATAATTAAAAGCGTCTCTATACCTAAACTGCGATTGGATTTAGGGCCTTCGCCTATACGGTTATAAATATATTCGACCCACCTGAACTCTGTAAGTCTGAATTTCACTTCTTTTTCGTCGTGATTCTTGGAGATTTGCCTGCACTCGTGCGCTGTTCTCAACTGGTTGGAGTTGTTCAATACAGTGAACATTTATAGACGACCACGGTATACATAAGAATTAGAATGCCTTGGATACCACATCTTCGTAAGAAACATTGTGTGACATAATGTCGAACAGGACCTCCTCTCAGTGTGTGCTTAAAATAGATAAACAATATCGGGTGTGTAACTGTCGAAACTGAACATTTCCACGATACGCGATACAAGTTAAATCACGTGTTATGATGTATAAAATAACAGTTCGCAATTTCATTATTTCTTTATTTCATTAGTATGTCTTATATATGTTATGTTAAATTATTAGTTGACACACGACCCCACAAGTGTTATCATGCTTTTTATTCTAATCGTGTCAAAATAAAGGTTATTGATATATTAATTGATCGAGAAAGAGGACGTCAGTGAATGGAAAACGCGTTGGGCTGGTAAATATGACAAACATAGACATTATACTGCTGTCAATGGTTTCTCCCGCGTTGGTTTTCAATATCAATTAAATAAAAAATTAATAAAACAAACTTTATTGGTTAAACACAATTACTGGGAAACCCCACTAAAAATTGCAAAATTACAAATTTTTACAAAAAATGAAAAGTTAAAGTGTTAAAATATAATAAAAAAGTATGTATTTAATATTATATATAGAGGATATTACACGGCGGCGCGAAGATATGAATTTTATTTTCGAGTGGTAAAAACAATATTTTACGAACGAGCGCAGCGAGTGAGTAAAATATTGTTTTTACCACGAGAAAATAAAATTCATATCTTCAAGCCACCGTGTAATTTTCTTTTTATTATATAGACAAAAGACAAAAGCACAAACTTTATCGCGAACTCTTGCAGCTCAGTGGCTGGACTTTCCAAATTTCTCTCCTTTCGTCTTCACTTGCAAGGAACTCTTTGAATAATTTTAAGTCATATGAAGTTTTCTTCTTCGTGTTAACATTTTCCTACTCCTCAGTGAACGATTTCATGTCGGCTTCAGTGAATTTCACGAATCTATCGCTCGCTTCTCGCTCGCCATTTTTCAACCGGAGTTTGGCAGCTTTGCACAAAAAGCCATGCAAAAGCGGGAAATGACGTCATCGATATCCTCACTAGTGAGGATATGGAAAATACGCCACTCGGGTCCCGGATGTAGTTTCGAATGAATTTTGCGAGTGGTCTATTTTCCAGTAAAAACACTCGTGTCTATATAATAATACAGTATATTTTATATCAAAATTGTGCGAAAACGATATCCTTGTTTTATCATTTGTTTTACGAACAGTGCTGGCATTTTTGAGCACATCTTATTTTCATGAAGTAAGAATCACGATCGTTCTCCTTGAGTTGACAATAAATTCAGTTTCAGACGGAAGCCGCTGAGGTATTTGCGAGACGATCGGTCTTCTTGCTTCAATTTATTGTTTTTATATTAAAGCAGGTAACAGAACAAGTTCCAAATTTTAATTATTTCTTTGCAGTGGCCAGGGACGGTCAATAACACAAACAATCAAATATAAAAAATATTCTTCGCCGCGAATCATGTAAACTTGATTTGTTGATTTTATACATGTAGTCCACGAGAATCAGTTAACATTTGCACAGAGACGAAATGTAGGAAAAACGGAGAACGTGATCCTCCACCATAAGGTAAAGAATACCTTGGACACCAAATCTTCGTAAAAATAATTTTGTGACATAATGTCGAACAGGGCCTCCTCGCAGTGTGTGCTTTAATAGATAAACAATATCGGGTGTGTAACTCAGTTGTCATCGAAACTGAACATTCCTTTTGTATGTCCTGCGTACCCCATACAAGTTAGATCACCAGATGTGTCGTTAGAAAGAGGACGTTGAATGAAAAACACGTTGGGCTGGTAAACATAACATAAATATACATTATACTGCTGTCAATGCTTTCTCCCGCGTGAGTTTTCAATATCAGTTAAATGAAAATATATATATTTAATAAGCTATATTCCAATATATTTTATATATAAAAAATGTGCTAAAACGATATCCTTGATTTAATTTGTTTTACGAGCAGTGGGGGACATTTAAATCACATAAAACCATCAGCTGCTTTTCATGAAGTAAGAATCATGATTGTTCTCTTTGAGTTGACAAGAAATTCAGTTTCAGACGGAAGCCGCTGAGGTATTTGCGAGACTTAAGATCGGTCTTCTTACTTCAATTTATTGTTTTTATATTAAAGCAGGTAACAGAACAAGTTCCAAATTTTAATTAGTTATTTGCAGTGGCCGGGGATGGTCAATAACACAAATAATCAAATATAAAATATCTTCTACGCCGCGAATCATGTAGACTTGATATGTTGATTTTATACATGTAGTCCACGAGAATTAACATTTGCACAGAGACGAAATGTAGGAAAAACTGAGAACGTACGTGATCCTCCAAAATACTGCCAATATTTCAAAAATCGAAATTTACAGAATTTACGTTTTATTTGCAGAAAGGCAATAAAACGCTAATCATCAATTACCCGCCATATCTTCTTTGTCGGTTCACCTTCGTCAGCAATGCTACCTTTACATTTTCTCTCTGTGGATTAATTAGAGCCTTTGACGATGCGAGACAATACAGAGAGATTAAACATCACGTTTGTTTTTCCCGGGAAAAATCCTACTTTTTTCGTCTGCCATTTCTACGTGAAAGCGAGTAGTTTTGTGTTTGTCGTGAACGTGTGAATTATTTTGATTTTTCCGAGTGATTTATTTAACATTTCGAGAAAAAGTACATGTTGCTTATTTTTATAATCTCTCTAATATGGAGCGCTAAAGTGTACTATGTGCTGGTCAATTAGCAAGCAAGCTAACTGAGGATTGATCATTTTAACACCTGACACAGACAAAAGCAGTCTAGATCGACATACCTTATTCTCACTAATTTTCGCGCGTACTTATAAGTTCGCGAAATTGACAGATCCGTATTTCGCGATGCTTTATTTTCGCGATTTCAGAGAAAAAAGGGCTCAAAGGCTCTAAAAATTTTAAGTGTCATAAAACTGAATGCTCTCTTTCTCTCTCGCTCGACTAGCTCGGCTCCCGGAGGAGGGACTCCCATATGACGGGGATGCCCGTTGGAATGACGTTGTTTTTTTATTATTTCTTCTCGTGGAAAAAATCAGCAATTTACACCCCTAAAAGGGACGACGAGTATCCCCGTCACTTTCGTATTGCTGACGATTCTAAGTGTTTCAAAGTAATTAACTCGTTCACCGATGCTATCATTTTCCAGAATGATTTAGACAGCCTATACTATGTGAGTGGTCTATCAGAAATGAACTCTTTTTCCAGCCGCCCAAATGCCATAAACCTACGAATCTCTCGCAAACTGTGAGCATTTAACTACTATAGTATCGAAAGCCAATAGAATGCTTGGTTTCCTGAAACGGAACTGTGCAGGAATCTTGGACTGTAAATCTCTGAATTTACTCGTATATATCGTTAGTACGCTCGCACCTGTGCTACTGTTTCTCAAGTTTGGGCACCTCAGTCTGTAATTAAGGACATTCTGTTAATTGAAACTTAAGTGTCCAGAGACGGGCCACGTGCTTTATTTGCAAGAACAATGAACTATCCTACAAAGACAGGCTACAAAAGCTTAAGTTACTGCCAATTAATTATTGGCTAGAGTTCCTGGATTTGGGTTTCCTTTTGAAATGTAAGCATGGCTTAGTTAAGTTAGATCTTTCGCAGTTTGTTACCTTTAGTCAGGGGCGTTCTCGCCGGAGTGTTACTGGCAATTATCTGAAGACCTCCATTGCCAGAACTTCCTGTTTCCGTGACTCTTATTTCAACAGGATAGTGAACTTATGGAACTCTGTACCTGACGCCATAAAAAGTGCTGATTCTCTATTTAGCTTTAAAAATCAGCTTAAAAAGTTTTATTTTTCTCGCTTATATAACGTTTTTCACCCAGACAACATACGAACTTACAAAATTGTCTGCTCCAAATGCCGCCGCATTAATCCCATGCAGGCGTGCTCTTGTTAGCATTATAATTTTTTTAAATATCATATATAACTTAGTGGTGGGTTGGGTTTGGGTTGGATTCTTACTGGGGCTGGGCTGGGTAGATAGGCCTAGCAAGGGACGTAATGTCCTATTCTCTATTTACCCGCCAATGGCGAATTGTGTAAATAAAATAAAATTAAAATAAATAAATAAGTTCACCACTAAATTTTCTTTGATTCTGATTGGCTTAAATCGAACACGTGACGTGATAGTGTTCATCCGTGGAGAGACACTGTCAGGTGTTATAAGCCACGTGACGCAGCCAAAACTGGGGCATATCCGGGTGATATTCCCCAAGTGATATTCCCCAGTTTTGAAAATTTGCGTTTCACGTTCGCAGGTTCAGTTTTCGTCTCAAATAAATTGCTAAATTAAATAGAACTGATTGTTTTGAACAGACTAGAAATATTTTTGAACCCCAACATAATAATTTTGATGTTTAACAGCTTGGCCGACCGAGATCTTCCACGGCAAACAGAGCGGCCTTGTGAAAAAGTATTTGAAGGATAATAACTACAATAGCCTCCATTTGGCTTTAAAAATATGCTCGGATATTTGTCCTTGGACATTATCTGTTCCTCGAAGCTCACATTTTTCCTCGAGCTTCGCTCTCGGAAAACTGTTCGCTTCTCGGAACAGATAATGTCCGCGGACAAATATCCGTGCATATTTTTCGCGCCAAATGGAGGCTATTGTTTAATATATAGTTCCTCGACAGAAACACTCTATTGTTTAATTAGTGTGCAGTGGCTGGAGGTCGTCTACAAAATTCCGGTTTCTTCTCGTTTCTCCGAAGTTTTGGAGGATAATTTGTAGTTCATACTAGACAATTGTTGTGTTTTTTACTAAATCTCGAGCTCATAATCTAATTGTTAATTATTTCGAGTGGGTTTTGTTTTCGTTATTTTAGTAAAATCGTTTAAGGTTCGCAAAAATTCGGCATGCACAGAAAGGAAATGTAATTAAGAAAGATGTTAAAAGTAGTGATGACAGCCAATAAATATGTGCTTTATGTTCGCGTATCATAGACAATAAAACTATATTTTCTGGACACCAAGCTTTGTATTTGTATCAGTTTTTGCACGATTTTTGCGAATTCTAACCCACGCGTGCATGCATTGCGGACCTTTTTTTTCTTCTTCGCCGGTCGTCATTTTTCTCCACAGTCTGGGAGACTGGGACAGGCTCAACGAATAGTGTACATTCTACAACCTGATTGGTTAAAGACAGTGCTAAATAGATTATAATTATGTGATTTTAAATAACTCCTCTTGAGAAACTGGAAATTAAAACAGACTGGACTTAATTTCTAGAAATCTGTTAAAATATATATTTAGCTTCGCTTTCTTCATGTCGTGGTAGGCGCTGTGGCGTAATGATTAGCGCGTTGGACTCCGGATCGTGTGTTCCGGGTTAGAGCTCTGGCCAGGATCACTGCATGCGTTGTATTGTTGGGCAAGACACTTTACTCTCACAGTGAATCTCTCCTCTGTTAGCGTGGACAAAATGCTGCGGGGTTACCTGCAGCGGACTAGGAGCTCGAGTAAGGGGAGTAGTAATATTCCTTGCTGCTCCAGAGTTAAACGCCTGACTGTTGTGCCATTAATGTATGCTCTGAAAAGGCTTCGCTTACTTTTTCGTCATGTCTAAAAACTTACTTCAAACATTGGGAGAGCTCTAACCAGCTGTTTAAAACACTCCGGTCAAACGCGAATAAATCTCAGACCACAAACATATATTTTCAATTTGTATACAGTGGAATCCTGATTTCTTGAACCATCGATTTATCAAAAACCCGGATAACTCGAATCAAAAGTCGTTTCCCTTGAATTCGTTTCACTGTAATTTTACCCCCGATATTTCGAACTCCCGATTTTTTTAACCAATTTTTGTTTCCCTTGGAGGTTCGAGAAATCGGGATCAGTCCACTGTACATGCAGGCTGCTGTAGACAATAACACATACGAAACACACTACTACATTTTGGAGCAACCGCACATGATTTATTAACTTATTGAGTTACATCGAGTTGTATTCTCTGCCCTTCACCGTTATAGAAATCACCCCATTTGTTTGCTTAGAGTTACTCCAGCAGCTAGGCTTCACCAGCCGCAGTCTCCTGAGAGATACCTGTTGAAAATAAATATAAGAGTGGATCTTTCAGTAAGTGCATGGCTCAGATGTACAGCCAAACTCGTCCCCCCCCCCCCCCCCCCCCCTACCCCTACCCCAACCGTACCAGGAGGTGGGGATGGGTGAATAGAAATCAACCAGTTCTCCTTTGGTTTTCGTTATTTTGAAGAGATTATCCATAATTAAGGCAGATTTAGGAAAGACAACGCGACCGGTCTGACGACAGCTCGCACACAGGAATTTTAAGCCTATGCCGGCAACGAATTGAGTCAGTCATACCTGAACATAGAATGTAATTGTTTTTCCACTTACCTACTACTAATGGCAGTAGTATGTGAGCTGCAGATATTTCCTTGTTCCATAACATGGATCATCCAGTTTCGGATTCCCATTAAAAACCAACAATAATTCCGTTTGTTACTGAGGACCTGCAGCTCGGTTTGCCTTGGCATAAGTGCCGCCACACTAGCAAGAGAATGGACGTAATGACAATCGAAGTCTTTAGCAGTCGAACTAAAGCACGTTTCTCTGTCATGTCTTCCATAGGACGCTTCCACCACGTCGATCGTTTTTCCGTCAGGGCAGCTGATGTCGAAACGGCCACCCTCACAAATGGTTTCTAAAACAAAAAATATACATTAACAAATATCAAACTGAAAAGAATGTTATTGTATCCTGAGAACTTTTTTTAGATGACATTGTAGGCATGTTACACTGTAGATGTAAGTGACTCCAGGAGATATTGTAAGGGAATTTTTCAACCTTCCCCTCCACGTCGCGTCCCAAAAGACCAATAGGGTTAAATATATTCTTTTAATATATTCTTTAAATATCGTTATTATTAGAATAAAAGGCGCTGTTACACTAAACAATTTTTTCCAGGAATTCGTTTCCGCGTAATTTTGTTGCGACACGAAATTATATTGCATAGGAAAACGTATTCTGAAATGAAATTGTCTTGCAACGCCGCATTCATTGCATGGAGTAGAATCAAGTTGTACTATAATTGTGACAACGCTGCAACGATTTGTTTTGTGCATTGTTGCGCATTGCGTTGTGTAACAGCACCGCGTCCTAAAATACCAAAAAGGATTCGTCTGAATTGGGTAAAAAAAAAACACACCACAGCCTGCCTGGACGAGTTTTGTTTCCTCCATGAAAGTAAAGAGCACAAGGAACGCAGAAAACGCAATCCACTTCTGAGAAGCCATGTCTGAAAGTTAATTTTAGAAAAATTAATTTATATGTCATGCTTACTGATTTCAAGGTATTTATTTATTTTATATTTAGTTTTTGATGATAGGAGATGAATACTGATCGTTTGTCGCTATCATTATTATATTTGCTGAGTTATGACAAGTTAAAGAAGTAACAGGTGTCTCTCGGAATTCGAAACTATACTGTAATAATTTTGTGATGTATTGTACCCGTGGTAAAAAAAATCAACTATCTTCAGGCTAACCCCATGATATTTTTGTGGGATGTAAGGTAGTGATACGGACTATCGTATCATGATTTTAGAATTTCAGTTTTAGATTTATAAAACAATATAAGCGACCATGACATCATATTCGCGAGGTCGCAAATTTAGTATTTGGACAATAGCAGCAATTGGAATAAGTTTCATTCTAAACCAAAAATCACTGTACACGACACCAGGTTTCCAACTACTGCTCAGGCCATACAGGCTAAAAGGACATTATACCTGGACATTCACGTACGGCACCAAAGTGAGAGCAGAACCATTAGTATTCAGAGACAATTCTGCGATCGAAATGGCACCACAAAAGCGGTTTTGATATCAGTTTAACCTTTTGGGATAATGTCAGTTGTTTCCCTAACGTTAATCACTCCTTGACTTCCTTAACTGAAACACTACCAAAGCGAAAACATTGACTCGGTCGAATATCTCGTTGTGCACACTCAGGCTAGCGAAATCAATATGATGTCCCTGGATCGCAAGGAACGCTATTATTTTCAACTCAAAACATGAAAGTGCTAGTAATGTTTTATAGCCTAATTACGAACATTGTTTAGGTACAAAGGCTTAACCGAGTTATTAAAGCAAATTAATGCGATATAGCTGGAAATCACGCGAGAAGGCAATCTGCAACATCATGGAGAGATGAGAAATTTAGCATTTAGCCGAAGAAGAGTCTAGTCGAACCAACGAAGAAGAAATCGGCCTGTCGCAAAAAAAAAAGAAGGCGTAGCAAAGGTTCGCTATGACGAGTGTTGATTTTTAAATTATGAATCAAATTTAGGGCGGAGGGCTTCGTCATTTTAAAACTTGACACAAATAAAAGCAGCCGAAATCGTGGAAGGTCCCATTCACTAAAAATATGGGACATTTTACAGATACTGTTGAGAATTACGATTTACGATTGTGCACTTAGGCTGTTTCAGTAACCATGTTTGAATCGACATGTATTTTGAGATAAAATAATTAAAAGCGTCTCTATACCTAACTGCGATTGGATTTAGGGCCTTCGCCTATACGGTTATAAATATATTCGACCCACCTGAACTCTGTAAGTCTGAATTTCACTTCTTTTTCGTCGTGATTCTTGGAGATTTGCCTGCACTCGTGCGCTGTTCTCAACTGGTTGGAGTTGTTCAATACAGTGAACATTTATAGACGACCACGGTATACATAAGAATTAGAATGCCTTGGATACCACATCTTCGTAAGAAACATTGTGTGACATAATGTCGAACAGGACCTCCTCTCAGTGTGTGCTTAAAATAGATAAACAATATCGGGTGTGTAACTGTCGAAACTGAACATTTCCACGATACGCGATACAAGTTAAATCACGTGTTATGATGTATAAAATAACAGTTCGCAATTTCATTATTTCTTTAATGCATTAGTATGTCTCTGATATATGTTGTGTTAAATTATTAGTTGACACACGACCCCACAAGTATTATCATGCTTTTTATTCTAATCGTGTCAAAATAAAGGTTATTGATATATTAATTGATCGAGAAAGAGGACGTCAGTGAATGGAAAACGCGTTGGGCTGGTAAATATGACAAACATAGACATTATACTGCTGTCAATGCTTTCTCCGCGTTGGTTTTCAATATCAATTAAATAAAAAATAAATAAAAAAACTTTATTGGTTAAACACAATTACTGGGAAACCCCACTAAAAATTGCAAAATTACAAATTTTTACAAAAAATGAAAAGTTAAAGTGTTAAAATATAATAAAAAAGTATGTATTTAATATTATATTACAGTATATCTTATATTAAAATTGTGCGAAAACGATATCCTTGTTTTAATTTGTTTTACGAAACAGTGCTGGCATCTTATTTTCATGAAGTAAGAATCACGATCGTTCTCCTTGAGTTGACAAGAAATTCAGCAACCTCGTTCCCAGGGTCTGTGGAAATTCAGTTTCAGACGGAAGCCGCTGAGGTATTTGCGAGACGATCGGTCTTCTTACTTCAATTTATTGTTTTTATATTAAAGCAGGTAACAGAACAAGTTCCAAATTTTAATTATTTATTTGCAGTGGCCAGGGACGGTCAATAACACAAACAATCAAATATAAAAAAACTTCTTCGCCGCGAATCATGTAAACTTGATTTGTTGATTTTATACATGTAGTCCACGAGAATCAGTTAACATTTGCACAGAGACGAAATGTAGGAAAAACTGAGAACGTGATCCTCCACCATAAGGTAAAGAATACCTTGGACACCAAATCTTCGTAAAATAATTTTATGACATAATGTCGAACAGGGCCTCCTCGCAGTGTGTGCTTTAATAGATAAACAATATCGGGTATGTAACTCAGTTGTCATCGAAAAACATTTATTTTGTATGTCCTGCGTACCCCATACAAGTTAGATCATCAAATGCGTCGTTAATAAGAGGACGTTGAATTGAAAATACGTTGGGCTGGTAAACATAACATAAATAGACATTATACTGCTGTCGATACTTTCTCCCGCGTGGGTTTTCAATATCAGTTAAATGAAAAAACATATATTTATTGGCTATAAACAATTACTGGTTAACGCAGTAGTTTACATTGTGGGCCATCAGACAAAAATGAAAAGTTAAAGAGTTAAAATAGAATAAAAATTGTATTTAAGCCATGTATATTCCAATATATTTTATATATAAAAAAAAAGTACTAAAAAGATATCCTTGTTTTAATGTGTTTTACCAGGAACATATCGCTCCTGGGGACATTAGCACATAAAAACATCAGCTACTTTCATGAAGTAAGAATCACGATCGTTCTCCGTGAGTTGACAAGAAATTCAGTTTCAGACGGTCAAGCCGCTGAGGTATTTGCGAGACGATCGGTCTTAAGCTTCTTACTTCAATTTTTTTTTTCATTAAAACAGGTAACAGAACAAGTTCCAAATTTTTAATTACATGTATTTCTTTGCAGTGACCGGCGATGGTCAATAGAACGATTTCGAATAAGCCGATTTTTATATGCTAATGAGTATCATTACATGCTAATTTACAGGAACAATAGAAAATTCCATGGGCAGTTGTGTAAAATTCGAATTTTTGTAGATACAAACGTGAAATATACGTTTGGTGCGTGTGGTACGTACAGAAATTCGAATTTTAAACAATAGTTTATTTCAGCGCACCTAATTCTCTATTGTTCCTCTACATTATCATTTAATGGTACTCATTAGCATATAAAAATCGACTTATGCGAAATCGTTCTATTAAATAACACAAACAATCAAATATATCTTCTACGCCGCGAATCATGTATACTTGATATGTTGATTTTATACAAGTAGTCCACGAGAATTCGCACTTACACAGAGACGAAATGTAAGAAAAACCGAGAACCGTGATCCTAATAAGATATAAAGACTCTATAAAGAATGCCTTGAATACCATATCTTCGTTGGAAGAATGTTGTGACATAATATCGAACATGGCCTCCTCGCAGTGTGCAACAATCAGTCGGGTGTGTAACCCAGTTGTCGATCATCTAAGAACATTCCTTTCATATTTCCTCGATACCCGATACAAGTTAAAATCACGTACGAAAATATTGTGTTATTAGCTAGTGTAAAATAACAATTCGCAATTTCATTATTTTTCTTTATCTAATCGTGTCAAAATAAAGGTTCTTGATTGATAAATTGATAGAGAAAAAGGAAATTGAATGGAAAACACGTTGGGCTGGTAAATATAAACATAAATAGTCATTATTTCAATATCAATTAAATATATATAATAAATATATATGAATGAAATTTTAAAATATATGGTTATTTGGGGAGTGTCGGGTTAGGAGTTCTTTCATTTACACTCATCAAATATATATAAAATAGCCTGTATATATCCCTTGTGGATCCTCTCTTGTCTCCTACTAAGTTGGCCTTGTGTCGTGCATTGCGTAAGCGATCCTTAGATGGGTTTCAAACGGAGTTAATTATAGGCTCCCCCTACCCTACCACCCAGAAATAAAATTCCCGGGAGGCCCACGTCCTATCACACAAATCACCTCTTCGATTGCTGCGTTTCCAGCGTGGTTGTCCTGATGGTGTAGTGGTTATCACACCTGACTAGTAACTGGGGGACGTGGGTTCAAATCCCACTCAGGGCAAATTTTCTTTCTAGATGTATTCGGATATAAATATGGTTATTTGGGGTGTGTAGGGTTAGGGGTTATTTCATTTACACTGATAAAATATAAACCTTACTGGCTATACAGCCCAGTAGTTTAAATTATGGGCCGTTACAAAAACAAAGTTAGAGTTAAAATAGGCTAAAAAGTATCTATTTCGATATATATTACATTATTATACAACATAGCATTTTAGAGTGCGAATACGCACAAAGACGAGAGCAAATATGAGACCGTATTCAACGGGTCTTAGTCCCCCTGACCGCGCGCTACGGAAAACAATGTTGAAAGCCTATGTTTTAGGAAAGATATTATGTCGTATAATAAACAATGTATTCAGCGAAAAGTTGTGTAATACGGCTGGGCATTTTTACTCGTAAAATTACCCAGCTGTATTACACAACTTTCCGCTGAATATCCTCTTTATATATTTTATATAATTTTTGTTTGGCTAAGAAATATCCGAGTTTTTACGAACATGCAGTGTGGACATTGTTGAGCACATAAAAACCCTCAGCTATTCAGTTTCAGAAGGCTTAAGATCGGTCTTCTTCCTTCATTTATTATTTTTAAATTAAAACAGGTAACAGAACAAGTTCCAACTTTTAATGCCGGATTCCTTCTTGGCCGGGGATGGTCAATAACACCGCAATCAAATATAAAAAAATATTCTTCGCTGCGAATAATGTAGACTTGATACACGTAGTCCACGAGAATTAACATTTATACAGAGACGAAATGTAGGAAAAACGGAGAACGTGATCCTCCAACATAGAGAATGCTTGGACACCAAATCTTCGTAAGAAGAATGTTGTGACATACTCCAGTGTCGAACAGCACCTCCTCGCAGTGTGTGCAGTTTAATAGATAAACAACAGATCGGGTTTGTTACTCAGTCGTGAGGCTGGTAAACAAAGCATACACCCACACACACTGTACATGTAAATAGACATTATACTGCTGTCGCTGCTTTCTCACGCGTTGGTTGTCAATATCCGTGTTTTATTAATTTGTAGTTTAAAAATAATTGGGGAGAATTTTTAGCACTAAAACGCTCAGCTACTTATCATGATTGTTCTCCTTCATTTGGACAGAAAATTTAGTTTCAGACGTACGTCAGTATTGTGATTCTGCTGCAAGTCGAGTGAGACCATGGCCGGTTAAAATTTACTTTCTTCTCTCGCGTTCGCCGCCAAAGCTTCGAGGTAAATAATAGAACGATTTCGCATAAGCGATTTTTCTATGCTAATGAGTACCATTACATGCTAATGTAGAGGAAACAATAGAGAATTCCGTGCGCTGAAATAACCTATTGTGTAAAATTCGAAATTTGTGTAGATACCAGCGTGTAATACAGTAAAAAACCCGCATAAAAGAACAAGTGGATTAAGAACACTCAGGCTGAAATTTGGTCAAATTTGGTCAAAAAGTACCAGAAAACACCCGATATATAAGACACAAAATCAGCCTGAACCCCCAAACACGTGTTCTTTTATGCGGGTTTTTACTGTATACGTTTGGTGCGTGTGGTACGCTGCACAAATTCGAATTTTAAACAATAGTTTATTTCAGCGCACGGGATTCCTCTATTGTTCCTCTACATTAGCATGTTAATGGTACTCATTAGCATAGAAAAATCGGCTTATGCGAAATCGTTCTATTAGGGAGTCTAGCAAATTTAATCAACAATGCAATAGCTCTGCACGTGCGTTTTAATCTGCAGTAATTGTATTGTATGTTCCACGTGCATTTGCAGATCTAATTATTTTCTTCATAACCTCCGATTTTCCAACTCAGGCCGTATGAATTGTTACTCACCATTTTGTCGAACATATTCAAATCTAACTGCGCTCAACTGTTCTTTCTGTTTTGTCTTCCTATTATTTTCTCTAACTTGCCACCTGTAAGACAAATGAACCTGTAAAATTCACTGACGATGGCTGTTTTTATGAAGCATATGGTACTTCTCTGTTACGGTTGGCCCATCATGAAAAAGTTGGCCGATTTTTTCAAGCTCGCCATTCGCAATCCGTCTTATTCTTCTCCATCCTCGACCATCCTTGTTCATGATTGGTTTATTATCACCTCTTTGGTGTTTTTCTACCTTAGTAAACTATTATTTTGAATATCGTGACATATCTCCGATAATTAAGCCCCTTCCTTCCATTTGAAGCCTCCCTTTAATTTGCCGTTTTCTGCCAGATATCCACTGATGTTTGGGCAGCCTTTCCTGGATATTTTAGTTTTTCGCTTTTAATTAAACAGCTGTTCAAACAACCTTTGATTCGAAAAACGAACCTGGCCCCGGCGGCCATTTTTGTATGCTATTTCAAAATTGCGACCCCATACCGTAGTAACCAGAGGGTCGGTCCGGTCCATGACCAATCAGCGAGCGAGAAAAGGATCACATGGGAAAAAGGAACCAATCATAAGAGCGGATTTGGAACACGGCTCAGAACCGGAAATACTGTTGTTTTCGTGCTGAGGACCGGAGTGAGTGTGAGTTATACTGCGAGTTATACTGCGAGTTATAATCCATCAAAATTTTTTCTCGCGCGCGATTTGGTCTAAACACGTCACGTGACGCAGCCAAAACTGGGGAATATCCTGGTGATATTCCCCAAGTGATATTCCCCAGTTTTGAAAATTTGCGTTTCACGTTCGCAGGTTCAGTTTTCGTCTCAAATAAATTGCTAAATTAAATAAAACTGATTGTTTTGAAACAGACTAGAAATATTTTTGAACGCCAACGGAATTATTTTGATGTTTAACTGCTTGGCCGACCGAGATCTTCCACGGCAAACAGAGCGGCCTTGTGAAAAAATATTTGAAGGATAATAACTACAATAGCCTCCATTTGGCTTCAAAAATATGTTCGGATATTTGTCCTTGGACATTATCTGTTCCTCGAAGCTCACAGTTTTCCTCGAGCTTTGCTCTCGGAAAACTGTTCGCTTCTCGGAACAGATAATGTCCGCGGACAAATATCCGAGCATATTTCCTCGCCAAATGGAGGCTATTGTTTATTTATACTGCGACTTGACTGCGAGTAGTTATACTGCTAGTTATACTGCGAGTTATACTGCGACTTGACTGCGAGTTATACTGCGAGTTATACTGCTAGTTATACTGCGAGTTATGCTGCGAGTTGACTGCGAGTTATACTGCGAGTTATACATAGAGGTTATTCAGCGGAAAGTTGTGTAATACGGCTGGGTATTTTTACGAGTCAGTTTTTATTTTTTCGAGCCTTTAGGCGAGAAAAAATCAACACTGACGAGTAAAAATGCCCAGCCGTATTACACAACTTTCCGCTGAATAAATTGTTTATTATACGACATAATATCTTTCCTAAAATATAGGCTTTCAACAGTGTTTTCCGTAGCGCGCGGTCAAGGGGACTGAGACCCGTGTAATACGGTCTCGGTATATTTGCTCTCGTCTTCGTGCGTATTCGCACTCTAAGGGGGTGATTACATGGCGAATTTCAGCCCGGGCTGAAATTCCAGCCCGGTTAGGGGGGCTGAGATTTCAGCCCGACTTCCGAAACAAATCCTCTTGAAATGAAGTTAGCAATTACATGGACAAGGTTTCAGCCCGGGCTGAAATTCATCCCGGGCTGATAATTCCAGCCCGGTTTGAGAAACTGTTGAGAAGTGCAAAATCACCTCAAACTGAAGAAAGCCTCAAAATAATAGTTTAATATGGTAGAAAAACACCAAAGAGATGTGCTAATAAACCAAACAGGAACAAGGATGGTTGAGGATGGAGAAGATTAAGATGGATTGCGAACGGCGAACTTGAAAACATTGGCCATTTTTTTCAAGTTCGCCATCGGTGACGTAGCTCCTTTAAACTTACGGTATCCTAAGATACTGTATAAAGACGTAATTTCTCACGCTAAGATACTGTATAAAGACGTAATTTCTCACGCTAAGATACTGTATAAAGACTGAATTTCTCACGCTAATTAACCGGAAACAAGGTAATATCCCTTGATATGATTTAATTTATAGAACTCATATATACTCTTTCAATATTTGTTATAATAGTTTCAATTCCACAGCGAGTCCAAAATGATCTGAGACGGATTGGTTACTTTTTGTAACCAGCTTAATAATCTCTTTCTTACAACGGTGACATCGGAACTGGTGAATATCGCATCATAGTTACCGCCTTCAATGCTAGTTTCCATTCTTACCGGGAAAACGGACCGAAGACCAGCTTGATCCATCGTTCGTAAGAGCTCTTTATATTCCTCACTGCTGTTACTAGTAGTGGGGTAATGATTGTCAATATTAAAGTCCCCACCCACAACAACGTGCGAATACGCATTTCCATACTAGGCGTGGATGGGACAAGTTCAGCTGCAAGTTCTTTTACTTGCAAAGTTCTGGTCGCGGCTCCATGAGGATCTAGATGAGTATTGACGACATAAAGATGCCGAGAGTTAAATAAATACTCGCCGACGACAAAGCCTCTATAATTGTAAAATTGCAATATTGAATAGTTGCGGTATCGCCTTGACGTTGTTCTTGCCAGTGGTATACGGCTAAATATAACAATACCGCCACTTTGGCCTAGATAAGGCGCGACAAAATCTGCAATAGACGTTCTGTAGTGAAATCCGCGTGTTTCCATCATTGCAATCAAAAGAGAAGCGCATTTTGTAAACACGGCTATTCCTGTTTTAAAGATGTATGCCTCTTGAATAAGTGCAATGTCAAAATCCTTTATACCTTCTGCAAGACCTTCGATCCTATCGTTGAGGCTCGTAATAGAGTGTGGTTTTAGATAGTCACACCATAAGTTATAGCTGACCAGTCGAATGTTCTTTGCAGAATTTAAGGTAAGATGGTTTTCTTGACTATTTGCCTGGGTAAAGTGACTGAACAGACGTCTTTCGTCCTTGCTCAGTCCTGTGCGCATGAATTTGTAGGCAAATCCTAAGATTACCACAGCACACCCAACAGTAACCCAGCGATATCTGTAAAAAAAAAAACCAGTTTCTAATCAATCGTAGATTCCAATGCAATATTTATGTTCATTTTATTATGTTATGTTATCGGCATACGTAATACGGTTATGACCAGAGAACTGTAGCAGCACGGGGGTAAGGGTAGGGGAAAGGGGGGGGGGGGGGGGGGGGGGTGTAAAGTCTTTACAAGCCTAGTAGCACGTACTGCGGGAGCTTATCCAGGTTTCTGTAGCATGAAGCGACTAGTTCATCGCAGGTTACCCTCAGCCGAAGAACACAACACAGTGAACCTAAATGACCCTGGCCAGGGCTTGAACCCGGACCGCTCGGTCCAGAGTCCAGACTGTAGCAGGATGTCCACAACAATTACAGCCAATTACTGAAGGCTCAATAGCCTGAAAACCTTCAAAGCAATATAGAATACAGTCGAACCTTCACTAACGGCCACCTCTCTACAACAGCCAGGATTTTTCGTCCCGACCGTGCACCGATCCATACACTTTATTCTTATTTAAACCACCCTACAACTGCCACGTCTCTACAACGGCCAGGTTCAACTGCAGATTTTATTATGGTTAAATTAAAAGTGACATAGTGATCAAGGCTAAAGCAACAATAATAGTATATGTAATAGGACTACGTACTGTCCAATTTGGGAAATAATATTTGGATGATAAAAATTCCGAGGGCTGCTTAATTGGACGAGGCCGTAGGTTGAGTCCAATTTGGCAGTCAGAGGAATTATTTTTCCGTGTATAAGCTGGATGTGGACAAAACACTGACCCCCAGTCCATGGACTACCCCAATGGACTACCCAAATGGACTACCCCCTAAAAATACTAGAAATGTTCAGAGAAGCTGCTACTATACTTTCGTCGCACATACCTTGTTTCGCCCTGCAACGCGTCTTTTTGAATAAAAATGCTGAACACAAAGGCTCAAGTTGAATTACGAGCTGCCATCAAGCTCACGATGGATGTCACGATGGATAGCTCAAATAAACTTTGATTTTCAAAATTTGTTTCCATCTTACAGCTATAGTCACAGGGGCAGATCCAGGATTTTTGAAGGGGGGGGGGGGGGGGTGTTAGGTATTTTAATGATTTGCTAACAACAGTTCAATGATTTTTACACCTACCCAATGCGCTTTTATTTACATGTATTTTATATGGTAGCTAGCGACCCAATCCACCACCACCCACCCCCCCCCCCCCCCCTGGATCCACCCCTAGATTTGATATTTTTGTGTTCAGTATTTTTTCATTATTCATAATAATTATTCAAAAAGGCAGGACGAAAATAAACAAGGTAATGCACAAAAAAGTATAATAGCAGCTTAATTCTTTGAATATTTCTAGTATTTTTTGGGGGGGTAGTCCATTTTTGGGTAGTCCATTTAGGTTGTCCATTTGGGTAGTCAAAATGATTAGTTTCTAATGAAACTGTGGTGCTGTGTCGGAGGGCAAGTGAAACACTATGTTGATTATTAACTCGGAGTTGATAAAGGTAAATTAACCGCCGTAGCGAATTTCTAGAAGCTGATGTTTCAAGCGTTAGTCCTTCGTCGGAGGGCTAACGCTCAAAACGTCAGCTTCTAGAAATTCACTACGGCGGTTAATTTACCTTTATCAACTCCAAGTTGATAATCAACATAGTGTTTCATTTGGGTAAGTCCATTGGGGTAGTCTATGGACTGAGGGTCTGTGTTTTGTCCACATCTGTCACATATTGGCAAAAGTGAAATCTAATCCTAGCAATTTGTCACATTTGAAACTAGACTTCACGTGATCCTTCATGTGATCCCGATATGTATCATGTATGGCCGTTTATTCAGTTACAAAGAATATGAAAATAGTGAATAAGGCCAAATGAGTGACCGATCAAAACCTGCAAAAGAAGTCTAGTGGCTAAATTATAGTGCCCGTTTTTTGAAGCACAATATATTTGCCTACATGTATGTCTCCTTCGCAGCCATTATTTGGCTTGTCACGCAGCGCTCTCCTCCCACTAACTTGGAAAAGTGCTTTCCAACGACCCAAATAAACGGCTGCGAAGGAGACTAATTTGCCTATGGCTTGTGTTTTTTCTGTACACATACACAAAATCCTGCCTACGGGCCTGTTGCCTCAGTAAGAATTCCGTCTGGCTAACGGCCCTGCCTTATTGGGCTTGGCCTAAAATACCACGACCCTCTCCCTGCACAGATAATATCTCTAATACTGTTTTCACACTAATAGTGTGAGCATCCTTATACTGATCATAAGCAAAATTGAAAAAACAAAACCTGTCCTAGTGGCTAGTGACACTACCTAGAACTATGAACATATAAGCAGTGGAACCTCCATTAAGGGGACACCCTCGGGACAAGGGTAAGTGTCCCCTCAATGGAGGTGTCCCCTGATTGGAGGTTGGGCAGGGTGTTGTTAATAATTAACCACCTAAACAAATGAAAAAAATGCCTGTTTTCTTGACTTAGAATGCAGCCATTTAATTAAGCGGCAATCAAATGCATGATTTTAACATGTATATCCATGAACATAAATTATGCGACCCTCCCTTTTTAGGTATGACCTCCCCCCCCCCCCCCTCTATCTACCCCCACCCCCCACCCTCCACCCCCTAAATATATTATATCTTATTAACCAAGCGCGAGCTAGGGCTGTACTGGGAGAGTATCGACCCTAGGTCTTGAATGCACATGCAAGGTCTGTACAGTAAAGACCGAGGGCTGATATTCTCCCAGTATGGTCCCGAGCAAGCTTGGTTAATAAGATTAAATTTTATTACATGACTTTGTGCTTAAAACTAGCTGTGGAAATTAGACAATGTAAGAAACTTTTCCAGGTCCAATATCCGACTGGCAATAAAGCATTCTGATTGGTTGATTTAGTTATTGGCCCTCTCAACTGTCTCAGTCGTGTATAAATAAAAATCAATTCACATATTAGCCTTATATATCGCTCAGAGTCAAATTTGCATATGATAATTATAATTTTCCGGTAAATATTTGAATAAGCTTATATTTGCCTTAGGCCCAGTTCAGACGCCGTACTTCACATGAGCCGAATCAAATTTGAATTTAGGCCGACCCAAATTAATTTAGACCGGCTGAATTGATTCAGACGCCGAGCTTAATTCAGCCGAACTTAATTTAATAGAGGAAATTTGCTGTTATATTGAAAAATACATTATAATAATTCATGCATTTGTTTCGGCTCATGTGAAGTTCCGCGTCTGAATCATAGCCAGTCCACAGCCGTTATTCCCGGCTGAGCCAGGCGGGAAGAACGGCTGAGCCGATCCAAATTCGTCCAGCCGTTCCGAATTGATTCAGACGCCATACCTCAGATGAACTTAATTCATCGAATTCGATTCGGCTCATGTGAAGTATGGCGTCTGAACTGGGCCTTAAAGGGGCACTGTCACAAGGACGCATGCGCCAGTCTCGCGAGTCGAACTTGAAAAGGTTAGGCTAACTTTGTCAAGTTTGAGTTGCCAAATCCAAAATGGCGTAGACTAGTGGCGGCGGCGGCACGGTGGAAAGCGTAGTAATTCTGGGCGAAAAAGAATATTCAATACCCCGACAAGAGCCAAGAGAGCCAAGAGAGCCATAAACGCATTTATCTTGAAGATAACAGTTTCAAAACATGGCTTGAAGCGAAATTCGTTGCAGGTTACGAAGGATACAGTGATAAGAACTGTCGCGACACATTTGTTGTTGAGGAGACGAGTGATCGAAACAGATGTGACCTCAGCTGTGACCTCTCACGCGAAAACGTACAACACGGCTTTCCGTTCAAAAGGCTAAAAGCCGTTCACTACCCGAACGGTTAGCAAGCCGAACGGCTGCTACTACCCGTTCGAAAAAAAATGTTCGAACTGCTGCCGCTACCCGTTCGAAAAAAAATCTTCAGCCGTTCCAACGGCTGCTGCTACCCGTTCAGAAAAAAATCTTCACCCGTTCGAAGCTAAGCCAGGTAATCCGTTGAGAAAAAATATTGAGCGGCCGTTCCAACGGCAACGGTTATCCGTTGAAAACTTCTGTACAAATGGATAAATCTAAGCTTGGCTCTCAAAAGTGCGTTGCGTTACGGCTGTTGCAAAATATTTTGTATGCAAATCATGTTTCGGAAATACGTATGCGAACAGCGCACGCTGTTACAGTAATATTATGACTTTATCTGTTTTACATAATCGTGATTAGAAACAAAATACATGCAAATATTTTCACTAACCGTCATTATGGAATGGCGGCCAAATAATTTATGGTCGACAGGAAGTGAGCAGTTTTTCGCGCATGCGAATCCGTGACAGTGCCCCTTTAATGTCATACATACACCACAGGCTTACCATCCTCTGTTTGTGTGGTCACAGATATCTACGATATTCAAATTTCTTAGTACAATATAATTGTTATTGTGAACCGGCATTAATCTTCCTAAGATGGCCTATTTAGGACTGTCTATATTTAATAAAATAAAGTCCAAATGTTTGGACGTTGTTTAACTTTGCTTTGAAGCAGTTTTTATGGTGATTTGATGCACGCGAGAGAAGTTTTCTGACTTCAAAGTTTTTACTCGCTTCTAGAATACTAATAATACAACAAGGCATGCAACTTCGAGCAGTTTTGGACCGACAAATTGCGTACCTCCTCTCGAATTTTACCCTAAAAAAGCATTTATTCAATTCAATTTCATAACAGCTCCCGCATCTCGAAAGACCAGTCCTCGAACTACAATCTGGCCAAATTTGAGTACGAAAGGTTCGCGGATTGATCTTGGAAAATCAGCTGGAATATCGAATGAGTTTGAAAATTCGCTATTTTACTATGATCTGTACCACCGGCTGGGACAATAATATTATGCACATTTAAAAAAAAACACGTGAATACGGCGTCAAAATTACTGCCTATGCCCTCCCCATAACGAGAAACGCGTACCACAAACACTTCCCTTGGCTACCCAGTTGAAATACAGTTAAGATCAACGAGACTACTGTATTTCAAAAAAGTCTATCTATCTAAATGTAACGTAGCCTTGATAAAAAAATTTGATCTAATGGCGCTCCTAGTGTGTCCACCCAGTAGTGAGTACATTGACGAGTCAAACTCACCGACGTTGCGAAATCTGTAGGCCGCTCCGATGTGTTTACGCGGTCCTAAATTAATATTTATTTGGACCAGTCCAACTTTCACATAGGCTCGATTCCGCCGCTCTCTCGAGTCCGGGCTTCGTTCTTCCCCGAGAAAATCTTTCACAAGGCGAATATATATTTATACTCTCCCCTAGCTCTCCTCCTAGCACTTTGGCGGAGTAGAGGTATAAGGTGAATCACGACAAAAAAAAAACTGAAGCTATTTTACTAACCAGGATGGGCCCTAGGCCCACGCCCGGTTAATAAATGCTTTTTTAGGGCAAAATTTGAGAGGAGGTACGCAATTTGTCGGTCCAAAACTGCTCGAAGTTGCATGCCTTGTTGTTATTAGTATTCTAGAAGCGAGTAAAAACTTTGAAGTCAGAAAACTTCTCTCGCGCACATCAAATCACCGTAAAAACCGCTTCAAAGCAAAGTTAAACAACGTCCAAACATTTTGACTTTATTTTGTTAAATATAGACAGTCCTAAATACCAATTTTAGGAAGATTAATGTTCACAATAACAATTATATTGTACTAAGAAATTTGAATATCGTAGATATCTGTGACCATACAAACAGAGGATGGTAAGCCTGTGCATACACTTTATTAAGCATCCCTGAAAAGGTCTTTTCAGCATCAATATCAAAAACCTAAATCGCTAGATCGAGCGAGAGTCGCGCGTCGACTACTCTCAAGACAAATCTGTGCCGGTTCAAATTCGATGAGAGCGCACGAGAGTCGACGAGAGTCGCTGAGAGTGCGAAAGTTCAGGCCAAACGAGAGCGAGAGTTTGAACTCTCAACAACACTAAACAATACAGCTAAGCTAAATATTATTTTGTATGCCCGGGATGTATGGCGTGAAAGAAAATAGAATATTAACACGTCTTCATAGTCCCAAAATCTCACCTATTACTTACCGCGTGTTCATTCCTTTACGTTTTCAGGATGAAAAGAAAGGAAACTTGTCTTGCCGGTTTTTGTACCGCCGCTTGTCTCTGTCGCCTTTGAAGCGATGCGTGACGAATACCGGCCGCAGATGTTACAAAACATCGTAATTATGCAAATATTTTCATAATTTATGCGGCGCATACATAATGTTGGCTCGTCACACAATCTCTCCTTGTAGCTATCGGGGGGGGGGGGGGGGGGGGGAGGGTGCAAGAAGGGGGGCAAGGAGGGCAAGGGGAATTTTTTTCGATCATATTTAATGGTGAAGCATTCTGTCAGTCTGGTTCAAATTCCGTGACGACTAAGCTGCTGGTGTAAATTTCTAGTTGCTTTCGGAGACCACGGCACTTTGACGGGACTGGCCGGTCATAAATTAGCAGGGGGAAGGGAAGGGGGAATGGAAATGTTTTCTTTAACCTTTTCACTTTCTGAAGTGGATAGTTTGAACTTTACTGTGATTACCTTTGCAACTTTTGACAACTGATCCGCTTAGGCCGAGACACAAATATCACGTAAAATCGCCTAAATCTCTTGCCTAAATATATTTCCGGAAATTCCCCCCAAAATTTCTAAATATGTCGAAATTTTTTCTAAATATGTCGAAAATTTTCAAAATATCTTATTTTTCTTATAAATATCACAATTACGACAAAATAAAAACGAAAGTTTCATTTTTTGTCACAATGTACAACCCGTACACAGTCTATACGTGTACAGCAATTGTGGATACATGTGGATAATGATATTGAAAGCAAAACATAAACAATATATATTTACTCAGTTCACTTGACCGTTCAAGAGGAAAACCACTGAATCGGATTACTGTTGGCACTGAATTGAGTAAAACAGCTTCCAGTGTAAAGGAAACAAAGAAAATATGCATAAAGCCTATAAGAAAATCCTAAATATCACCCAAGTATCATTTTCTAAATATCTTGAATTCTTCTAAATATCCGAGAAACTTCTAAATATCTCAAAAAATACCCGGATATTATATGTCTAGTCCTAGATCCGCTCGTCTTGTTCTGAAATGGCAAACACTGACCCCCCCCCCCCCCCCCCCCCCCCATGCAGAATAGGGTTAAAATATGTTTTAAATACTTGACGAAAATATTGCTGCCACATTATCTCCGTTGCGCAAAGTAGAAAGTTTTAACCAATTTCAGATGTCATAGATATAAAACAAAACAACACTGTACTTCCACTTTGTGCTTTTTAGGTGCATGTTTGGGATCGGCATGGATTCTTTAGCTGAATATTAATGTAGCAAAAGAAATTGCACAGATGGCCTTTTTTCGTATTTTTATCCGAAAAAGTGTTTACTGAAGAATACTCCCGTTGTTTCGCATCACACTAATCCAAATATCTATGGCTAGGACTTCCCGACGATACGATATTCCACCGAAACGATCTCATGGGTGCCCTGCTGTTACATGCATGAACACCACGACAGTCTCAGAACGAGCATCAAGTTTCATTGTATAAAGAAAATGGAGCAAATCGAGCATGAACACTTTTATAGACAAAATAATCCGGATTCATTCATTCATTCTTTCATTTATGCATATGGACCATAGACAATAGACATACATAGTATATATATATACTAAAGTTTCTTCAATCCAAGGCACTCGTTGCCCACACTGACGGAGTTTATCACAGATTCCGTAGCATAGCTGTAGCATGAAGCCGACTAGAAGTATTGCTACTCTCCTTGGAAGGGATACGGATACCATCGCAGGTTATCCCTAACAGTTTGCTAGTCTCCATTGATACTCCTGGTCACTATGAGAGAAAGTATACAAATGGCCCAAAATAATAATAATCCGGATTCATTCATTCTTTCATGTATGCACATTGACCATAGACAATAGACGTACATAGTATAGATACCAAATTTCACTCACAACAATCCAAGGCAAGGTACAGCCGCACTTGTGGCCCTCACTGACGGAGCTTATCCTGGATTCCGTAGCATGAAGCCGACTAGAAATATTGCTACTCCCCTTGGAAGGGAAACCATCGCGGGTTATCCCTAACAGTTTGCTGGCCCCATTAATACTCCTGGTTGTAAAGAGCCACTATGAGAGAAAAGTGCACAACAGGCCCCGGCCAGCACTCGAACCCGGGCTGCTCGATCTGGAGTCCAACGCGCTAACCATGCAGTATGCCACCGCATCTTCCACACAA
This sequence comes from Desmophyllum pertusum, assembly GCA_029204205.1. Classification (NCBI taxonomy): domain Eukaryota; kingdom Metazoa; phylum Cnidaria; class Anthozoa; order Scleractinia; family Caryophylliidae; genus Desmophyllum; species Desmophyllum pertusum. Next base: position 1,968,627 of record MU825397.1, read on the forward strand.
TAATAGCTAACTGCTTCCTTTATTATATTATCTAAAATTGTAATACTCAGAGGAAGAATTGCAGTCCTTTTCTCTTGATAGCATGAAAGGAGTGAACGAAAAGAAGAAACAAAAGGGTGAAGGACGAGTACATGTCACGTGTTCATCGCAGCTGCATCGCAAAGGACATGGCACTTTTGAGCAATTTATTGTGTAGAAACAAACTAACAAAACATACCATCGAGCGAAGACGAATCTTGAGTATCGATCTTAATCCGAGCACATGGTGAGAGAAATTGGGTGGAGGGGTGTTTAAACCCCGAAAACCTAGATTGGAAAGCAGTGTCCGCGCCCTGACTAGAACGACCGGAAATAAATTTTAAAAAACTATGCAACCGAAAACAACAACTTAATTCAGTTCTTTATAACTTAGATATTCACGAAGATCCTCTTCATTGCGTGCACGATACTGTATTGTTTGATCTGTGAAAAGTTCGTTTCTAAGCAACGAGTCTGTTTTACACGCTGTAGCGTGCACGTACAAGTCAGACACAGTTGACGCACATCATTATAATGGCATCTCAAAAAGCATTTCTCAGACAGGTGAAGCGTTTATGTCCCTGTTTGTTTTTAGTCAGTTTACTGTAAACACAACGTTGCAGAACGCACGCAAATAGCTTGTAGCAGCTTGTAACATTACTAGTTTTCATTACTCCTAGAAAACGGATTGGGCGTGATCAAAATAATGTTCTGATGTGCAGAACCTTTGTAGGAAAATTGTTCTTCGCATAACCTACACATTCTTACTTATTTTTGTACTGATTGTCGAAAATTTCATGCATGGCTCACGACACTCTCAGAAAAAGTATCGAGTTTCATTGTAAAGAAAATGGAGCCAATCGAGCATGTGGAAAATATAGAGTAAAACTTTCCTTTGAATTCTTTTAAAAACAAAATAATCCGGATTCATTCATTCTTTCATGTATGCACATTGACCATAGACAATAGACGCACACAGTATAGATACCAAATTTTACTCACAACAATCCAAGGCAAGGTAAAGCCACACTCGTGGCCCTCACTGACGGAGCTTATCCCGGATTCCGTAGCATGAAGCCGACTAGAAGTATTGCAACTCCCCTTGGAAGGGAAACCATCGCGGGTTATCCCTAACAGTTTGCTGGCCCCATTAATACTCCTGGTTGTAAAGAGCCACTATGAGAGAAAAGTGCACAACAGGCCCCGGCCAGCACTCGAACCCGGGCTGCTCTGGAGTCCAACGCGCTAACCATGCAGTAAGCCACCGCATCTTCCACACAATAATAGCTAACTGCTTCCTTTATTATATTATCTAAAATTGTAATACTCAGAGGAAGAATTGCAGTCCTTTTCTCTTGATAGCATGAAAGGAGTGAACGAAAAGAAGAAACAAAAGGGTGAAGGACGCGTACATGTCACGTGTTTATCGCAGCTGCATCGCAAAGGGCATGGTACTTTTGATCAATATATTGTGTAGAAATTAAACAAACTAACAAAACACACGATCGAACGAAGACGAAACTTGAGTATCAATCTTAATCCGAGCACACGGTGAGAAAAAATAAGAAAATTGGAGGGAGGGGGATCCAAACACCGAAGCCTAGATTGGGAAGCAGTGTCCGCGCCCAAACTAGAACGACCGGAAATAATTTAAAAAAATTATACAACCGAAAACAACAACTTTATTCAGTTCTTTATAACTCAGAAGATCCTCTTCATTGCGTGCACGATATTGTATTGTTTGATCTGTGAAAAGTTAGTTTCTAAGCAACGAGTCTGTTTTACACGCTGTAGCGTGCACGTACAAGTCAGACATAGTTGACGCACATCATTATAATGCATCTCAAAACAATACTTTAAGAACGCACGCAAATAGCTTGTAGCAGCTTGTAACATAACTGGTTTCCATTACTCCTAGAAACCAGATTGGGACGGTGATAAATTTCCTGTGCAGAACCTTTGTAGGAAAATTGTCTTTGCATAACCTACGAATTATGTACTGATTCCATATACCAAGAGATATAGCGTGCCATTATTCATTTGATTTAATTTCGATTATTTGACAAACATAGCACCTGTTATTGCATGTCTAGCCTTCTGTTTGGTTTAGTTGTCACTCAAACAAGTTTTCCTGGCACTAATTGGCAGCTGTATCAAGGCACACTGTAACTGCTCCTTTAAATTACCGTCAACTGCTGCACAGGATTCAGTTCACAAGCCCGCGATCGAGAGAAGCTTCGCATCAGCTGAAAAGCACTCTTGAATCATAGCGAGGTAAGATGTGATATTTTACATTATGATGGTGGTGTCTTGATGTTTATACGATGTAGCCAATGTATCCATTTTCGTTCATTTATACGGTTTCAATCGATATCGGTTTAGTTGGTTCTTGTAAGTCAGTCAACGATTTGCCACGTCAAAGGAACCTATTCCGGCGTTCTCTTTTCCACTGAAGCGGCGATGATAAGACTTAGGAAAGTTTCCGGATTCATTAATGTTAACGGATTCATCACATTTGGGGTATTTGGATTCGTCGGCGTTCACACTGGAGGGTTATTCGGATTCTCAACTGTTTACACACATCGATGAATCCGGGGAAATTCATTTGATCTCAAGCGGATCCGGATTCATTCCGGATTCATTCGAATAACCGTTTACACTACAAAACATTCCGGATTTATTCGGATACAAAGTATTCACTTTGATTTCCGGATTCAAAATCTCCGCACACGCGACCAAACCGGGACAGTTTTATCCCGGATTCATCCACCTGTGTGTAAACTGCAAAACAAAACGAATCCGGTGCCAAAACGTCCCCGATTTGTCACGAATCCCGAAAAATCTCCTCTAGTGTAAACGTAGTCTCAGTATGCTAGCTAATTACATTGCACTCTTTCATAATTGATTCGTAATTTTCACTAAAAAAAACATGTTTGGATGCTTTGTACACCACGTAGTTTTATTTTTATAGCATGAATACTTTTCGAGATACAGATCGTTTTACCCAAAGTTTGGTGTTTTTTAGGTTAATTTTCAGTTTGCATAAAATGTTTGATTTTTACGATGGAATCCTTCGAAAATCTTTGCCGTTTTAGCATCTTTATATCTTTCTTGATTTTTTTCAAATCAAATTTGGAGATTTTCTGACATTTCTGAACATTTTAGAGAAATCCAAGATTTAGGATCCAAGATGGCAGATTTTTTAAGGTATGACGTCATTATGGCGTGTATGACGTCATAATTGACACGTGACTGTCACTAAGATAATCATTTTTGTATGCTTTACAATAAGATTCATTTTCATAGCGTCAATACTTTTCGAGATAAATTGGGGGGGGGGGGGGGACTTTCTGCCCCCCCCCCCCCCCTAACGAAAAAAAGCCCAGGCAGAATAGGGTCAAAACTAAAAATATAAACATTATCCAAAACCGTGTAATTATTTTGTGTTTTTTATTAATTTTCAGACATGGCTGCTCAAAAGTGGAATGTGCTTTTCACTTTCCTTGTGCTATTTACTTTCAAGGAGGAAACAAAACTCGTCCAGGCTGAGTGTGGTGTGTTTTCGTTTACCCAATTCAGACGAATCCTTTTTGGTATTTTGGGACACGGTGCTGTTACACAACACGCTTCGGCCCACCCCTCTCCCATTAAGTTTTAATGAAATTTTGAAAACGGGATTTACTCTGTGATGCTCAAACTTTCAGTAGCTGTTCATTCATCTCTCCCTGGCATTTTGATGTGAGAACTATCGGTCTGCAATTTTTGACGTTGCCCTTGCACGCCAACCGCGTAATGACATGCAGGTTTTGTTTATGTTATTTTCTGACCTCATGAAGAAATAGTGAAATCCAAGATGGTGGACGGGAAAGCAAGCCACATCGCTACATTTTGAAATAATGCAGACTGTCAGAACAACTGAAAATGCACCCCTCCCTCCCCCTAAACTTCGCGAGGTTCTGCGAGCCGCATATTTCTAGTTACAACGAGAGCTAATTTGTTTACTTTAAATCACCATTCCAGCTATTTCGAAAAGCTGTGCTGAGCTGTACAAATCCGGTAGCACAACCAGTGGTATTTATACAATCGACCCTGTTGGTCCGGGTGCCTTTGTTGTGTTCTGTGACCAAACAACAGCTGGACAGTAATCCAGAAGAGAGTAGACGGTTCCGTTGATTTTTACCGTGGATGGACCGAGTACAAGAATGGATTCGGTAGCCTGAATAGGGAGTTTTGGTTCGGACTGGATAAGATAAACTACCTGACCACTATTGAAAATTACAAGCTGCGCGTGGATCTGGAAGACTGGGATGGAGAGATTAGATATGCTGAGTACGACTCGTTTGCAATCGCGGATGGGGCATCCAAGTACACACTGAGTCTTGGATCATATTCAGGTACATAATAAGCTTTAGAATCAGTAAACTAGTCAGTTTTTTTGTAGTTCAAACTGCTTTTTAATGGCCACGCTAATATGCATAACTTATATCCATTTTTTTTTTTTTGCTAAAACAATAGGCCAATTTCGATATATTAAAATTCCGTCTTGGCTCCGAGGCTTAGGGGAATAAAACATGCAATTTAAAAATTATTTATTCATCCCTCAACGTCGATGTGATTTCTTTTGGTCCGCTATAAGAGTGCAAAGCAGCACGGAGGGCTAATGCGACTCGAAAATCAGCCAGGAATTAATACCTCTCTAAATAGGGTCCTTTCGATATATTAAAATTCAGCTTTGATACAGAGGACACAAACAAAATAAATGAATAAACAATAAACTTGCTTGTTCAATCACTTCCTGTGTTTGTGTCCTCTCGGCCTCGCTACCAAGCTGAATATTAATATATCGAAAGGACCCTATTGGCATCCAATTAGCCTCAAAGCTTATCACTATATATATATCTTCTAATTACATATATTGGTTTGTGGATGCATGTATATGTAATTAGTCGAATTTTAAATTAGCGGTCATTTTTGTTTACTAAAAACAGCACAAAATGGCGACAATTTCAAAATTTGACCAATCATATTTTGACTGTTTATTAGATATTTCAGTTATTTGTGGTAGAAGACTATCATCATCTGTCCTTTCTCTCGGCTCGTAGAGAAGAGGACAGTCGATCTGCCTCCCAGTTGATCTGTCTATGACTGCAGTTTCTTCTTCTTTCCAAGTTTCAAATCCTAGCTGTGCACTTTCTTTTTCAGTGATTCTCCGCCACGTCTCTCTTGGCCGCCCCCTCCTACGCTTGCCTTCTGGTGCCCATGTTAATGCAATCTTGGGATTCTTATCTGATGACTTTCTTAAAACATGACCTAACCATTTCCATTGCCTGCGGATCTTACTTGCTCATCAATTGCCCTAGTGTCCAAAAGTCCAAACTTTGGCTTATGCGCGTACGCTAGAGTAAAATATTGTCCAATCACTGCTCATAACACGAATTCTGCCAAATATTGTAGCTAGCTCCATAACACCCTTCGTGACCAAACATGGTAAATAACGCGCTATCGCCCATCACTATATCAACAGGTCGTGCTCTGGCACAGCTTCTACCACCGATCGTAAAAGTCTCTAAATCTTCCAGTCTTCAACTTCCGTTTTCTCGACCCAGGTAGAACCTAACGTAACGAAACATCATAACATTACCAAACGCTAGGTGGTCTTTCAGGTGCTGGTATTTATTTTCCGCTCAGTTTAATATAAATTTATGGCCGCCATAATGGAGAAGGCCGGTCTATTGCGCTGAATAGCGGGGTTGCCAGTGGCCTAAGTGGTAACCAGGACATCCGGGTGTCCCGGCTGAACCACATTTTAACTTATTGGTCTTTGTTGCTGCGATTTCTGTTTCTAATTCACACAGTTATTGTAATATTTGAGAGAAATCACTGTGAATAGCCTTCTGAAGGAAATAGGTTGGTGATCCAAATAGAATGAATGAATTAATGAACGAACGAACGAACGAACGAACGATCGATCGAACGAACGAACGAACGAACGAACGAACGAACGAACGAACGAACGAACGAACGAACGAACGAACGAACGAACGAACGAACGAACGAACGAACGAACGAACGAACGAACGAACGAACGAAAGAACCGGAATGAACGAATGAACGAACGAACGAACGAACGAACGAACGAACGAACGAACGAACGAACGAACGAACGAACGAACGAACGAACGAACGAACGAACGAACGAACGAACGAACGAACGAACGAACGAACGAACGAACGAACGAACGAACGAACGAACAACTTTATTTATTGAGGGTGACACTCCTAAAAGATAAAAACTACTTAATTATGAGTTGTTTAATATTTCCCTGCCCATTTCATACAACTAAATAATTTACTGGGGGAAAATATACTGTGTATCACTGGGCAACTGGGCAAAAGAGACGTGATCCTAACTGCAGAAAATGAGAACGTTGAAATGAGAATGTTTAGTATGCGCAAAAGTTGAATAAGAAAATGAAAATCTAAATATATATTTTTGGCAATTTAATAATGTGTAATGAAAGTAAAACTAAAACCCACGCGTGCTGATTTTGAGAATTAGCTATGCTCTCTGCCACAGAAGTCATAAAAAACGTGGAAAACGCACTTAAAAGTGATAAAAGCAATCATCAAATCCGGCCTCCATAACTTTTATAAACTATATTTTGTTTGCTGTTTAGGAGATGCTGGTGATTCTCTGTCTCGTCATCATGGCTACAACTTTACAACCAAAGATCAGGACAATGACATCGGGGGCGGTAACTGTGCTGTGTTTTGTAAAGGAGCCTGGTGGTACGACAGGTGCCATACGTCCAACCTAAACGGTCTGTATCACCAAGGAGGACAACACTCATTTTACGCTGATGGTGTCAACTGGTATCACTGGAAAGGATTTAACTACTCCCTCAAACAAGCCGAGATGAAGATCAGACCAGTGAACTTCTAAAACTGCGGTGTTATCGTTTTCCCTTGAATCTGAGGGTTCATTTGTTTTAATTTACACAGTAACTGTGACTGATTCTCGTAAGTTCAATGTTATAATTTCACCTCTCTCCTCCGCAGAGGCTTCTTGGGATAATAGGGAATAGGGAAGATTGGGGAGAGTGAAATTCTCCCCCTCCCCCAAGGAAGCCTCTGCGGAGGAGAGAGTAATTTCACCGAGACCAAGTTTGCTCAGTTATAAAGCATAGTTTGCTTGCATTAAATTAATTGCTGTAAACGATCATGATATCTGTTGAGAAAAGTTGGCCTGACCTTTGTATGCCGTATTGAAATAAAAGTCCATTAAAGGTTATCCAGCCACAGTTCAAAAAGCCTCCAACTTTACTGAAATAAAGGAGTAACATCATCACTTACACACATCCTTACCCCCGAGCGCCCCGTGTCCATTCTACGAACATACCGGCTACGACAACGAAATAGTACGTTAAAAATGTTTCTTCAGACGAATGCAACACGAGAAGATGACGTCATATGACCTAGAAATTACGTCATGATTTCCGAACAGCCGCCACCAGGATCCGCCATATTGGATTTCTTCTTTTTCCAAAGTCAGAAAATCTCCAAAAATTACTCAAAAGTAATATAAACCATTAAAAGAATGCTTAAATGATCAGAAAGGGTAAAAGTTTGCCAAAAAAGTTTCTTTCTTCGTTAAAAAAGACGTGAAAATTCCATATTTGTAAAAACATGCCTCAGTCAAAATTTGGTTTCCATGATAACAGCAAGTTCTTATCTTATCTCCGAAACAAATTCGGTGACCCCCCAATTCTTTTTTTTCATTTCTGAAATGAGTATTTCGTTATCTAACTGTGGTAAAAGTATACTGAACAAAATCTCAATGTTAGAAGGTACGGACGTCCTTAACCACGGAAATCATTTTGGCAGCATTGACAAACAACGACGTCCGAAATCTGAAATATCCATATACGAGTGTTTCCTTAGCTGTTGCCACTTCTCACTTTCTCATGACTGTTTTCCTATCTAAAAGCTCCGTTGCTTAAATTAAATTTATAATTAGGAAAACGCGAAATAAAGCTGTGGAAGAGGCACGAGCTGTCGAAGGCTGTTACTTTAGCTGTTTTGAGTTCTCTTAGAAGCACCGGCGCTTTTAGACGTAAACTGGGAAAACAGGAGCTCGAGATAGCGATACCAACAGGATCTCGTTTGATTTCTTTGCAGTTTGAAAATGTGTATCTTCCAGCATCCACGTGCTAAATCTTATCTCGTTCATTTTAGTGTAAGAGCTTCTTGAATGTTTTCATATCTAAAAGCTCCGTTGCTTAAAATAGATTTAATGAAGAAAACACTAAATAAAGCTGTGGAACAGACACGAGCTGTCGACGTCTGCTACTTCAGCTGTTTAGAGTTCTCTTGGAACTTAGCAAGCTTTTAGACTTAAAGGAAAACTGTTGATCGAGATAGCGATGCCATTAGGATCTCGTTTAATTTATTTACGTTTGAAAATGTGTATCTTCCGGTATCCATGCTAAATCTTATCTCGTTCATTTTAGCGGTGTAAGATCTTCTTGAAAGTCGTTAACAACTCAACAGTTATATGCCTTAAAATGTCCTTGATAATCATTATTTTACAAAGTCAACACTGCCCTTGATCGCAGGTTTAAAGCTTGATAAAAACGCCCTACATTGTGCAATTCCCTAAGCCATAAACTAATGTAGGGGAAAGAAACGAGAATACGTACTAGAAGTTTAAACAATGTGCGCTTCTTCGATGTGCTCGTTTATATTACTTGCTAATGCGCGGTTAAGCACTTTTAAGCACCTTCTAATACGAACCAGTTTGATGCCAACCGAATCTGATTCTTAACATTAATCGTTCTTCCTTTTCTCTGAAATCACTATCTCTTCTCATGACTGTTTTCGCATCTAAAAGGTTGCCGAAAATAAGTTCAATCAAGCCGGAATCCCCGACAAACAGCTGGGGCCGAGTACCTGAGCCGTAAGACGGATTTTACCGTAGCTCTTTTGAGTTCTCTTGGAAGCAACCTTTTTCAGATACGAAGGAAGTCACGAGTTCATATCATGGGATTTCATCTGCGGTTCTCGTTTGATTTATTTGTGTTTGCATTTTCGTAATCCATTTCGTGTAAGAGCTCATCGGATGGTCGTTAACAACTCGACAGTTAGATGTCTTAAAACCACTTTGGCAATTATTTACAAAGTCAACACTGGATACGTGTCACGTTAGTCTATCAAGTTTAAAACGTCTCATATTGTTTGAGAATATATATCACTGCTACCATCTTCAAAGCTCACAGTCTCTTGCAGACATCCTAAAGCAGTTCATTCCTGACAAAGAAAACTTTCAGGTAACGCAGCATGTGTGGGTTTCTTTTCTTGATTAATACTGATTTCGTTTCCCTTACAAATTTAAAAGTTCCATAGTTTAAAAGTACCAACTAAATTTGTCCGTGATTCAGTCCGATTTGGACCCCATGTGCATGTGATCCAATATGTTTACACATTTACACATTTTAAATGTCCTTTCTCTTCAAGACCTTCTCTTCAAGACCTTCTCTTCAAGACCTTCAATCAATCAATCTTTATTTTTACTTTTCACCATAAATTACAATCGATGCCACGTCTAGCTTTTCTTCTTCTCCTAAGTCACGCACGCACAAAATCGGTCGAAACGGGGCACGACTAGCTCTCCTCCTTTATCTTTTCTCAAATTATCCATCCTTATTCATCCGCTCCTCGCTCTAGCATCTCCTCAGTGTTGGACAACCCGCCGCAATCTTGAATCCACCCGTCCCCTCTCCTAGCTTGGTGTTTTGCTCCACCGACTCCTCGCCCAACCCACCCCCTGCGTCCAGCTCCCCACCCTCCCCTCCCTCCGACGCCGTCCCCATGGGTAAGGCAGGCGACCATGGCATATCGCGGGCTCAACCTCACGAAATATTTAATGCATAAATTAATATGTGTTTTAATGCAAAAATTAATGTTTTACAGCCCCTGTAAAAGTTCCACGCAATCAATAATTACCCAGCGTCATTTTTGTTTGTTATTAGTTTTCAGACATGGCTGCTCATAAGTGGATTGTGTTTTTCACTTTCCTTGTGCTGTTTACTTTCATGGAGGAAGCCAAACTTTTGCCGACTTTGCCGATTTGCAACGGTGGTAAGTCATTTACATTCACATTGCAAACAGAAACAGACCAAGGCCCGGGGGGACTTCCATATAAGAGAGACGAGGGTGATTGTCGTATCTTTTAGGGTTTAAAATCCGTGTCTTCGTCGCTTACGTAAGGTGTTTAAAATGACCACCTTTAAAATTATACTCCAGTACCTTGAAAAAATATGACAGGAACTATTTGTCAGAAAATAAATTGGAACTTATTTAGGGTGAAATGAATTGGAGCCACGTCCACAAAACGATATTGTGGGTTTCTTTCAAAATGTTCTACTATCACCCCGTCACTTTTATATTCTGTCTGGATTTCTTTCCAAATTTTCTTTTATATGGGAGTCCTCCCCGGGGATCAAGCGTGCAGAAAAGAATCATTGAGTCTTTCAGTAAAACAAGGAACATGGAAAAAGGAACGAAATGACATTTAGCAATGTTTATATATATGTTTTAATGTTATTATCACATAGAGAGAAAAATTACTGAATGCTGATTGGCTGAGACAGAGGGCATTTTTCATTAATTTTGGTTTGCCCAGGGAAAAATTACTCGATCCTGATTGGACGAATGGCAAGATCCCTCGCTCCTAATTGGCTGAGCGCGCTGCACTTAGTTGGCTTCTTGAAGGCGGGATTTTGAGCTGAATTTTCAAACACAGCGCTCGCTTGTACTTCGCTTCGGTGTTTGACTTCAGTTTCCTGAGTTATTTGATGAAAAAGGAATAGAAACCGAGTGAAAGTTGTTCCAGTTTTCTAAAGTAACATTGCAGTATTAGTACATTTTAACGTCCCATTATTGTTTTGGAATAATTTTGTATCGTGATTTTTAGATCAATGATATATATATCTATTTATTTATTTATGCGTTTTTCTGACTTCATGAGGAAATAGCGAAATTCCAACCTCGCTCCCAGGCTCCCTTCCCTGCTGACAAGGGAGGAAAGGAGAGATAGCCTGGGATCGAGGTTGGTGAAATCCAAGATGGCGGATTTAATGACGTCATTTGATGTTTAAGATGTCATAACCAACAAATAACTATGTTATCTTGTAGAGCAAGCTCAGGGCTATCTACTAAATGCATAATACTTTCGATATGTCTTATAATAACGGGACACTTTCTATCGTACTGAAAATAATCAGATTGTTAGGCCTGGAATAGCCTATGAATAGGCTCCGCTGCGAGCCGGGCAAAGCCTGGGGAGAGAGGGAGAGACGCCCCTTCGCTCGCAGTTTTCTTTTTACCCCATCCCCACCGAGGAGCCTACATTTTGAAATTGCTACATTGCTACATTGCTTGCTACATTTTGAAATATTTCACAAATAGCTAGACTGTCAATAGAACTGAAACCTTCTACCCTTCCACCCCAAAAAGCAACCCCCCCCCCCCCCTTCCCCTATCTTCACGAGGTTCTACGAGCCTCGTATTTCATGTTACAATGAGGGCTAATCTCTTTAATTTAAATCACCATTCTAGCTATTTTGAAAAGCTGTGCCGAGCTGTACAATTCTGGTAAAACAATCAGCGGTGTTTATACAATCGACCCTGATGGTTCAGGTGCATTTGATGTGTTCTGTGACCAAACAACAGCCGGTGGGGGGTGGACAGTGTTCCAGAAGAGACTGGACGGCTCCGTTGATTTCTACCGCGTCTGGGCCGACTACAAATGTGGCTTCGGTAACCTGAATAGCGAGTTTTGGCTCGGACTCGAAAAGATAAACCGCCTGTCCAATATTGAAAATAACAAGCTGCGCGTGGATCTGGAAGACTGGGTAGGAGGGACTAGATATGCTGAGTACAACTCGTTTGCAATCACGGATGAGACATCCAACTACAAACTGAGTGTTGGATCATATTTAGGTACATAATAAGCTCTAGAATCAATAAACTAGTCACACTTTCTTTTCTCGTCTAAACTGCTTTCTAATGTGTACGCTGATATGCATAACTTTATATATCCATTTACCTTTTTTGCTAAAACCATTAGAGCGCAAAGCAGCATGAAAGTAATTTCATTGTATGCACTGAACACATACGGCGAGCTAATGCGACTCGAAAATCAGCCAGGAATTAATAACTCTCTCAAATGGCATCCAATTATCCTCAAATCTTCTCCCTACAAATCTTCTAATTACAGATATTGCTATTGGGATGCACAAATGATGCTAGATTTCCCTGCTTCCACCACTGCGTAACAAGAACCACCAGCTACGCATGTGAAAGACTTCAAAACTGAATAGAAAAAATAGTTAATGTTTTTTGCAAAGCGCGAGCGAGCGGAATTCGGCGAATTCTGCAATCTGATTGGTTCCGGGAGAGGACGAAATTGTTCGATCTTACCCGATCGGCAAAGGACTTTGTCGCCAGGCATGCGTTGCCCAAACGAAAGCAACGTGCGAAGGTCGATGCAAAGAAGTTTTTACTGACTTTCATGTAAAACGAAACTCACATTATATTGCTCTCTTATCGTTGTCAAGTGAATTGAGGGGAATTAAAGAACTTGTATTTCTTTAAAAAGGAGAGTGTTCATTTGATTTAACCGACAGAATTTAGTTTTAGTTTAGTTTCTGTTTGTGTTTGGAAATCAGTTTCGCGCACTATTCAACTTGCGGTTTTAAATTACAAATCACCGTGTTTAGACTCAGTTCCTTAGTTTTAATTGTTTGCTTTTCGTTTCTCTTTTCCCCTAAACAAGTATCCGTTAAGTTTCATTCAAGAAAGAACTTAGTGATTTAATACCGGTAGTCCAATCTTCCAGAGTATGGAAGATTGTCGACGTAAAATGTTCCTGGTTGCGGCTTTGAATGGTTTTTGTGCTAAATTTGAAATAGCTTCTCGTTTCAGCTGCTTCGGTCAATGGTGAAATTCCGCTCGACTCTCCATCATCTGTTCTTCACAGCTACCTTTGTGCAATTACATATATTTGGTGTAAAAATTAATCGTCTGGATTTCTTGTTATTTCGATTATTTCTTCGGTAGTTTTATAGCAACTTTGCGATAGAAAGGAATATACGCGCGCGCGTGTGAAAAAGATTTCTACCAAATGAAGTATAGGAAAAAAATAAAAACGTTTAATTATATGTCAAACAGGTCCACGATGAAAAGGAGCATTCTGATTGGTTCCCTGAGCGGTCTGAATTTTGCAATACGAATCGTTAAAATGGACCGCTCACGAACTAATTTCGCCGAATTCCTTTTATGAAACATTGAAAAAAAAAATTAAAATAATAATCTTCTATTTTAAGTAGAAACATTTTTCCTTTATGTCTGGGGGACAGTTTCGGTTAATTTTTTTTCGTAAAGTGGCCTGAAAAATGCAAGTATGGCTTAATTTTGGCGCGAGCATTAGCCGAGATTGGATGCATTAATTTATAAGCAAAGTTCTAAAAAAACACACAATAAAAACTTTATTGAACTAGCTTATTCGGGCCGTATTGGGGAATATTGGCCTCGTTCTTTGTTTTTTGTTTTTTGCAAGTTTGTGGAGCTCGCCTTCGGCTCGGTCCACAAACTTGTAAAAAAAGAACTCGACCAATTCAATAACATCTATATATTTTCCGGCCTTGGTCGGTCTGTATAAAACTGTGCAAACGGTCTTGAGAACGGCCCGAAGACCTCTGGGACAGTTCTCAATACGGACCTTCCGGCCGTCAAATAACATATCTTAATTCTAAATATTAAATGATTTATTTTTTCTTTCTACTTTTTGGTACAAATACATTTTGTTGTTGTTGTTGTTGTTGTTATTGATTAGTTGAATTTTGAATTATCGGCCATTTTGTTACTGAAAAAAGTACAAAATGGCAACAATTACAAAATTCAACTAATCATATCTTTTGAATGTATTAACTAAAGCCTGGTTTCCATATGATCGCGATCATATCATATGGAAACCACTCTTGCGATCGTTGCGATCGTTGCGATCGTTGCGATCGTTGCGGTTGCGATCGTTGCGATCGTTGCGATCATATGGAAACCAGGCTTAAGATATAATTTTAGTTATTTGTGGTAGAGCCGGGCTGGATCAGGTACGTAGCAGTTCGCATCATTTTTTTTTCCAGTCACAGTAGTAAACGGCTGGTTGGCTGGCTGGCTGGCTGACTGACTGACTGACTGACTGACTGACTGACTGACTGACTGACTTACTGACTCTCTTACTTATTCAACTTTTGCGCATAGTAAACATTTTAATGTGTAATGAAAGTAAAACTAAAACCCCCACGCGCTGATTTGAGAATTAGCTGTATGACCCTGTATGCTCTCTGCCGCTGAAGACATTAATAAAAATCTTGGAAAACGTACTGAACAGTATAAAAAGCAATCATCAAATTTATAAATTATATTTTGTTTGCTCTTTAGGAAATGCTGGTGATTCTCTTACCAGGCATAATGGTCACGCCTTTACAACCAAAGATCAGGACAATGACAGCTATGGGGGCGGTAACTGTGCTGTGGAGTATAAAGGAGCCTGGTGGTACGAGATCTGTCATCACTCCAACCTGAACGGTCGGTATCACCAAGGAGGACAACACTCATCTTACGCTGATGGTGTCAACTGGTATCACTGGAAAGGATATCACTACTCCCTCAAACTAACTGAGATGAAGATCAGACCAGTGAGCTTCTAAAACTGTGGTGTTATCGTTTTGCCTTGAACCTGAGGATTCATTTGTTTTAAGTTTCCACATGTAAGTTTAAAATGTTACTAGTTTCGCCGATACCAATGTTGAGAAAGTTGTTCTGAACTTTGGAACATGTAATGAAATAAATGGATTCTCGTTAAAGATTATTGAACCACAGTTCAAAAAGCCTCCCACTTTACTGACAAGAAAGGAAGTAACATTTTGCATGTACCCTCACTCACACCCAAACACTCCCTTAACCCCCGGGCGTCCCGTCCCCTTTTCAAACGAGGGCAATGGCAGCACTAATAGCATTTAACCCTATTTAGACCGGGTTTTTTTGGTCTTCTCAGACCTGGGGGGATTCCCCCACCCTCTCTGTTAGAGGACCTGTGACCGGAAACCGTGTTCTCACAAGTTGCAAAGCAATCAATCTACATTTTGGTCAGCGGTGTTTTACAGAAAATATGTTCGCGGAAACTGAGATTCGACAGCGAGCTCGATCGTCGAACTGTTTCTGTCTTCTTTATGTTTAAATATGTAATGGCAGTATTAGACTGCAAAACAGCACGTATTTTCGCGCGAGAGTGTCGGGCTGAATCTGTCATTGGCCTTTGTCTTAAAATGTCCTTGATAATTGTTATTTACAAAGTCAACACTGAATACTTGATCGCAGGTTTAAAGCTTGATCAAACGCCTCATTTGTGCAATTGCCTAAGCCATAAACTATTAGTTTAAATGTAGGGGAAAGAAACGAGAACTAGAAGTTTAAATAATGTTCGCTTATTCGATGTGCTCGTTTATATTACTTGCTAATGCGCGGTTAAACACTTTAAGCAAATTCAAATGCGCAGTTAATACTCTTTGTAAGCACTTTCTAATGCGTGGTCAGTTAAACACTTGAAGTAATTTATAATGGTAATAGGACTGAGTGGAGTCCAATTCGGTCTGTAATAATACGAGTGATTAACAAAATCGGACGACCGCGCTTCGCGGGAGTCCGATTTGTTAATCACGAGTATGATTACAGACAGAATTGGACGACACGAAGTCCTGTTACCAATTAATCATAACTATAACAAAATTTGAGGAAAAGACGTTAAACGTGAATAAAAACATAATAATCAAGTTTGTTTTTGACCGAGATGCATGCACGAGCAAAGGACAGCGCGCGCAAATGACGCGTACTGTCCAATTACACTGTCCAATTACAAGCATGACGTGTAAACTGTCCTATTACATCGTCCAATTACAAGCATGACGCGTACACTGTCCTATTAGTGCTCAAATCGCGCCTGCTGATAACCAATCAGATTCGAGAATTTTGTTATAGTTTTGATTACTAAAAATAATGCACGCGGTTAAACCGTTTTATGCCGAGCGAATAAATGTCAACATTGGCATTAATCGTTCTTTATCACTTACTTTGTAAGCATGCAGTATCTCACGCATTCTTAATTTCGCGCTACATGTTTGTTAAACATGTTTGTGCCCATCCTTGCTGCGCACGTTGTTCAGGTCGCATGCGCATGCGAACGCCACGTCCCAGTGCATCGAGCGCGCGCGCCGAGGAGGAAACTAGACAAATATAGTGCTTGGTGGCTGCTGTAATAAGTTTGCATGGATTTAACTCTCGTAAATGGTCGGCGACGCATGCTCTTTTTTCGGTAGTTCAGTTCTTTGCCAATTTTCTGCAGATTTTTATAAAACAAAAACAAAAATCAATGTTGGAAGTTTAATTTGTTTTTTTTCTATTTTTGACGCGGTGACAACGGGATGGCAAAGGACCCCCAACAGCGTCACTGTATGTATAATGAACGGTTTCTTGCATTCGTCACATTTCTTAAGTCTTCGGTGAAATCGATATCCCTTTGGATCGGAGGTGACTAAAATATTTGTTTTGAGAGCTTGAGGGATTGTTCTTATCTTGCTTCAAATCCTTGCTAAGTTATTATTTTATTAACATAAATTTGCTGGTTTAGGGGTAACGGAATCGTTCGGAATCGAACGGCTCGATCGGAATCAATGGGAAGCTCGCACATGGGGGAAATTATTGCAGTGGCGGATCCAGGGGGGAGGGGTCCGGACTCCCCTGTCAGACCTGACGAGTTTTTTTTGCTTTCACCATTATCCATAGCAAAACAATCTCCGGGATCCACCAAAATCCACTTTTCAGAGTCTGAAATCTCAAAACTTTTCTGGGGGTGGCCTCCAAACACTCCCCTCCGCGCCTTTTAGTAATAACTCAGTACCGACGTCTACTTCCAAAAATTATCCCTCTACTTCACATTTTCGGAAAAAATCTGGGGACCCCCCTATCAAAAATCCCTGTATCCGCCCCTGTTTTGCGTACGAAAGTATCCCATTTAGTTCGCTTAAATAGTAAGTATGTCTTGGCCAATTTCAGAAGTTGAACACTTAGAAGCCCCTACATTTTAGGCCGGAAGATTATTCGAAAGAAGATCAGATATCCGACAAGGGATATATTCGCTCCCGTTCACGGGATTATGGACTATGGACTGTGGACTATGGACTGTGGACTATGGACTGTGGACTGTGGACTGTGGACTGTGGACTGTGGACTGTGGACTGTGGACTGTGGACTATGGACTGTGGACTATGGACTGTGGACTGTGGACTGTGGACAAAAAATCGTCTTTTGCAAAAAAGTGCCGAACCAAGCCAATTTCCAAATATTTTCGCTCTAAAAGCTACCCAAGCTTCCCTCTATCGCTTTCACCGAGTCTCCATAGGCTTCCTTTGATTTCAGTTCTTTATAACTCAGATATTTGCGAAGATCCTCTTCATTGCATGCAAGATGTTGTATTGTTTGATCTGTAAAAAGTTCGTTTCTAAGCAACGAGTCTGTTTTACACGCTGTAGCGTGCACGTAAGAGTCAGACACAGTTGACGCACATTATTATAATCGCATCTCAAAAGGCATTTTACAGACAGGTGTTCAAAGCGTTTCTGTACCTATTTGTTTTTAGTCAGTTTACTGTAAACACAACGTTGCAGAACGCACGCAAATAGCTTGTAGCAGCTTGTAACATAACTGGTTTTCATTACTCCTAGAAAACGGATTAGGCGTGATCAAAATAATGTTCTGTGCAGAAACTTTGTTGGAAAATTGTTCTTCGCATAACCTACACATTCTGTATACTGATTTTTGCGGTACAGATTGTATAAAATTACATGCATGAATCACGATAGTCTCAGAACGAGAATTAAGTTTCATTGTAAAGAAAATGGAGTAAAACTTTCCTTTGAACACTTTCAAAAACAAAAATAATCATTATTAATTCATTCCTTCATTTATGCATATTGACCATAGACAATAGACGTACATAGTATAGATACCAAATTTTACCCACAACAATCCAAGGCAAGGTACAGCCGCACTCGTGGCCCTCACTGACGGAGCTTATCACGGATTCCGTAGCATGAAGCCGACTAGAAGTATTGCAACTCCCCTTGGAAGGGAAACCATCGCGGGTTATATCCCTAACAGTTTGCTGGCCCCATTAATACTCCTGGTTGTAAAGAGGCACTATGAGAGAAAAGTGCACAACAGGCCCCGGCCAGCACTCGAACCCGGGCTGCTCGATCTGGAGTCCAACGCGCTAACCATGCAGTATGCCACCGCATCTCCCACACAATAATAGCTAACTGCTTCCTTTATTATATTATCTAAAATTGTAATACTCAGAGGAAGAATTGCAGTCCTTTTCTCTTGATAGCATGACAGGGTGAACGAAAAGAAGAAACAAAAGGGTGAAGGACGAGTATATGTCACGTGTTCATCGCAGCTGCATCGCAAAGGGCATGGTTCTTTTGAGCAATTTATTGTGTAGAAACAAACTAACAAAACACACGATCGAACGAAGACGAAACTTGAGAATCGATCTTAATCCGAGCACATGGTGAGAGAACATTGGGTGGAGGGGTGTTTAAACCCCGAAAACCTAGATTGGGAAGCAGTGTCCGCGCCCTGACTAGAACGACCGGAAATAAATTAAAAAAACTATGCAACCGAAAACAACAACTTTATTCAGTTCTTTATAACTCAGAAGATCCTCTTCATTGCGTGCACGATACTGTATTGTTTGATCTGTGAAAAGTTCGTTTCTAAGCAACGAGTCTGTTTCACACGCTGTAGCGTGCACGTACAAGTCAGACACAGTTGACGCACATCATTATAATAGCATCTCAAAAAGCATTTCTCAGACAGGTGAAGCGTTTATGTCCCTGTTTGTTTTTAGTCAGTTTACTGTAAACACAACGTTGCAGAACGCACGCAAATAGCTTGTAGCAGCTTGTAACATTACTAGTTTCCATTACTCCTAGAAAACGGATCGGGCGTGATCAAAATAATGTTCTGATGTGCAGAACCTTTGTAGGAAAATTGTTCTTCGCATAACCTAGACATCCTGTACTGATTTTTGTACTGATTGTCGAAAATTACATGCAGGGATCACGACAGTCAGAACGAGCATTAAGTTTCATTGTAAAGAATATCGAGCAATTCGAGCATGTGGAAAATATAGAGCAAAACTTTCCTTTGAACTCTTTTAAAAACAAAATAATCCGGATTCATTCATTCTTTCATTTCAATGCATATTGACCATAGACAATAGACGTACATACCACATGCTCACAAAAATCCAAGGCAAGGTAAAGCCGCACTCGTGGCCCTCGCTGACGGAGCTTATCCCGGATTCCTTGGCATGAAGCCGACTAGAAGTAGTGCTATTCCCCTTGGAAGGGATACCATCGCAGGTTATCCCTAACAGTTTGCTGGCCCCATTAATACTCCTGGTTGTAAAGAGGCACTATGAGAGAAAAGTGTACAACAGGCCCCGGCCAGCACTCGAACCCGGGCTGCTCGATCTGGAGCCAACGCGCTAACCATGCAGTAAGCCACCGCATCTTCCACACATAATAGCTAACTGCTTCCTTTATTATATTATCTAAAATGTTAATACTCAGAGGAAGAATTGCAGTCCTTTTCCGGCTCTTTATAGCATGAAAGGAGTGAACGAAAAGAAGAAACAAAAGGGTGAAGGACGCGTACATGTCACGTGTTTATCGCAGCTGCATCGCAAAGGGCATGGTTCTTTTGATCAATATATTGTGTAGAAATTAAACAAACTAACAAAACACACGATCGAACGAAGACGAAACTTGAGTATCAATCTTAATCCGAGCACACGGTGAGAAAAAATGAGAAAATTGGAGGGAGGGGGATCCAAACACCGAAGCCTAGATTGGGAAGCAGTGTCCGCGCCCAAACTAGAACGACCGGAAATAATTTAAAAAAATTATACAACCGAAAACAACAACTTTATTCAGTTCTTTATAACTCAGAAGATCCTCTTCATTGCGTGCACGATATTGTATTGTTTGATCTGTGAAAAGTTAGTTTCTAAGCAACGAGTCTGTTTTACACGCTGTAGCGTGCACGTACAAGTCAGACATAGTTGACGCACATCATTATAATGCATCTCAAAACAATACTTTAAACACAACGTTGCAGAACGCACGCAAATAGCTTGTAGCAGCTTGTAACATAACTGGTTTCCATTACTCCTAGAAACCAGATTGGGACGGTGATAAATTTCCTGTGCAGAACCTTTGTAGGAAAATTTTCTTTGCATAACCTACGAATTATGTACTGATTCCATATACCAAGAGATATAGCTTGCCATTATTCATTTGATTTAATTTCTATTATTTGACAAACATAGCACCTGTTATTGCATGTCTAGCCTTCTATTTGGTTTCGTTGTCACTCAAACAAGTTTTCCTGGCACTAATTGGCAGCTGTATCAAGGCACACTGTAACTGCTCCTTTAAATTACCGTCAACTGCTGCACAGGATTCACTTCACAAGCCCGCGATCGAGAGAAGCTTCGCATCAGCTGAAAAGCACTCTTGAATCATAGCGAGGTAAGATGTGATATTTTACATTATGATGGTGGTGTCTTGATGTTGATACGATGTAGCCAATGTATCCATTTTCGTTCGTTTATACGGTTTCAATCGATATCGGTTTAGTTGGTTCTTGTAAGTCAGTCAACGATTTGCCACGTCAAAGGAACCTATTCCGGCGTTCTCTTTTCCACCGAAGCGGCGATGATAAGACTTAGGAAAGTTTCCGGATTCATTAATGTTAACGGATTCATCACATTTGGGGTATTTGGATTCGTCGGCGTTCACACTGGAGGGTTATTCGGATTCTCAACTGTTTACACACATCGATGAATCCGGGGAAATTCATATGATCTCAAGCGGATCCGGATTCATTCCGGATTCATTCGAATAACCGTTTACACTACAAAACATTCCGGATTTATTCGGATACAAAGTATTCACTTTGATTTCCGGATTCAAAATCTCCGCACACGCGACCAAACCGGGACAGTTTTATCCCGGATTCATCCACCTGTGTGTAAACTGCAAAACAAAACGAATCCGGTGCCAAAACGTCCCCGATTTGTCACGAATCCGGAAAAATCTCCTCTAGTGTAAACGTAGTCTCAGTGTGCTAGCTAATTACATTGCACTCTTTCATAATTGATTCGTAATTTTCACTAAAAAAAAACATGTTTGGATGCTTTGTACACCACGTAGTTTTATTTTTATAGCATGAATACTTTTCGAGATACAGATCGTTTTACCCAAAGTTTGGTGTTTTTTAGGTTAATTTTCAGTTTGCATAAAATGTTTGATTTTTACGATGGAATCCTTAGAAAATCTTTGCCGTTTTAGCATCTTTATATCTTTCTTGATTGTTTTCAAATCAAATTTGGAGATTTTCTGACATTTCTGAACATTTTAGAGAAATCCAAGATTTAGGATCCAAGATGGCAGATTTTTTAAGGTATGACGTCATTATGGCGTGTATGACGTCATAATTGACACGTGACTGTCACTAAGATAATCATTTTTGTATGCTTTACAATAAGATTCATTTTCATAGCGTCAATACTTTTCGAGATAAATTGGGGGGAGGGGGTCACTTTCTGCCCCCCCCCCCCCCCCCCAACGAAAAAAAGCCCAGGCAGAATAGGGTCAAAACTAAAAATATAAACATTATCCAAAACCGTGTAATTATTTTGTGTTTTTTATTAATTTTCAGACATGGCCGCTCAAACGTGGAATGTGCTTTTCACTTTCCTTGTGCTATTTACTTTTAAGGAGGAAACAAAACTCGTCCAGGCTGAGTGTGGTGTGTTTTCGTTTAGCCAATTCAGACGAATCCTTTTTGGTATTTTGGGACACGGTGCTGTTACACAACACGCTTCGGCCCACCCCTCCCCCATTAAGTTTTAATGAAATTTTGAAAACGGGATTTACTCTGGGATGCTCAAACTTTCAGTAGCTGTTCATTCATCTCTCCCTGGCATTTTTATGTGAGAACTATCGGTCTGCAATTTTTGACGTTGCCCTTGCACGCCAACCGCGTAATGACATGCAGGTTTTATTTATGTTATTTTCCGACCTCATGAAGAAATAGTGAAATCCAAGATGGTGGACGGGAAAGCAAGCCACATTGCTACATTTTGAAATAATGCACAGACTGTCAAAACAACTGAAAATGCACCCCTCCATCCCCCTAAACTTCGCGAGGTTCTGCGAGCCGCATATTTCTAGTTACAACGAGGGCTAATCTGTTTACTTTAAATCACCATTCCAGCTATTTCGAAAAGCTGTGCTGAGCTGTACAAATCCGGTAGCACAACCAGTGGTATTTATACAATCGACCCTGATGGTCCGGGTGCCTTTGTTGTGTTCTGTGACCAAACAACAGCTGGTGGGGGTGGACAGTAATCCAGAAGAGAGTAGACGGTTCCGTTGATTTTTACCGTGGATGGACCGAGTACAAGAATGGCTTCGGTAGCCTGAATACGGAGTTTTGGTTCGGACTGGATAAGATAAACTACCTGACCACTATTGAAAATTACAAGCTGCGCGTGGATCTGGAAGACTGGGATGGAGAGATTAGATATGCTGAGTACGACTCGTTTGCAATCGCGGATGGGGCATCCAAGTACACACTGAGTCTTGGATCATATTCAGGTACATAATAAGCTTTAGAATCAGTAAACTAGTCAGTTTTTTTGTAGTTCAAACTGCTTTTTAATGGCCACGCTGATATGCATAACTTATATCCATTTTTTTTTTTTGCTAAAACAATAGGCCAATTTTGATATATTAAAATTCCGTCTTGGCTCCGAGGCTTAGGGGAATAAAACAAATTAAATGTTTTATTCATCCCTCAACGTCGACGTGGGGGGTTGGTACTCCCATATGTAAACTATATAGCTATATGGGTATACGCCATACACCCAGTCATATACAGCCTGAAGGTCTCTAAATCTTCCAGTCTTCAACTTCCGTTTTCTCGACCCAGGTAGAACCTAACGTAACGAAACATCATAACATTACCAAACACGAGGTGGTCTTTCAGGTGCTGGTATTTATTTTCCCCTCAGTTTAATATAAATTTATGGCCGCCATAATGGAGAAGGACGGTCTATTGCGCTGAATAGCGGCCAGTGGCCTAAGTCGGGGCACCCAAAGGCGGTTTTCTCCCAAATGCTTTTAAACGCTATTTTAGGATGTCTGGTGCGCTTTTAAAGATCTATAAATGAATTCTAAGCTGCGCTACAAAATTTATATCTGTTCTGTCATTCTAGGGGAACTTTAGACTTCGCGAATTTATTAGGGCTTTTTTAGTCATTTCCCGAAAATCTCAGCTCTTCCTTGCTGATTTTTCCTTTCCGAAAATCCTAGCTGACCTTTTTTCCTTTCCGAAAATCCTAGTTGACCTTTTTTGTACCCAAAACGAAATTTTTATCTCTCCGAAAATAATAGGCATTAGTTTTCCCATATTAACCCTATTCTGCCTGGGGGGGGGGGGGCAGAAAGTGCCCGCGCTGACTTCAAATTTATCGTACTTAAAGAACATTCAAGCAATCATAGCCAAACTTTATGACTTTTCCTACAAATTATCTGGGAACATTTTGGTGTGCCAATTTTTTGATCACGTGACTTGATGTCTCCATGGCAACCAAGTTTTGACAGGCCGTTTTAGCCAAATTTGGTATTTTCAGTTTAAATGTCCGTTTTCAAGTGAGATGTTCGCTTTTTACGAAGAGTTTCTTCCAAAATCTTTGCAATTTTTGCATCCTTATATTGTTTTCGATTTTTCAAATCAAATTTGGTGATTTTCTGACATTTCTGAACAATTGAAAAATCCAAGATGGCGGATCCAAGATGGCGGACAGGTTTAAAGTATGACGTTATTTCGGCGTGATATGATATCATAATTGATTCGTAATTGCCACTAAAATAAACATGTTTGAATGCTTTATTCACCACATAAGTTTAAATTTTTATAGCACAAATACTTTTCGAGATACAGATCGTTTTACCCAAATTTGTTGATTTTTTAGCTTAATTTTCAGTTTTCATAAAATTTTTGCTTTTTACGATGAAATCCTTCCAAAATCTTTGCCGTTTTAGCATCTTTATATTTTTCTTGATTTTTTCAAAGCAAATTTGGAGATTTTCTGACATTTCTGAACAATTTAGAAATCCTTGATTTCGGATCCGAGATGGCGGATTTTTTTTAGCGTATGACGTCATTATGGCGTGTATGACGTCATAATTGACACGTGACTGCCACTAAAATAAAGATTTTCGGATGCTTTACACACCAATACTTTTCGAGATACATGGGGGGGGGGGGGGCAATATCTGCCCCCCCCCCCCCCCAGTCTCAGGAACGAAAAACAAGCCCAGGCAGAATAGGGTTAAGACATTTCGAGATGATATTTCCCTAAAGAAAACTCCAAACTTTAATCCGAATATCTGAGGCGATTATAGGCCTTCCGAACAGATATTTCACCGAAACGATCCGTCGGGTGCCCCTGCCTAAGTGGTAACCAGGACATCCATGTTTCCCGGCTGAACCACATTTTAACTTATTGGTCTTTGTTGCTGCGATTTCTGTTTCTAATTCACACAGTTATTGTAATATTTGTTAGAAATCACTGCGAATAGCCTTCTGAAGGGAATAGGTTGCTGACCCAAATAGAACGAACGAACGAACAACTTTATTTATTGAGGGTGACACTCCTAAAAAATAAAAACTACTTAATTATGAGGCATGAGTTAGTTGTTTAATATTTCCCTGCCCATTTCATACAACTAAATAATTTACTGGGGGGTAAATATACTGTGTATCACTGAGCAACTGGGCAAAAGAGACGTGATCCTAACTGCAGAAAATGCGAGCTTGGTTGAAAACGTTCCTCAAATTGCCAAACATATATATTTAGATTTTCATTCTCTTATTCAACTTTTGCGCATAGTAAACCTTTTAATGTGTAATGAAAGTAAAACCCACGCGCGCTGATTTTGAGAACTCTGCCACAGAAGAAATAAAAACGTGGAAAACGCACTGAACAGTTTTTAAAAGCAACCATCAAATATAATCCGGCCTACATTACTTTTATAAATTATATTTTGTTATTTTGTTTGCTGTTTAGGAGATGCTGGTGATGCTCTGTCCCTTCATCGTGGTTACATGTTTACAACCAAAGATCAGGACAACGACATCAAGGGCTATAACTGTGCTGTGCAGTTTAAAGGAGCCTGGTGGTACAAGGCCTGTCATGAGTCCAACCTCAACGGTCTGTACTATCAAGGAGGGCCACACTCATCTCACGCTGATGGTGTCAACTGGTTTCAATGGAAAGGATATTACTACTCCCTCAAACGAGCCGAGATGAAGATCAGACCAGTGAACTTCTAAAGCTGTGGTGTTATCGTTTTGCCTTGAATCTGAGGATTCATTTGTTTTAATTTACACATGTAACTGTGACTGATTCTCGTAAGTTCAATGTTATTAATTTCACCGAGTTTGCTTGCATTAAATTAATTGTTGTAAACGATCATGATATCTGTTGAGAAAAGTTGGCCTGACCTTTGTAAGCCGTATTGAAATAAAAGTCTCATTAAAGGTTATTCAGCCACAGTTCAAAAAGCCTCCAACTTTAATGAAATAAAGGAGTAACATCATCACTTACACACATCCTTAGGCCCCGGGCGCCCCGTTTCCATTCTACGAACATACTACGTCAAAAAATGACAAATGCAACACGAGAAGATGACGTCATATGACGTAGAAATTACGGCCGCCACCAGGATCCGCCATATTGGATTTCTTGATTTTCCAAAGTCAGAAAATCTCCAAAAATAACTCAAAAGTAATATAAACCATTAAAAGAATGCTTAAATGATCAGAAAGGGTAAAAGTTTGCCAAAAAAGTTTATTTCTTCGTTAAAAAAGACGTGAAAATTCCAAATTTGTAAAAACATGCCTCAGTCAAAATTTGGTTTCCATGATAACAGCAAGTTCTTATCTCACACGGAGCCCATACAAGCGGTGTGAAGACTGTATGACCGTTTGTTGTTTCGAAATTATAAAGGATTGTATGGGAATATCGCAAGGGTCGTATTATTGCGAGTAAACTTTACAAATAAGTTCAAAATAAACGTAATCTTACCTCAGTTGTTGTGCTTTGTCGTCCTTGTGGCTCAAAACGGCGAATTTTAGCGATTTGAAGGGTTTTGCATTTGCTGTTAAAGGACGACAAAGCACAACAACTGAGGTAAGATTACGTTTATTTTGAACTTATTTGTAAAGTTTACTAGCAATAATACAACCCTTGCGATATTCCCATACAATCCTTTATAATTTCGAAACAACAAACGGTCACACAGTCTTCACACCGCTTGTATGGGCTCCCTGTGCTTATCTTATCTGCGAAACAAATTCGGTGACCCCCCAATTTTTTTTTTTTTTTTCATTTCTGAAATGAGTATTTCGTTATCTAACTGTGGTAAAAGTATTAAAAAAATCTCAATGTTAGAAGGTACGGACGTCCTTAACCACGGAAATCATTTTGGCAGCATTGACAAACAACGACGTCCGAAATCTGAAATATCCATATACGAGTGTTTCCTTAGCTGTTGCTACTTCTCACTTTCTCATGACTGTTTCCCTATCTAAAAGCTCCGTTGCTTAAAATAAATTTAATGAAGAAAACGCGAAATAAAGCTGTGGAAGAGGCACGAGCCGGATCGAGCTGTCGAAGGCTGTTACTTTAGCTGTTTTGAGTTCTCTTAGAAGCACCGGCGCTTTTAGACGTAAACTAGGAAAACAGGAGCTCGAGATAGCGATACCACCAGGATCTCGTTTGATTTCTTTGCAGTTTGAAAATGTGTATCTTCCAGCATCCACGTGCTAAATCTTATCTCGTTCATTTTAGTGTAAGAGCTTCTTGAATGTTTTCCTATCTAAAAGCTCCGTTGCTTAAAATAGATTTAATTAAGAAAACACGAAATAAAGCTGTGGAACAGACACGAGCTGTCGACGTCTGCTACTTCAGCTGTTTAGAGTTCTCTTGGAACTGAGCAAGCTTTTAGACTTAAAGGAAAATTGTTGATCGAGATAGCGATGCCATTAGGATCTCGTTTAATTTTAATTATTTGCGTTTGAAAATGTGTATCTTCCGGTGTCCATGCTAAATCTTATCTCGTTCATTTTAGTGTAAGAGCTTCTTGAAAATCGTTAACAACTCGACAGTCGTATGCCTTAATAAAATGTCCTTGTCGATAATCATCATTTACAAAGTCAACACTGAATACTTGATCGCAGGTTTAAAGCTTGATCAAACGACCTCATTTGTGCAATTCCCCAAACCATAAACTAATGCAGGGGAAAGAAACGAGAATACGTACTAAAAGTTTAAACAATGTGCGCTTCTTCGATGTGCTCGTTTATATTACTTGCTAATGCGCGGTTAAGCACTTTTAAGAACCTTCTAATGCGAACCAGTTTGATGCCAACCGAATCATTCTTAACATTAAATTCGTTTTTCTCTGTAATCAGTATCTCGTGTTTTTTTTTAGCCACAGTAATCATTTTCGCAGTCTGCACTATACGAGTATTTCCTTAGCTGTTTCTCCTTCTCACTTTCTCATGACTTTTTTCGCATCTAAAAGGTTGCTGAAAATAAGTTCAATCAAGAATCCCCGACAAACAGCTGTGGATACCTGAGCCGTAAGACGGCTTTTACCGCAGCTCTTTTGAGTTCTCTTGGAAGCAACCTTTTTATTCAGATATGAAGGAAGTCACGAGTTCATGGGATTTCATCTGCGGTTCTCGTTTGATTTATTTGCGTTTGAAAATACAGATGCATTTTCGTAATCCATTTTGTGTAAGAGCTCATCGGATGGTCATTTAATAACAACTCGACAGTTAGATGTCTTAAAACCACTTTGGCAATTATTTACAAAGTCAACACTGGATACGTGTCACGTTAGTCTATCAAGTTTAAAACGTCTCATATTGTTTGAGAATATATATCACTGCTACCATCTTCTAAGCTCACAGTCTCTTGCAGACATCCTAAAGCAGTTCATTCCTGACAAAGAAAACTTTCAGGTAACGCAGCATTTTGGGTTTCTTTTCTCGATTAATACTGATTTCGTTTCCCTTACAAATTTATTTTTTCGTGCGGTAATATTTTAATATTCATTTTCTCATTGAAAGAAGAGGAGGTGCAAATATGTCTTTGCCTAGCAAAAACTTTTGCTCTTGGCGAATCAATTTCCTAGTACAACACCAATGCAACATATATTTTAGAAAATCACTTTGCTAAACAAATGTATGTGAAAACAAACTTTTTTTAAAGAGGATTTAGTGGTAGTAGTAGGGATGACGCAGTTTGGGAAAGCATTCATTTCCCACCAATATGCCCGGGTTTGATTCTGACCAGGAGTCATATGCGGCGGGTTGAGATTTCGACTTGCTCGAGGGTTTTCAAATCAGTACTCCGATTTTCCTCCCTTCTCAAAAACCAACATTTCCAAATTGAAATTAGATTTGGGTAGAGAACCAACCTGAAAACTAAGAACGGCCGATGTGTCTTTCCTCTAAAGAAACACATAATTTTTGTTTTTAATTTATCAGTCTACTTAAGACGGATTCCGCTCAACGTTCGAGCAATAAGTGCAAAAATTAATTACTAAAAAACTACTCATAGCACGGTAACATTTTGAATACTATTTGAAACATATCACTTTAATTCACTTCTCCAAGTGACCCCGCAATTAAGTTCTCAAGCATTCTCGAGAAAATTAATGTCGAACCTCGTAAAAAAGTGATAAAAACGCACGCCATTTTGTTTTGAACTGAAATGAAGCGTCTTTTTAATTAAAATATGTAATGACTTCTCTCGCGGGGTCAGCTTGGGAGCTAATTTATCGATAATTTCTTCTTAACTGTATTCAAAATGTTACCGTGCTATGAGTATTTTTTTGGTAACTTCATTTTTTGCACTTTTTGCTCGAACGTCCAGCGGAAATCGTCTTAATTGTTTGAAGTTTAGCATGTAATTATGCCCTTTCAACGGCCAGAAAATTACATTTCATTGATATTTTTCATGCATCCTGAAAATTTTGTTTCAAGAGACGACCAACGTTAAGTGTATTTTTTAAATGTATTTTGATTTACCAACGACTAATCTACGTCAAAAAGGTATTTAATACAGAAGCAAAATCTTCCAGGATGGATTGTTAAATGTCAGAGATATCAATGACATTTCAGTTTCTCGTGTTTTTGTTCTTATTATTAACTTTCTCCTTGAAAATTTTGGCTTCTTGTTGCTGTTCCACGATCCAACTTATCATCGATGAAGCAATTAAGAGCGACTATCAGAAAATATCGAGCGCTCACAGAGCGGCAGAAGTTTTTCTAATAAATAGAAAATAAATCTAGTGTAGTTTTATTTCAAAGAAAAAAATCAGTTCTCGCAAAGCCTGAAATTCTCTACTATAAACCCCGCGTTCGTAAACCTAACCACAGATAGAAATTTGGACACTGTAGCGAAATTTAACAAACTGACAAACTTACTTACAGCCCATCATACCTGGTTTTACATAGGGCAGCAGCAAACTGAAACAGTTAAAAAATAAGCGTCCGAGGAGTTTTCACGATGACAGAAACTCTTATTTGGTAGCCATTTTCTATGGCATAACTTAACCTGTCATTTGATCTAAAACATACCTGTCAATTGGCTTGAATTATTGAAGGTGGTCTCTAGCTTGAAGACAGCATCGATGTTAGCAAAGTTTGAGAAGTAGCGCCCTAAACGTGTCAAGATTACTTGCAATTTCGAAACGAACAACAAAAGTAGTTATTTAAGCCCAAAATGCTCTTATTTCTTCTTTGTAAAGTTTTCCAATTATAACATTGCTTTCTTCTCGAAAAATAAAAAAAAGAGAGAGAGGGAGAATAGCAGAGCTGGATTGATTTTTTGACCGTAAGAAACGCACGCAGACCTCTCTAGTCGTTTCAAACCGAATTTCTATACGCTGACCAAAAGCGCTTTCCAACAAGTAGCTTATTAACCAATCTTAATACTAAAAACTAACAAGTTAAATCTTAAAAAATATAAACTTAATCTAGGACAGTACCACAAAAGTTTAACAAAAAAATTCCACACAATCAATAATTACCCAGCTTCATTTTTGTTTGCTATTAGTTTTCAGACATGTCTTCTCAGAAGTGGATTGTGTTTTTCACTTTCCTTGTGCTGTTTACTTTCATGGAGGAAGCCAAACTTTTCTCGGCTTGTAAAGAGGAAATCATTAAAGATTTAAAGAACATTATTTGTGCTCTTGAGAACTGCAACTGCAATGGTAAGTCATTTACATTCACATTCACATTGCAAAGAGAAACAAATCAAGGCGGGGGTGTCTTTATACCGTTTACAGCGTTTAAATCGAAAATGACCACCGTTAGAGTAACTCTGGTACATTTTAGGATATTAGCCGAATACGACAGGAACTATTTGTCATAAAATAAATTGGTACCTCAAAGTGGAAATGAATTGGAGCCACACTTACAAAACGATATTGTTGAGTTCCTTTTAAAATTTTCCACGGAAAGCAAACCACATTGCTACATTTTCCACTACTGCACAGACTGTCAGAATAACTGAAAACCTCTACTATTCTACCCAAAATGCACCCCCACCCCCGCCCCACCCCCCTCCTACCTTCGGGAGGTTCTACTAGCCGCATATTTCTAGTTTATAATTAGGGCTAATCTCTTTAATTTAAATCACCCTTCCAGCTATTCCGAAAAGCTGTGCTGAGCTGTACAAATCTGGTAACACAACCAGTGGTGTTTATACAATCGACCCTGATGGTTCAGGTGCCTTTGATGTGTTCTGTGACCAAACAACAGCCGGTGGGGGGTGGACAGTGTTCCAGAAGAGACTGGATGGTTCCGTTGATTTTTACCGCGGCTGGGTCGACTACAAGAATGGCTTCGGTAACTTGAATAGCGAGTTTTGGCTTGGACTGGATAAGATCAACCGTCTGACCTCTAGTACATGTGGAAATAACACGCTTAGATTAAGAGTGGATCTGGAAGACTGGGTAGGAGGGACTAAATATGCTGAGTACGACTCGTTTTCAATCACTGATGAGGCATCCAAGTACAAACTGAGTCTTGGATCCTATTCAGGTACATAATAAGCACTAGAATCAATAAACTATAGTCAGATTTGTTGACGTTTATTTAACTGCTTTCTTCTGTTTTATGATGGTTACGCTGATATGCATAACTGAGGATGATCTAAGAGAAGGATCCACGTGCTCCATGATAATTTTTTGAAATATATTTTAATAGATATAAATAACGTTTACAGCATGGCGCGAAACTATTTTATTTGTATTTCCTTCTGGTCAAGGCTCTGACAGATCACGTTACTGGAATGGCAGCGCGCTTAAAATAGCTCAGCTATGAGCTGGAAATTAAAAATATATATTTCAAGAGATTATCATTGGAAGAGACCCATATGTGTGGGAATGCTGCGCTTACGTCATCCTCTATCTCTTGCTTATGTCTATTTCCTTTTTTTGTTGTTGCTGAAACCATTAGAGCGCAAAGCAGCATGAGAGTCATTTAATTCATTGTATGCAAACACACGGCGGTCTAATGCGACTCGAAAATCAGCCAATAATTAATAACGTACTCTATCGATTAACATCCAATTAGCCTCAAACCATGTCATAACAGATCTTCTAATTATATATAAGGGGATGGGGATGCATGAATTGTAGTGACTGCTTCTCAAAGTGCTTATTTCTAGAATTTCATAGCCTTTGAAGCCACAATAGCTGGCAGTTATTCTCGCGCAATGGCTAGTAGCTAGATAGTGGTGATCGAAGCGTTTAGTTTTCCCTGCTTCCACTCCGTTACAAGTGAAAGTCGACTTGAAAACTGAAAAGAGAAAATAATATCTTGATTCAGTCAAAATAAATGATTTTTTACTTTCCACTTTTGGTACAAAACAAATGTTGTTCTTTTTGTTGTTGATTAATTGAGTTTTGAATTACTGGCCATGTTATTACTGAAAATAGCACAAAATGGCGAGAATGTCAAAATTCAACCAATCATATATTTTGAATGTATAAGACATTCGTTTAGTAAACATTTTAATGTCTAATTAGAGTATGTAAAAGAAAATTAGCTGTATGCTCCGCTCTCTGCCACCAAAGAATCAAATTTTTGTCAAACTTACTGAACAGTATAAGTAATCATGAAATCCCTCCACTACTCAGTTATATAAATTATTTTTTGTTTGCTCATAGGGTCTGCTGGTGATTCTCTTGGCAATCATGGTGGTCAGGCCTTTTCAACTATAAAGATCAGGACAATGACAGTTGGAACGGTCATTGTGCCGTGCTGTTTAAAGGAGCCTGGTGGTACAAGAGCTGTCATGAGTCCAATCTGAATGGTCTGTATCACCAAGGAGGACCACACTCATCTTACGCTGATGGTGTCAACTGGTATCTCTGGGAAGGACACCACAACTCCGCCAAGAGAGCGGAAATGAAGATCAGACCAGATAACTTCTAAAACTGTGGTGTTATCGTTTTGCCTTGCACCTGAGGGTTCATTTATTTTTAAGTTTCCACATGTAATCTGTGACTGATTCTCGTAAGTTTAAAAACCGATACCAAGTTAGAAAGTATAGATCAATAAAATTATAAACGATCATGATATCTGAAAAGACGGTTGTTTTGACCTTTGTGACATGTATTGAAATAAATGGATTATCAATAAACGTTATTGAGCTACAGTCCAACTGAAGCCTCCTACTTTACTGAGAAGAAAGGTAGTAACTTTGCAAGCACCATCCCCCGAACTTACACAGACACATCCTTACCCCCGGGCGCCCCGTCCCCCTTTCAAATGAGGACAATCTACGACAACGAAACCTAGAGGGTATATAGCAACCTCGATTCCAGGCTCTCTCTCCTTTTCCTCCCTTGTCGTTGAGTAGAGAGACCCTGGTTGCGGCTGGTCACGTGACCACCCAAATTCTGGGTGGTAAAAAAATATATTCGGTGGGAGGGGTGGTAGAGTGTTAGAGTTGTTGCTGTGACAAATCTACCATGTGAGGGTGAGAGCGTTGACTCTGAGTCGCAACTCGCAGACGCAGCAGGTCTTCAAACAACTCACAAGAAAAGCAAGCACCAAAAAAGTTTGTACATAAGCTTACATGTGGTTATTCAAGCTTCTACAGGCTTTGCCAGGCCGTTGCGAAGATCACTGCGATAATCTTTTCTCGGAAACTACTTGCGTAATTCTCAGAACTGCACAACTACTACGAATTTTTCATTTTTCATTTTCGTAATTTTCGCGCCGCTGCTTTTGTGGCTCGAAAATATCCGTCACGTATACATGTTCATGTCATGAAGTTGTAAAGAATAAAAACAAACGTTCCATACAAATAGCCTGTTTCACCTGTTTCACCATTTTGAACCAAACTCGATTTGCCCCTTCGATCCCTTGGTTAGTAATTATTGTTCACCTTGACAAAACGGCCTCAAAGACCCACCCTCCCTGCGGTATTGTTGTAACCGCATAGTCACGTGACCAGCCGCAACCGGGGTCTCTCTACTCAACGACAAGGGAGGAAAAGGAGAGAGAGCCTGGAATCGAGGTTGGGTATATAGTACGTCCAAAAATGTTTCTTCATACGAATGGAACACGGGATGGTGACGTCATCTGACGTAGAAATTACGTCATGATTTCCGAAAAGCCGCCACCGTGGATCCACATACGGATCTGTTAAATTATGGTTTCCATGATAACACCAAGTTCCGTGAACAATGTCATGTCAAACCAAATTGTCCCCAAATAAATTCTTAGGTAAAGTCGAAAAATTGGACGACTTTTCCTTCAATATTAAAAAAAATGTTATAAACGGTCAAATCCCCCCACCCCCCACCCCTCCACCCCTCCCACACCCCACCCTCCCCCTTCCATCCACGGCCGGAATGTTAACCCTATTCAGACCGGACTTTTTTCCTGGGGTAGGGGAAGGCGTTCCTTATAAGGTGTTGGACAAATCATAAATTTAATTTTCACAAACGTGAGTTAGAGTTTCTATCTAAATAAAGCTCCGTCGCGATTTCTGTTCTGAAGCATGCTTCACCGTTATGTGCCCCTTCCTCTTCACCAACACCCTGACCTTGCCGAGACATATGCTTACATTACATAAACGAAACCGAACAAGGATTCTGCTATAGAGTTCAACGAATCTAAAAACCACTACATGTTCTCAGTACAATATAATACTTAACAATTATTCCCCGAAGGCGAAGTCAATATTGGTGAATATTTCCCGAGACGAAGTCGAGGGGAATATTCACCAATATTCACGAGACTGAGGCGAATAATTGTTTTATAATATACAAAACACAGGGAAAATGTTGAATTTCTCCGAGGAAAATAGAAAAAGACGAAAATGTTTCGCCATTTTTTGCCCGAGACAAACAAAATTGAACTTCGTGGCATTTCCAAATAAGGTAGAGAGGGTATATTGCCTCTGAGACCATGAGCAGGGAACCAATCAAATTGCTTTAAAATGCATTATCCTATGGTTAGTGTATTATAAAATACAATAACCTTTTTTTGACACGATGATAATTAAAGCATGACAATGCTTGTGTGGTCGTGTGCTATAAATAATAATAATAATAATAATAATTTAACATAAAATAAGACATAAGGTACAATAAAGAAATAATGGAATTACAAATTGTTATTTTTTTACTAATAAAATTTTAGATGCGGCATGTTCTTTGGCTGTGTTTGTACTGATACACTGTTAAAAACAAATTCCTTAATAACGTTATCTCGTTTCACTTTTGAGTAAAACTGTTTGAAATTGAAAGTATTCAAGCAGTCCTCGCATATTCCATCAAACAAAGGTTGGAAGCACCTGTACGCGCTCCACAGTGGCAACGGATCAATACAAACTAACAAACAACCAGGCCTCATGCTAAAAAGAATGTTCTATATATCCAGGTGTCACTACTGAAACCAATAAGACAAACCTTTATTTTACCACAATGGGTCAGAATTAAAGCTACCAGCTTGCGAGGTCGTGTATAAATAAAATGAAATCGAATTAACAACTTCTCTTTAAAGCGAAGTTAATCTTGGTGACCAGTTGAATCTTCCTCTCCCCTTATAAACAGGCCGTAACGTTTATATACCTTTCTACAAAGTCTATGGAATGATCTGATTTTCCTCATGATCTTTGTAAGCCACTGTAAAATTCGGTCTTGATAAAAACAGTACAGTAGACCCCCGCTATCTCGAATAATATTGCGTTTGCCTTGGAGTTGTTGGAGATAGCGGAAGTCTACTGCAGTTCAATTGCACTATTATTACGAAAACTGAATTAAACTTGATTTTTCAACCACTCACGATTCGGTGATGTTCAAATGAGTTCATACAGTGAAACCCGATTTAACGAACCTCGATTTAACGAAGTCCCCGATTGATCTAAGAAAGTTGTCAGCAGTCCATTGCAGTCAAACATGTTGCTAAACATAGTACTGTCGTGGCCATCTAATCGGCTTTATCTTCTTTGTCTTTAATCAGTTAACACTACGGCAAATTAATTATTAACTATACCCCGATTTAACGAAGTTTTTGGTCAGTTTTCAACAAATTCGGGGTTCTCGATTTAACGAAACCCCGATTTAACGAACCTGGCAATCTCCCCAGTCCCTGGCACTTCGTTAAATCGGCGTTCCACTGTAGTTTGTTTTAAGTTTCATTTAATTTATCTCTCACAACCATAATATTTACTTTTAACACAGCACGTTTACACAGTACCCTAACAAGTTCGAGTGAATATGGTTATAAAGGTAAAAAGTAGTATTCACAAACACGTTGCATTATTAAAACAAGTTGAATTATTAAAACCAAACATATACAGTTAAACAAGCTTGTATGCATTGCATACAGTCAGTTTCAAAATGAAAAATCCTATTCCCTTCTATGCTACGGTTATCGTGTGTAATATTCTAGCATCTCGAACAATTGCTTTGGATGATAACTCTCTGTCTAGTCCCGTAATAACCCGTAACAATCGCCGGCTTAAAGGCTTCATCTTCAATACATTACACTCTGCAAGCCAGCTAGCTTGTACTTTGCAGTGTCAAAGAAACCCTCGATGCGTTTCATCAAATTTCCGTAAGGTTTCAAGTTTTGAAGAAACTAAAGGAATTTGTGAGTTGAACGACAAGAAAGCTTTGTTGCCTATGGAAGAAGACGGATTAGAACACGACAAAGAAGCAGTTTATACTCAATTTTACGACAAGAAGCCGGTAAGACAAATGCTTTTTTGAGCAATATTAATTGTCGAAGTCGCCTGTTTCTTCAGTTTACTTCAAAATCACGAGTAAGGTGTAATATTGTTGTTTGATGTAGAGTTGCTACAGAAGTTGTTTTTAACAACCAAAAAAGAAACTTGTAAAAAAACCTCGTTTAATTTATATCGGTAAGATCATGTTGATTTTGTTTCAAGATCAGAATAATTATTAGTTGGCAGGAAAAATATAATCGTAGTGCCGCCTTCGTCGAAATTAAGTAGTTTTCATATATAGATTAAATAGTGACGAAATTACACAGGGATAACTATACTTGCTGGCGCAGATCTCTGCTGTCCAAAACGAGCAAATAAAATATCATACAAAATAGATCCAGATCTACTTTTGACTGTATATTTTGAGGAAGGTTATAAAAGCGAACCGAGAATGCCGAATGGTATTATGGGTAGGACATTTCTTGAAACAGTATTGATGATCCATTCGAGGGAACCACTTTGAAGGCGAAATCCTGCCTCCGAGTCTCGAATGAGCCCGCGGATTTCGTCACCGAATTTATGATTGGATAATAAGATGTGTTTTTATCGCTTCTGGGAGGCTTCTGGACATTACGGACCTTCAGATTGGGGTACGAGTACGAGAACGAGTACGAGTACGACTTTTTAAATCTATTGATTTTCCTCAAGATCATCATGTGTCACGCCAATCTCCGGCCAGAACCTACACTTCTACTGGTCAGTCACAGGTAAGAGCGAGGGCTCTGGGAACAATATTGTTTTGAAAGTAGAAAGTCGTACTCGTACTCGTACTCGTTCTCGTACTCGTACCCCAATCTGAAGGTCCATATTTGAACATTTCTACGGCGCGTTCGACCGCTGAGTAGAAATTCGCCCAAAGAGGCTTCCAGGAGCTTCCCATTATTTACACCGTTTTCGAGGCAAAAGAGAAAATTATTTTCGATCGAATTTCAGATCCATACAAACTCTTATACAGAGCATTGTTGCCTGAACACTGTTGCCTGTCATTGTGTCGCCATAATGATCTGGCAGGCGACTCATGTTTTTTTTAATGTATTTTACCCGTAGCTTATTTCGATCATGCACATCACTACATTCTTTTGAGATCTTAATTCATTTATCTACAGCACGACTGTCAGCTGACGGTTGCTTGAATGCAGGCTCATCGTGCACTTTCAATGACGTGACAAAAGCCTTCCATTGCAAACGCAAACGTAAGTTGGCAACAATGAAAAATATTACGGAGACAGATTTTCAAGAACATTTAACGTATTTTTAAACGCTAAAACACTCGACCAATAGCTGTTATTACAGTGAGCCTGCAGCCAAATACCGTAGAATTCCGAAAGTAACGGCACCCGTTACTTTCAGATTTAGCAGGCCAAAGGGGCCGTTACTTTCGGGTAGCCGCAACTTTCGGGTAGCCGCTACTTAAAAAACGTTTGCAATTCAGCAGCCGTTCATTGTAAGTTCATGCAAATAGAGACAGTTATTTGGCATGAATTTGGTGTAGTATTAGAGACAAACGTTTTTTCAGTTATTTCATTGCATGTTCTAAAGTAGGAGACAATTGTTTGGTACAATTACGGTATTCAATTCACTGCCAAGTTGTATTTGTATTTTTTTTTTTTTAGCCATATACTGCCTTCAAACGTTACATTAAACACGATTGTATTGTTTTTGAGTGGTAACATTTTTGAAGGGGCCGCTACTTTCGGGGGATCGTTACTTTCGGGGGGGAGGCGTTACTTTCTGGATTTAATAGAATGGTAAAACATTAACGTTTAATACTTTCGGGGATCGGAGGCGTCACTTTCGGGGGTCCCGTTACTTTCGGAATTCTACGGTATTCTTTTGTTTTAAAAAGTATGCAAACGAGACTAATGGGTCAATACAATGCAAGATTAGCCTGTGTACATCCGCCTCCTCCCCTCAAAAAACATCGTCCTCTCTCGCCGATTTTTCCTGGAGGGGGGAGATGACGGATGTGACACAGGCTATGCCGGATTGACCCTTTCGCCTCGTTTGCATGTCAAACCGCTGACATCTGCAAGGACCTGTAATAACAGCTATTTAGTACACCCATAAATATAAAGTCATCCTTTCAAAGAAGGTCGCAGAATGGCAAGCTTAAGCATATTATATAATAACCCAAGGGCGGCAAAAATGACCTGTGCCGTCAAAATACCGTAGAATTCCGATAATAACGGGCCCCCCGAAAATAACGGCTACCCGAAAGTAACGTTAATTTTTTACCTTGCTATTAAACCCCTGAAAGTAACGGCCCCCCCGATAATAGCGGCCCTGAAAAAATACAGTTTACTTTGTTTACATGGATAATGAATAACCAGCATGCAACCTGAATGACCTTTTTTAATTTATGTCTGTTATGCGTCCTCTTTGTGTAAAACCACTGCTGAATTAC
>MU825397.1:2008131-2061476 GCA_029204205.1 Desmophyllum pertusum
GAAGGTCGCAGAATGGTAACCCAAGGGCGACAAAAATTACCTGTGCCGTTTTCGATTGAGAAAGAAAAGAAAGAAAACCTCTGGGACCAGGGTAAATAAACGTCAGTATGTCTAGCCGCTTTACTTACCCACGGTTTATTCTCTTTTTCCGCTTATTGCAAAAATTAAGGAAAAAACATCTAAAAAATAAATGGTGTAAACTGACAATACAAAATAACAAAACGCATTTAGTCTTTTTTTTTTAATATTTATACAGATCTGAAAAGCTGTGGCTGAGCTGTACAAATCTGGTAAAACAACTAGTGGTGTTTATACAATCGACCCTGATGGCTCTGCAGGTGCCTTTGATGTGTTCTGTGACCAAACAACAGCCGGTGGGGGGTGGACAGTGTTGCAGAAGAGACTGGACGGCTCTGTTGATTTTTACCGCGGCTGGTCCGACTACAAGAATGGGCTTCGGGAACCTGAATGGCGAGTTTTGGCTGGGACTAGACAAGATAAACCGCCTGACCAAAACAAAGAATAGGCTTCGTGTCGATCTGGAGGACCACTACAGGCAAAAACTGCTAACGCCGAGTACGACATGTTTGCAGTGACAAGCAAGAGGACTAAGTACCAGCTCAGCATTGGGACTTACTCAGGTTTTTATGAAATGACTGTTGTTTATATAACGCACCCTGTGATTGGTTGCATAACCTTTTCAGATCAACAGGTATGACGTCACGTAACATTTTGTAGGCTTTATTTTATAAAAAAAATAATTATATAGAAAAAATTATGGCTGCTTTTGCTCACATAACCTGGCTAGCTAGGGTGGACATTCAATTTTCAAATTCCCCCAAACTTCCTCTCGTGTCCGCATCAGGCTACGTATAAGTATGCATGCCTCTGGGGAGGAAACCTCCCATATAAAAGTGACGGGGGTGATCATTCATACCTTTTAGGGGAGAAAATTGTGGTTTCATACCTCTCAGGGTTATCTGGTACCTTTTTAGGTACATGTACAGTAGGTACTGAAGCTGTAAAAATATGACTGGAACTTTGTTTTGTTTAGGGTAAAAATGAATTTGGGTTACACCCACAAAAAAACGATTTGCTGGTACCTTTTAGGCAAATCATTCTGACGATCCACCACCGTCACTTTTATATGGGAGTCTCTCCGGTACTAAAAAAAGTTTTATACGGGGAGGCTCCGCCCAGAAGTCCAAACCCCTTACCCTTTCATATACCATTTTTTCACAGAAAAGGTTAACCCCTTTCATATACCTTCCATAGAAAATGGTACCTCTTTCATATACCTTCCATAGAAATTATGAAAATGGTACCCCTTCACATACCTACAGTAGAAGCACTGCATCCCTTTTCTATACCCTTGTAATGAACTTAATGAACAATATATATCACCAGAAATCATCAAGCATTACCAGTAGAGATGTTAACCAAACAATAATATCATTTACTCGTGAAATCCCTACCCTTTCATATACTTCAACTCGTGAAATCCCTACCCTTTCATATACTTCAACTCGTGAAATCCCTACCCTTTCACATACCTCGAGCCTAAAAAAGGACCCCTTTCGGACGGAGCCTCCCCGTATAGTCCATTATAGGGAGTACCCCCCCCCCCCCGGGAGTCTCCCCCCCAACCCCTGCATTTCCTATCTTAGTTCTAGTTGTCTGGTTTATTTGTATGTCATGACTAATGGTTTATTTGCAATTACGATGGGCAATGCCAATAGACACCTTAGCCAATTTCCACCTACATGAATGGGAGAATTTGGAAACGGGATGCATTTCTTTGCATAAGGCCAGTTTTCATTTTTGTGTGTAATTTGGATCAAACCACTCGGACTATTATGACTGTCCTTTCATTTTTCTCTAGACAAAGGACTCTATGAGGTCAAATTATCTTTTTTTTTCAGGAACTGCTGGTGATTCACTTTCTGGGCATCGTGGTTACCCTTTACAACCAAAGATCAGGACAATGACAGCAATGGGGGCGGTAACTGTGCGGTGTCCCATAAAGGAGCCTGGTGGTACACAGCCTGCCATGGTTCCAATCTGAACGGTCAATATCATCATGGGGCGCACTCATCTTACGCTGATGGAGTGAACTGGTCTACTTGGAAAGGACACCACTACTCTGCCAAGAGAGCTGAGATGAAAATCAGACCAGTGCACTTTTAAGAACTTTCCGTCTTTTTTCTTATTTGTTTGTTTGCTTATCAATACAAATAAGAGTTTGGAAAAGAAATGTCAAAGCAACTGGGTGATTAAAAAATAACAGAAGAAAAATAAGTTTTGTCATTATTTGTGTTCAATATTGTGGATGTGGACCATCAGTGGTGCAGCAAATATGCTGTCTTCACCACCCCACCCCCACCAAACCCCCACCTAACATTGCTTAACAACGACGTATTATCCCTAGTCCCTAATAACACAGAACAAGGTTACATCAGTTTCTCAGAGCACATACATTACAGTGCTTTTTAATAACATGCAAACTCTGAAGTCATTAGTTACTTAAATTTAAATAATAATAAGCACTAGAATCAATAAACTAGTCAGATTTTTTCCTCGTTTATTAAACTGCTTCCTTCCTTTTTATGATGGTTTACGCTGATATGCATAACTGAGGATGATCTAAGAGAAGGATCCACGTGCTCCATGATAATTTTTTGAAATATATTTTAATAGATATAAATAACGTTTACAGCATGGCGCCGAAACTATTTTATTTTTATTTCCTTCTGATCAAGGCTCTGACAGATCACGTTACTGGAATGGCAGCGCGCTTAAAATAGCTCAGCTATGAGCTGGAAATTAAAAATATATATTTCAAGAGATTATCATTGGAATTAAGAGACCCATATGTGTGGGAATGGAATGGAATGGAAACTTTATTGCAACTCCCTACAAGGGTTTTTCAGTTACATAACTACTTATAACTTACTTATAAAATTACTTACTTACTTACGGAACTACTTATAACTACACGAATACGCACGTAAAAAAAATGGTAAAAAAACACGATAAGCTTAAAAGAATGTTGCTCTTACGTCATCCTCTCTTGCTTATGTCTATTTACAATTTTTTTGCTGAAACCATTAGAGCGCAAAGCAGCATGAGAGTCATTTAATTCATTGTATGCACACACACAGCGGTCTAATGCGACTCGAAAATCAGCCAAGAATTAATAACGCACTCTATCGATTAACATCCAATTAGCCTCAAACCATGTCATAACAGATCTTCTAATTATATATAAGGGGATGGGGATGCATGAATTGTAGTGACTGCTTCTCAAAGTGCTTATTTCTAGAATTTCATAGCCTTTGAAGCCACAATAGCTGGCAGTTATTCTCGCGCAATGGCTAGTAGCTAGATAGTGGTGATCGAAGCGTTTAGTTTTCCCTGCTTCCACTCCGTTACAAGTGAAAGTCGACTTGAAAACTGAAAAGAGAAAATAATATCTTGATTCAGTCAAAATAAATGATTTTTTACTTTCCACTTTTGGTACAAAACAAATGTTGTTCTTTTTGTTGTTGATTAGTTGAGTTTTGAATTACTGGCCATGTTATTACTGAAAATAGCACAAAATGGCGAGAATGTCAAAATTCAACCAATCATATCTTTTGAATGTATAAGACATTCGTTTAGTAAACATTTTAATATCTAATTAGAGTATGTAAAAGAAAATTAGCTGTATGCTCCGCTCTCTGCCACCAAAGAATCAAATTTTTGTAAAACTTACTGAACAGTATAAGTAATCATGAAAATCCCTCCCACTACTCAGTTATATAAATTATTTTTTGTTTGCTCATAGGGTCTGCTGGTGATTCTCTTGGCAATCATGGTGGTTCAGGCCTTTTCAACTAAAGATCAGGACAATGACAGTTTGGAGCGGTCATTGTGCCGTGCTGTTTAAAGGAGCCTGGTGGTACAAGAGCTGTCATGAGTCCAATCTGAATGGTCTGTATCACCAAGGAGGAGCACACTCATCTTACGCTGATGGTGTCAACTGGTATCTCTGGGAAGGACACCACAACTCCGCCAAGAGAGCGGAAATGAAGATCAGACCAGATAAATTCTAAAAACTGTGGTGTTATCGTTTTGCCTTGCACCTGAGGGTTCATTTATTTTTAAGTTTCCACATGTAATCTGTGACTGATTCTCGTAAGTTTAAAAACCGATTACCAAGTTAGAAAGTATAGATCAATAAAATTATAAACGATCATGATATCTGAAAAGACGGTTGTTTTGACCTTTGTGACATGTATTGAAATAAATGGATTATCATTAAACGTTATTGAGCTACAGTCCAACTGAAG
The DNA here is from genome assembly GCA_029204205.1 of Desmophyllum pertusum. Taxonomy (NCBI): domain Eukaryota; kingdom Metazoa; phylum Cnidaria; class Anthozoa; order Scleractinia; family Caryophylliidae; genus Desmophyllum; species Desmophyllum pertusum. The sequence goes on from MU825397.1 coordinate 2,012,463, forward strand.
CCTCCTACTTTACTGAGAAGAAAGGTAGTAACTTTGCAAGCACCATCCCCCGAACTTACACAGACACATCCTTACCGCCCGGGCGCCCCGTCCCCCTTTCAAATGAGGACAATCTACGACAACGAAACCTAGAGGGTATATAGTACGTCCAAAAATGTTTCTTCATACGAATGGAACACGGGATGGTGACGTCATCTGACGTAGAAAATTACGTCATGATTTCCGAAAAGCCGCCACCGTGGATCCACATACGGATCTGTTAAATTATGGTTTCCATGATAACAGCAAGTTCCGTGAACAATGACATGTTCAAAACCAAATTGTCCCCAAATAAATTCTTAGGTAAAGTCGAAAAATTGGACGACTTTTGCTTCAATATTAAAAAAAATGTTATAAACGGTCAAATCCCCCACTCCCCACCCCTCCACCCCTCCCACACCCCACCCTCCCCCTTCCATCCACGGCCGGAATGTTAACCCTATTCAGACCGGACTTTTTTCCTGGGTAGGGGAAGGGGTTCCTTATAAGGTGTTGGACAATCATTAATTTAATTTTCACAAACGCGAGTTAGAGTTTCTATCTAAATAAAGCTCCGTCGCGATTTCTGAAGCATGCTTCACCATTATGTGCCCTTCCTCTTCACCAACACCCTGACCTTGCTGAGACATATGCTTACATTACATAAACGAAACCGAACAAGGATTCTGCTATAGAGTTCAACGAATCTAAAAAACCACTACATGTTCTCAGCCCGGGCGGGGGCGGGGGGGGGGGGGGGGGGGGGGACTTCGATATAAAAGTGGCGGGGGTGCTCGTCGTACCTTTTAGGGGTTTAAATTCATGATTTGGTACCGCTTAAGGTGTAAAATCTAAATTGACCACCCTTACAGTTAACGCGGTACCTTTTAGGGTTGCTGAGCCGGAAAAAATATGACAGGAAACTATTTTGTCAATCAACTGATTTTTATTCTTGTCTCATTCATGACATGACTTATCGATAAAACAATATACATTCAGTTAATGTGTTGTTTTAGAATTGGTACCTCTTAGGGTGAAAATGAATTCGTGCCACGCACACAAAAAAATGTTTTGGTACCTTTTAGGGGTTCTTTCCAAATTTCCGACGAGCACCCCCGAACCCTTTTATATGGGAGTCCCCCCCCCCCCGGGGTTTCTCAGTACAATACAATACAATAACCTTTTTTTTTGACACGATGATAATTAAAGCATGACAATGCTTGTGTGGTCGTGTGCTATAAATAATAACAATAATAATTTAACATAAAATAAGACATAAGGTACATTAAAGAAATAATGGAATTACAAATTGTTATTTTTTTTACTAATAAAAATTTTAGATGCGGCATGTTCTTTGGCTGTGTTTGTACTGATACACTGTTAAAAAACAAATTCCTTAATAACGTTAGGTCGTTTCACTTTTGAGTAAAACTGTTTGAAATTGAAAGTATTCAAGCAGTCCTCGCATATTCCATCAAAACAAAGGTTGGAAGCACCTGTACGCGCTCCACAGTGGCAACGGATCAATACAAACTAACAAACAACCAGGCCTCATGCTAAAAAGAATGTTCTATATATCCAGGTGTCACTACTGAAAACCAATAAGACAAACCTTTATTTTACCACAATGGGTCAGAATTAAAGCTACCAGCTTGCGAGGTCGTGTATAAATAAAATGAAATCGAATTAACAACTTCTCTTTAAAGCGAAGTTAATCTTGGTGACCAGTTGAATCTTCCTCTCCCCTTATAAACAGGCCGTAACGTTTATATACCTTTCTACAAAGTCTATGGAATGATCTGATTTTCCTCATGATCTTTGTAAGCCACTGTAAAATTCGGTCTTGATAAAAACAGTACAGTAGACCCTCGCTATCTCGAATAATATTGCGTTTGCCTTGGAGTTGTTGGAGATAGCGGAAGTCTACTGCAGTTCAATTGCACTATTATTACGAAAACTGAATTAAACTTGATTTTTCAACCACTCGCGATTCGGTGATGTTCAAATGAGTTCATACAGTGAAACCCCGATTTAACGAACCTCGATTTAACGAAGTCCCCGATTGATCTAAGAAAGTTGTCAGCAGTCCATTGCAGTCAAACATGTTGCTAAACATAGTACTGTCGTGGCCATCTAATCGGCTTTATCTTCTTTGTCTTTAATCAGTTAACACTACGGCAAATTAATTATTAACTATACCCCGATTTAAACGAAGTTTTTGGTCAGTTTTCAACAAATTCGGGGTTCTCGATTTAACTAAACCCCGATTTAACGAACCTGGCAATCTCCCCAGTCCCTGGCACTTCGTTAAATCGGCGTTCCACTGTAGTTTGTTTTAAGTTTTCATTTAATTTATCTCTCACAACCATAATATTTACTTTTAACACAGCACGTTTACACAGTACCCTAACAAGTTCGAGTTGAATATGGTTATAAAGGTAAAAAGTAGTATTCACAAACACGTTGCATTATTAAAACAAGTTGAATTATTAAAACCAAACATATACAGTTAAACAAGCTTGTATGCATTGCATACAGTCAGTTTCAAATGAAAAAATCCTATTCCCTTCTATGCTACGGTTATCGTGTGTAATATTCTAGCATCTCGAACAATTGCTTTGGATGATAACTCTCTGTCTAGTCCCGTAATAACCCGTAACAATCGCCGGCTTAAAGGCTTCATCTTCAATACATTACACTCTGCAAGCCAGCTAGCTTGTACTTTGCAGTGTCAAAGAAACCCTCGATGCGTTTCATCAAATTTCCGTAAGGTTTCAAGTTTTGAAGAAACTAAAGGAATTTGTGAGTTGAACGACAAGAAAGCTTTGTTGCCTATGGAAGAAGACGGATTAGAACACGACAAAGAAGCAGTTTATACTCAATTTTACGACAAGAAGCCGGTAAGACAAATGCTTTTTTGAGCAATATTAATTGTCGAAGTCGCCTGTTTCTTCAGTTTACTTCAAAATCACGAGTAAGGTGTAATATTGTTGTTTGATGTAGAGTTGCTACAGAAGTTGTTTTTAACAACCAAAAAAGAAACTTGTAAAAAAACCTCGTTTAATTTATATCGGTAAGATCATGTTGATTTTGTTTCAAGATCAGAATAATTATTAGTTGGCAGGAAAAATATAATCGTAGTGCCGCCTTCGTCGAAATTAAGTAGTTTTCATATATAGATTAAATAGTGACGAAATTACACAGGGATAACTATACTTGCTGGCGCAGATCTCTGCTGTCCAAAACGAGCAAATAAAATATCATACAAAATAGATCCAGATCTACTTTTGACTGTATATTTTGAGGAAGGTTATAAAAGCGAACCGAGAATGCCGAATGGTATTATGGGTAGGACATTTCTTGAAACAGTATTGATGATCCATTCGAGGGAACCACTTGAAGGCGAAATCCTGCCTCCGAGTCTCGAATGAGCCCGCGGATTTCGTCACCGAATTTACGATTGGATAATAAGATGTGTTTTTATCGCTTCTGGGAGGCTTCTGGACATTACGGACCTTCAGATTGGGGTACGAGTACGAGAACGAGTACGAGTACGACTTTTTAAATCTATTGATTTTCCTCAAGATCATCATGTGTCACGCCAATCTCCGGCCAGAACCTACACTTCTACTGGTCAGTCACAGGTAAGAGCGAGGGCTCTGGGAACAATATTGTTTTGAAAGTAGAAAGTCGTACTCGTACTCGTACTCGTTCTCGTACTCGTACCCCAATCTGAAGGTCCATATTTGAACATTTCTGCGGCGGTTCGACCGCTGAGTAGAAATTCGCCCAAAGAGGCTTCCAGGAGCTTCCCATTATTTACACCTTTTCGAGGCAAAAGAGAAAATTATTTTCGATCGAATTTCAGATCCATACAAACTCTTGTACAGAGCATTGTTGCCTGAACATTGTTGCCTGTCATTGTGTCGCCATAATGATCTGGCAGGCGACTCATGTTTTTTTAAATGTATTTTACCCGTAGCTTATTTTCGATCATGCACATCACTGCATTCTTTTGAGATCTTAATTCATTTATCTACAGCACGACTGTCAGCTGACCGGTTGCTTGAATGCAGGCTCATCGTGCACTTTCAATGACGTGACAAAAGCCTTCCATTGCAAACGCAAACGTAAGTTGGCAACAATGAAAAATATTACGGAGACAGATTTTCAAGAACATTTAACGTATTTTTAAACGCTAAAACACTCGACCAATAGCTGTTATTACAGTTGAGCCTGCAGCCAAATACCGTAGAATTCCGAAAGTAACGGCACCCGTTACTTTCAGATTTAGCAGGCCAAAGGGGCCGTTACTTTCGGGTAGCCGCTACTTAAAAAACGTTTGCAATTCAGCAGCCGTTCATTGTAAGTTCATGCAAATAGAGACAGTTATTTGGCATGAATTTGGTGTAGTATTAGAGACAAACGTTTTTCAGTTATTTCATTGCATGTTCTAAAGTAGGAGACAATTGTTTGGTACAATTACGGTATTCAATTCACTGCCAAGTTGTATTTTTTTTTTAGCCATATACTGCCTTCAAACGTTACATTAAACACGATTGTATTGTTTTTGAGTGGTAACATTTTTGAAGGGGCCGCTACTTTCGGGGGATCGTTACTTTCGGGGGGGAGGCGTTACTTTCCGGATTTAATAGAATGGTAAAACATTAACGTTACTTTCGGGGATCGGAGGCGTCACTTTCGGGGGTCCCGTTACTTTCGGAATTCTACGGTATTCTTTTGTTTTAAAAAGTATGCAAACGAGACTAATGGGTCAATACAATGCAAGATTAGCCTGTGTACATCCGCCTCCTCCCCTCAAAAACATCGTCCTCTCTCGCCGATTTTTCCTGGAGGGGGGAGATGACGGATGTGACACAGGCTATGCCGGATTGACCCTTTCGCCTCGTTTGCATGTCAAACCGCTGACATCTGCAAGGACCTGTAATAACAGCTATTTAGTACACCCATAAATATAAAGTCATCCTTTCAAAGAAGGTCGCAGAATGGCAAGCTTAAGCATATTATATAATAACCCAAGGGCGGCAAAAATGACCTGTGCCGTCAAAATACCGTAGAATTCCGATAATAACGGGCCCCCGAAAATAACGGCTACCCGAAAGTAACGTTAATTTTTTACCTTGCTATTAAACCCCTGAAAGTAACGGGCCCCCCGATAATAGCGGCCCCTTAAAAAATACAGTTTACTTTGTTTACATGGATAATGAATAACCAGCATGCAACCTGAATGACCTTTTTTAATTTATGTCTGTTATGCGTCCTCTTTGTGTAAAACCACTGCTGAATTACAAACGTTTTCTAAGCATCCGAAAGTAACGGCTACCCGAAAATAACGGCTACCCGAAAGTAACGGCCCCTTTGGCCTGCTAAATCTGAAAATAACGGGGGCCGTTATTATCGGAATTCTACGGTAAACGTCAGTATGTCTAGCCGCTTTACTTACCCATGGTTTATTCTCTTTTCCGCTTATTGCAAAAATTAAGGAAAAACATTTAACAAATAAATGGTGTAAACTGACAAATACAAAATAACAAAAACGCATTTAGTCATTTTTTTTTTATATTTGTTACAGATCTGAAAAGCTGTGCTGAGCTGTACAAATCTGGTAAAACAACTAGTGGTGTTTATACAATCGACCCTGATGGCTCTGCAGGTGCCTTTGATGTGTTCTGTGACCAAACAACAGCCGGTGGGGGTGGACAGTGTTCCAGAAGAGACTGGACGGCTCGGTTGATTTTTTCCGCGGCTGGGCCGACTACAAGAATGGCTTCGGGAACCTGAATAGCGAGTTTTGGCTGGGACTGGACAAGATAAACCTCCTGACCAAAAGTGAAAATTACATGCTAAGAGTGGATCTGGGAGACTGGGAAGGCAATAATAATTCTGCTGAGTACGACTCGTTTTCAATCATGGATGAGGCCTCCGAATACACACTGAGTCTTGGATCATATTCAGGTACATAATAAGCTCTAGAATCAATAGACAGTTTGGCGTTCCTACTACTGTAGTCGGCGTTCCGACTATTTTTTAGTTATTATTATTTTTCAATTTTTATTTAAAAAAAACCCCTTAGTTGTCGCGATGGACAATGTTCTCATACAGTCTTGTATGTCACACCAATAACTGAGATTGGGGCTACTATGAATAACCAATGAAATATCTGATTCTAATATCCGAGCAAATCCGAATAGATATCAATTTTGAGAGCCATTTCGTGACGGCCATCTTTGTTGATGTTTAGCAGATATGGTATGTAGAGGCTTTGTTTAAACATTTTGCTGTTTTCACGGAAAGTGTCAAATTCTTGAGCTGGTATTTCTGTTCTGATCGCTGTTTCCGTTATAGTAGCTTAGACTTGTCACGAGAAGTTATTAGAGATCGTGCACATTGTTGGAAAGGTACGCAACATGAATGTTATCACGTACTTGTAGCTACTTGTACCTGTACAAAGTTCAGGTTAATCATAGCCAATCAGATACCTGATGTTGTTCTGCGCACGTGAAAGGACCATGCGACAATTAAGAAATGAAATAAAAGGTATCGTTATGATGCTATTTTTTCCCGTCTGTGTGGGTAGATTCCTCTCAGTATCAGTCTCTGTTTGCCCCAATCGTATAATATCACGCTACTGTTTTCCTCGCGAACATATATAACATGGAACTTTTGTTTTTCTTCCGCAACCCATGTAATATGATACTTCAGAAACCCATTTAACATGATACTTTGGTTTATCTTTTGAAACCCACGAAACATGATAGTTTTGTTTTTATTGTCCAACCCTAGTCCAGTTCTGGCCCCTCTCTGTCACGCAACGCTAGCGAGCGTTGCGGGACAGAGAGGGGCCAGAACTGGACTAGTCCAACCCATGTAACATGATACTTACATCTTCATAGTCAACATGATATCCCATCCTTATAATTCATAAGCTATTTTTGGGGGGTTCGCTTATTGCCTACTTTCACTCCCGTACATGCAAATGGAAAAAGAAAGATAAAATAGATTCAATTTGGGATAAACAACAGGAATTTTATCACATAATTGCATATGGTACAAATTTCAAAACACACCGTTTTAAATAATCGTTGTTTTTCGTGTGCGTGGATGAAAACGGAAACCTTTGAAATCGCTGATGCCGATTTCGATTGTTTTAGTGTGGACGTACCATAAAAATAATGATAAAAAATAACTCCCGCACGCTTTACGCGCCTATGTTTTATATGGGTAACATATGTTTGTGTATCTATTTTCAAAGCCGTTAACTAGGCTGAAAATATTTCCTCAAAGCAGCGCCTCAAAAATTAGCCAAGAATGAATCACTTTTCTCAGTTTTAATCGAAATAGCAGCAAACTTATGACCATAACAGATCTTTAAGGTGACGACATTGGCGCCAAATTTTAAAGTTACACTTTCGAGTTTCACAAAATTATTGCTTAGCGAGTTGGACTTTGGATCGAGCGGTCCTGGGTTCGACCCAGGAACATAAATGGGTTCTGGCGAATTGTCAGAGCACAAGAAATCCATTTATTATCATATTACACCTGTACATCATATAGTTTTCTCTTTAGGGTCTGCTGGTGATTCTCTGGCATATCATCGTGGCCAGGCCTTTTCAACCAAAGATCAGGACAATGATCGTCACAGCCGTAACTGTGCTGTGGAGTATAAAGGAGCCTGGTGGTACAAGAACTGTCATCAGTCCAACTTGAATGGTCTGTATCATCAAGGAGGACATCAATCATCATTTGATGGTGTCAACTGGAAGCAGTGGAAAGGACATAGCTACTCCCTCAAACGAGCTGAGATGAAGATCAGACCGGTGAACTTCTAAAACTGTCGTTTTTCGTCATTATCGTTTTGCCTTGACATGTAATCTGATTCTCGTAAGAATACAATATAATACGATACCAGTTGTGTCGAACCATAAACTAATGTTATTACACAATCCCGCTACTGATTTCGCCAATACCAAGCTAGAAAGTATAGTCAATGTTGATTATCAACTTGGAAATTAACCGCCGTAGCGAATTTCTAAAAGCTGACGTTTCGAGCCCTTCGTCGGAGCTCCGACGAAGGGCTAACGCTCGAAACGTCAGCTTTTAGAAATTCGCTACGGCGGTTAATTTACCTTTATCAACTCCAAGTTGATAATCAACATTGTGTTTCACTTTCCCGCCGACGCTGCACCACAGTTTCATTAGAAACTAATCACTTTGTCTAGAAAGTATAGTGTTTGCTTGCGTAGTAGTAGTAGTAAAACTTTATTCAAACACGGTATGATCAATTCACAATACATGCTCTTCCATCGAGCCGTGTATCAAATTAATGACAATACCAAATCAAATTATATATTATAATAAATCAAATCATCTCGCCAAATACGCTATCCACAAAACCATGAATAATCTATAACAATTACCCTAAACTTGCGTCAAATTAATAGTTGTCTAAACGACACATTATGATATCTATAGTCAAGAGAAAGATGTTACGATCTTTGTCATCATGTATAATGTATAATTTAATGCAAGTAAGTTAATATTGTAGTTAAAAATAAAAACAGGAACATTTCAAACTTGGAAACTGAAAACATGCCTGTCAAAATACGGTTGCCATGGTAACAGCAAATCCCGTGAACAATGACATGCCATACCAAATTGTTGCCAGATAAATTTAAGGAAAAGTCGTTTATCAACCATGCAGACAGATTCCGTACCTGTTTCTGAATAGGATTAACTTACCTATCCTTCAAACCTATTCTGCCTGGGCTTTTTTTTCGTTCGTGAGCCTGGGATGGGGGGCAGAATGTGCCTCCCCCCCCCCCCCCCCCCCCACCACCCCCCTGTATCTCCAACAGTATTTACGCTATAGAAATGAAACTTATATCATGTGTGTAAAGCATCCAAACATGTTTATTTTAGTAACGGTCACGTGTCAATTATGACATCTTATGACGCGAAAAATGACGTCATACGTCATCTTGGATCCGCCATCTTGGATCCGCCATCTTGGATCCGCCATCTTGGATTTCAAATTTTTTTTGGAAATGTCAGAAAATCTCCAAATTTGATTTGAAAAAAATAAAGAAAAATATTAGGATGCAGACACTAAAGATTTTGGAAGAATTTCTTAATAAAAAGCGAAAATCGCATAAAAAACCCCTAATTTGAGCAAAACGACCTGTCAAAACTCGGTTGCTATGGAAACGTCACGTCACGTGATCTGACAGAATAGGGTTAAAGTACGTTCGATCGAGATGTATTTAATATAAACTGTTGATGGCCTTATATAAAAGCGTTGGAAATGAGTTACGAGAAATCAAAAATGTTCACAAGCCTCGTCACAATTGCTGAAACAAAGCTTCAATGTGATGTGCCCTTCCCTCATATCAATATTGCTCACAAGAAAACCAGGCCATACTGAGACATGCCAACATTACATAAACCAAATTGGAACATGGATGGTGATGATTAATGGAGATTAACACGAATTACGATCGACGAATTTGAAAACTTTGGGTTACAATTTGAAATTAGTAAGTAACTAATGGCCATGCCATGCCTCCAAGTCAGACATAACATCAGAAACCGGTACAACGAAAAAAAAAAATTTTAGTTGGTTCGCCACTTTGTACTTTATACGGTGTTGATGATTCCGCGCATAAGCCTTTTTCATGCAGTTATGTGAAGGTCAGCGGAGCTCAGCGCCTCCACAAAGCACTACATGTTTTCAGTATTCAAGCAGTCCTCGCATATAATCGATTCAATCAAACAAAAGCTAGAAGCACCTGTACCCTCTCAACAGTGGCAATGGATGAATGAAAACTAACAGACAACCAGGCGTCATGCTAACAAATAATATCTCTAGTTCATTCCAGGTAAAACTAAAACAATAAGACAAAACTTAATTTTAACACGATAGCTAGGTAATTAAAGCTTACCAACTTGGGAGGGTCGTGTATAAATAACACGAAATCGACTTTAAACAACTACTGGGGATTAGTTGAATCTTATAAACTCCCTGTAACGTCCATATACCTTTCTACAAATTTAAAGTCTATGAAATGATCTGATTTTGCCTCATTTTTGTAAGCGACTATATTATCTTAAAAAACACAGTACCGTAGACCCCCGCTATCTCGAATCCGCCCCCACTATCTCGAACTGAAACCCATTTACCACATGGTTTTGATTACTGTTTTTCAGTCATTTTCAGTCATTTAATTTTAGCTATCTCGAACTCAGTTACCTCGAATCTCCCGAAAAAAGTGTGACCTGCCCTGGATTAAATTAACACCCCTTATCTCGAACTGTAGTAATTAAGACGTTCACCAAGTGGGCGTTGACTGAATGACTATTGGAAACAACATTGCACAAAATTGTAATAAATTATACTAAAGGAAGAGGCTTGAATTAATTGACGATGTTCACTGACAGTCCAATGGTGTGCTAAATTGAATACTGAAAAGACCTATAGAGCAGACTCTGCGAGCACTGACACATGACTGACAGGTCGATGATTTTTATACTAGTTTTATTGAAGATAACCCCCCGCTATCTCAAACAATATTGCGTTTCCCTTGAGAGTTGGAGATAGCGGGGGTGTACTGCAGTTCAATTGCACTATTAATACGAAAACTAAATTAAACTTGATTTTTTAACCACTAACAATTCCGTAACGTTTAGGTGAATTCACAGCTTGCTTTTAAGTTTAATTTAATTTATCTTTCGTAGCCATAATATTTACTTTTAACACAGCAAGTTTACACAGTACCCTAACAAGTTCTTGTTGAATATGGTTATAAAGGTAAAAAGTAGTATTCACAAACACGTTGCATTATTAAATCGCATCACGTTGCATTATTAAACTGACGTATACAGTTAAACGCGTTTGTGTGCAATGAACAGATACAGTCAGTTTCAAAATGAAAAATCTTGTTCCCTTCTATGCTGCGGTTATCGTGTGTAATATTCTAGCATCTCGAACAATTGCTTTGGATGATAACTCTCTGTCTAGTCCCGTAATAACCCGTAACAATCGCCGGCTTAAAGGCTTCATCTTCAATACTTTACACTCTGCAAGCCAGCTAGCTTGTGCTTTGCAGTGTCAAAGAAACCCTCGATGCGTTTCATCAAATTTCCGCAAAGTTTCAAGTTTTGAAAAAACTGATGGAATTTGTGAGTTGAACGACAAGAAAGCTTTGTTGCCTATGGAAGAAAATGAACTGGAATACGACGAAGAAGCAGTTTATACTCAATTTTACGACAAGAAGGTAAGACTGAAAAATGCAATTTTATAACAATCTTAATTGTGTGCACTTGAAGCCACCCATTTCTTCGTGATCAGTTTGTATAGGAAATCGCACGACTTTGAGTACAATTAGTGATTAATGGGTACGAGTAATTTGGTTCGGGTCATCTTCGTAACTCGTCGGATGCCTTTGGGTGAATTTTGCACTCTTCGGAAATCCTCGGACGATCTTCGGAAATCATCGTTACCATAGAAACCTAATAGGTACTCCTTCAGAGTACAATTTGGGATTAATTGTACTGCTCTCGTCCAATCAGAAACGAGTAATTTTGTTGAGTGTACTATAAGCTACAAAATCACGAGTAAGATGTAATAATATCATGTTGGTTGACAAATTTTCCAGCATGAATTTTTTAACGACTACCTAAAAAACTTGGCAAATAATCTAATCTACTCAAACGGATAAAGATCATGTTGATTCTATTTCCAGATCAGAATAATTAGCAGTTGGCAGGAGAAATACAATCCTGTTGTGCTGCCGCCTTTGTCAAAATTGAGAGCCGATTTTCTATATACCAAATAGAAAATAATTTCCGTGTTTCCATAGAGTTATGTAGTCTGAAGTGTCAGCCGTCTCCTCGCTCTAACACCCCCGTGGGCAGGCGAGAAGCATTTCCGCAAGAGTACGTGACGTCACCGGACGACATTATAACGCTCGGCCTTCAGACGTTCTTCTCGCCTGCCCACGGGGGGGTTAGAGCGAGGAGACGGCTGATACTTCAGACTATAGAGTTATGGTAACACGAGTGAAGTTTGGAAGAACGTTAAATGCTGTACATGTGGAAGCGAGTGTTTCCACAGCAATTTAATTCGAGTTCTCCCAAACTTTCGGCACGAGAACTCTATGGAAACACAGGGAAAACGTTTTCTATTGTTTCTATGAAATACAAGCACGAAGTAATTTTCTGTTTCCATAGAGTCATGGTAAATGGGTTTGAGCCAATCAGGGCGCGCGTAGTATTTTGTTTATTTTATAAAGTTAAATAGTGAAGAAAGTACAGTGTGATAACTATACTTTTTAAACATTGAAGGGCATTATAACGTTGTCGATTTCATACTCGGTCATCTAGATGTAGTCGCAAGTCTCTGCTGTCTAAAACGAGCGAAATAAATACAATACGAAATAGATCCAGCTTTTGACTGTATATTGCATACAGCTGTTTGAAGGAAGGTTAAAAAAGCGTATGCTTGACAATGCCGAAAGGTATCACAGCAAAGAAGAGAGTTGAAAATACGACGCGCAACGGAGTATTTTTGACGAAATTAGAGGTGTTTGGAAATGTGATGAAACACTGTCTCGAGTGTTTGATATATCTTCTCAATCGAAACAAAAACTAAGGAAGTAAACGAAGAAATAAAAGTGAGTTTGAGACTGAGTCTAAATAAAGTGTACGTATGTATGTATGGCCAGGAAGTGTAAAGATGATTAACTATAATTAAATGAAAATGATTGCCTAATTGGTAATTCATGCGCATCATGTTTCTTCTGAGTTCTATTTTCATTTATCTACAGCACGACTGTCAGCTGACCGGTTGCTTGAATGCGGGCTCATGCCCGTTCAATGAAGAATCAAAAGCCTTCAATTGCAAACGTAAGTAGGAAAGAATGGAAAACATTACGGATATAGATTAATAATTAAAAAGGAAATGGTTAAAACCAGGGGCTCCTCTTAAAACTGACATGGCAAAACAACAATTTTTTTGTCAATTTATTTTTATTCTAAAATGTGGCCAATAGCTTTAATTTTAATAAATCTTAGTTCCAGATCTGAAAAGCTGTGCTGAGCTGTACAAATCTGGTAAAACAAGCAGCGGTGTTTATACAATCGACCCCGATAGTTCAGGTGCCTTTGATGTGTTCTGTGACCAAACAACAGCCGGTGGGGGGTGGACAGTGTTCCAGAAGAGACTGGACGGCTCCGTTGATTTTTACCGTGGCTGGGCCGACTATAAGAACGGCTTCGGTAAACCGAATGGCGAGTTTTGGCTGGGACTGGACCAGATAAACCGCCTGACCAAAAGTGAAAATAACATGCTAAGAGTGGACCTGGAAGACTGGGAAGGAGAGACTAGATATGCTGAGTACGACTCGTTTGCAATCCCGGATGAGGCATCCAAGTACAAACTGAGTCTTGGATCATATTCAGGTAGATCATTAGTTTTAGAATAAATAAACAATTATCGAAAATCAGTCAGGAATGAATCATTTCAGTTTTCCGTTTTCATCCAAATAGCCTCAACATTTTCACAGTAACAGATCTCTCCAGTAAAAGAATATGCCTTCCTATTTGGTTTTATACCGGGAAAATAACGGCACGAAGTTGGCGCCAGATGTTAAAGGAACATTTGGTGACATATTTAGTTAATGCTTCTGACAAATGTCTTGTTTATAGGACTTCAAAAGTAAAAAGCTAACTGAAATATGTTTGTCTGGCTGTTCACTTGAAGTACGCCCGCCCGACGTCATCTTTCTGCGACCGAGCAAATTGAATTTGTGCTAGTTTCACGCCGTGGCATGCATATGCTGTTTATTGCATAGCCCAGGGTGGGAGGTTACTGCCAGTGATTGGCTGGCGGTTAGGTGTCAAAAGCAGGGAGGCTTACAAGACCTTACAGTTGGATTTTTTTTTTATGACGGTTACTGCTGAGCCAGTTTGAATCGCAAGCTCGCTTACAGACTACATACACCTATTTCAATTAAGGTTGTCGGATAGAAATGTTTTTAAAATCCCGCAAGACAAGACCGAAAGGTAGCATGGGTAAAAGTAGAAAACTGCTGCATGCACCGAATACTAATGAAAAGTAACATTATGAACGTTATTTCTAACGTTTTCTTTTTGTTTTAAACCTGTAGAAGTAAGCTACTTTTAGTCAAACTCAATTTTAGCAGAATCAGCTTGGGAAAAACATTATCTAATTCGGGGCAAACCAAATACCTCACGTGCGAAATAAAAACTTGTAGATTTATTTTCCACCGATATGCAAATTATAATGAATACCCAGACTACCATTCGGTCTTGTCTTGTAGGCTTTACGCTTCTATATCCGACAACGTTTATTGAAATAGGTGTATATATTATTACAGCTACTTGTCAGGGAGAGGTGGTGGTGTAATGGTAACGTTAGAGAGCCGGTTGGACTCGCGTTTTGAGCGCTGGTCGGTTTCACTGTGTTGTGTACTTAATTGTTGGGCTCATTAATGGATCATCTTGGATCCGCCATCTTGGATTTCACTATTTCCTCCTGACGTCAGAAAAATGCATAAATCTATAAAAAAATTATTCAAAACATTAATGGGATGTTAAAATGTACTAATATTGCAATGTTGCTTTAAGAAAACTGGAAAAAATGTTATTAGTACGAAGAATTATAGAGGCGAAAATCCGAAATTTGGGTGAAACTGCACAGCGCAAAAACTGCAAATAAACAGTTGTCACATCAAAATAGGGGTATTGAATGGTCTTCGCGAGCATGTGAGCTAGAGCATTTTTCTTTGCGAGCTAGAGCTTTGATAAATGTTAGCCTTGCGAGCAACGAGCACTTTGCAAAAACTACTTTCACTAAAAACGGAGCATGGGAACAAACAAGCACTCGCTAAAATGTTGCGAGCAATTCGAGCAGAAGCCTAATTTTACGATAATCTTTACCTTTTTCGATCATTTTAGCATTATTTTCTTGGTTTTGACTACTTTTGAGTCATTTTTTGGTGGTTTTCTGACGTCATGTTGAAATCAAGAAATCCAAGATGGCGGCTGATCCGAAAATCAATGTAATTTTCACTTCATCTGACGTCATCATCTCGTGTTGCATACGTCAAAAGAAACACTTTATCCAAGTTTCATTGTCGTAGCTTTAATACCCTTGTTGTAACGGAGAGGGTGGAGAGGGGAAATCCGCCAGGTCTGAAAAGACGCAAAAATCCCTCTGGTCTGAATAGAGTTAACTTGACATGCTTGTAAACGATAACAACAAACCCTGGATTATTTTAAGAGCGATCGAGAAATCCCTTCATTATTTCAGTCTGTATATCATAATTTGTTTTCTCTTTAGGGTCTGCTGGTGATTCTCTTTCCCGGCATCGTGGTTACCCCTTTACAACCAAAGATCAGGACAATGACAGCAATGGGGGTGGTAACTGTGCTGTGTCCTACAAAGGAGCCTGGTGGTACACAAAATGTCATGACTCCAACCTGAACAGCGTGTACCATCAAGGAGGACATCATTCATCTCACGCTGATGGTGTCAACTGGTATCACTGGAAAGGATATAACTACTCCCTCAAACAAACCGAGTTGAAGATCAGACCAGTGAACTTTTAATCACCAAGCACCCATGTATAGTTATCAAACGGTCACAACATTTGTCACAACATTCTCACAACATTTGTTGAGAGCCGATGTTGAGACCGTTTGACCACTCCTTACAACAATGTTGTGACAACATTTCTTTTGTTATTGAAATGTTGAAAGGTTGTTGTGGCCGTTTGACTGGGCATGGTCACAACATGTCACAACAAATGTTGTGAGAATGTTGTGACCGTTTGATCGGGCCTTAAATCGTTTCAGTTTAACGTCAAACTTCTTTGGTTTTCTTTAGCTGAGTTAATATGGAACGTTTTAAGGAAATGTGATGCTTTTTGGAAAAAGTAGTGTCTGATAATTTAAAACTTGCAACTGATTGCCTATTAATCATTTAACTTTCGATTTAACTTAAATCCTCTGAAGTAGTCCTCTGAAGTAGAAAATAAGAAGAGGAAATGGTAAAATATGCGTTCAATTTTCAGTACTTTCAGAGCACATAGCTTTTTGAGAGGTTACTAAGCTTCTGCTTTCTACTAATTCAAACCAAAAATAAATGCAATGATTACGTGATCGAAAAAAAAAAAATGTTTGTTAATGTTAAAATAATTTTGAAAAGTTATTATTCTAAGTTCAACAATAATAAAAACACTTTTGATGACAAGAGTGTAGCCATTAGCTGAGTTTTTTTTTTTGTCAAAGAAGCCGGGTGGGTCATTTTGACCCCACGTGAGCTTTTTGTTACTGTCAGTATGTGGGCGCTTGAGGGTTAAAACTGACGTGTTATTTGCTTATCCTACCTTCTACATCAACTAATGTATAATTGATGTTAGTTTTGCAAGTGGAGGCTAGTGCTTGGAAAAATTATAGTATTCCTTTGCAAATTTCACATCTTACATGTAGTTGTGAACATAAAACCTTAAACGATTTCTCAATTTCTAATGACATTTAATGGCGCCTTTTTATTTGCGTCCAACTGAGACGTATTTAGTATTAGTTTTGACGCCCTTGTTGCTAGAGTTCCATATGTATTTTAATAAAACTTTACTTGCACACAGCTTCTCGTTCTTGGTCAATTTCTCGTGTAAGGACAAGGCAAGTCATAAACTCAACTCGTCCATCCTGTCTCTTTATAAGTTCTTTATTTATTGTTAATTGTATTTGAGTAGGCCAGATAAACTGCCCCTTAATTACGCCGAAGTGTTACGTTTTTTATAGTACACTCAACAAAAGTACTCGATTCTGATTGGTCGAGAGCAGTATAATTGATCCCAAACTATGCACCGTTAGAATACTTGTTGCGTGTCTTTGGCAACGGCGCGAAAGCGCGACCAAATGCGCCAAATTCGAATGAATGGTTTTATTTTTACAAATTTAAACGTTGCTCCCAATTTCACGTATTTTGTTGAATGTACTATAAATAACAAATCGCACGACCTTCTTGTACAATTCGTGATTAAAAAACACTCTTGATGTTTTGATTGCACGAGCTTTTTCACTCGTATCTTAATCACGAATTGTACTTGATGAAAATTGTTATTTTTAATCGGTGCTGTTGAACAGTAACCGTCAAGAAAAATACAATATGTATGAACGAGGAGTAATAATCGAGTTTGTACTATTTTATACGAAACTGAAACCAACGGGCATAAAGTGTTAGCTGAAGACAGTCACACATTGTTTCATTAGTGCATCATTTAAAAGTCTGTTGTTCGATTTGATTGACAGTTCAATCTCGTCACCACCACAGTTGACGTGCAATAGGCACATCCCGCACTGCATCACGGTACCAGCAAATATAACTTTTGTACCTAAGGAGAAATAACAGATAACTGATATACTAACAATATAAAAAGCCAATGAGAGGTGCATTATTTTGTTCGCAGGCCTTCTTTACAGCGGCATAAGTTGCTACATAACTACAACAGCTCTTTCTCTTTAAAAGTAATCAGATTGGAAATGTCATTTTGGCTGAAGATTTGAAGTTACATTTGAAGTGCTTCTTTGGAAAGTGTTGTTTTATCACTTCTCAAACTCACTAATATTTCACCTTGAGTCAAAACAAAAGAAGACACAACGGTGACGGTAGTTTGGCTATCTGATCTTAATTACTTCTTAGTTTTAGTTTCGATAAAGAAGATATATCAAACACTCGAGACAGTGTTTCATCACATTTCCAAACACGTCGAATTTCGTCAAAAATACTCCGCTACGCGTCGTATTTTTCAATTCTCTTCTCGGTGTTTGGAAATGCGATGAAACACTGCCTCTTGTGTTTGATATATTACTTGAAGATGGACTTGTGTTTGCTACTTTGGTCACTGTACACATATTTTGTGTTTGATATATCACTTGAAGATGGACTTTTTCTTCGTCAAGTTATCCCACAAACTGTGTCTGTATGTAAAGCTTCTTACCTATGATATCCACCGGGTAAAGTCTCAGCCAATCTTCCGCTTTCTTAGAAAGTTCTTGACAATTTTTCAATGAACTAGGCACTCTCTGTTTCTTTTCAAACGAAGCTTCACTCCACTTCTGCCCATACTCCTCGGTGTTTATCACAAGTGGCCGCAAAATATCGCTGATGTTCAAAGTGTGATTGAAGAACAAATGCTTTGATGTCCTGTTAGGATCTTTGTAGGAAATCTTGCCACCAAAGTTCATGTGAAGTGCAGGAGATTGATATTTTAAAACAACTTGGTGTCTCACCTACAAGAAAAAAACTTGGCGTTGGTATTGCCCTGAACCAAGAGAGAATGATCTAAGAGAAGCATTCCCCGTGCCTCATGATATATATTTTAAATATATTAATAGTTTCGCGCCATGCTGTGAAAGTTATTTTTATTTCCTTCTGATCGAGGCTCCGACATCACGTTACTCGAACTGACCAATCAGGTAGAGCTCTTAAAATAGCTCAGCTATGGTCTGAAAGTTAAACATAGATTTAAAAAAATTATCATTGGAAGAGACCCGTGTATGGAGGAATGCTTCTCTTAGATCATCCTCTCTTGCCTGAACCCTTTTCATCCCTTGATAGAAATAGTGGAGAAATCATACGTTGAACACTCGCTGGCTTTAAAGGAAACCTACACTGCTGGAACAAATTGCCGTTAAATTGTTGTAAATATTGTCTAAACTGAACATTTGTTGAAATAAATTGGAAAAATGTTCAAGTGTACGGAAAAATTGGATACAGACATCGGCCATTTTGGGGATTAAATTTCCCGCGCGCCGCCATTTTGTATTATATGACGTATTGCGGTTGCTTCTATTGTCAGAAAACAATTATAGCTCTTTTGTTGTATAACAAAAGGGGCAACCATGAAACGTCATGACATCCAAGATGGCGGCGTGCGGGTAATTTGAAACCCAAAATGGCAGAGATTTGTAGCCAGTTTTTTCGTTAACACTGAAATCATTTCACTTGTTTTTCAACAAATTTTTGGTTTAGATTATTGTTCCATCAATTTAAGGCTAACTTGTTCCAACAGTGGAGGATTCCTTTAAACAGTTTTAACACCTTATTACTGAGTGGTAGCCTGTGTAACAGACGCTGGAGTAAAGGCGCGTGCGACGGAAGAGACGCGCGAGACAAGAAAAAGGGAAATTCTTCCTCGCGCTCTTCTCCACTCCAGCGCCTGGTGGTTAGGTTAGAGTCGAACGTAATTTTTAAAATAACATTTCGATAATAAGCATCCCCGCTGAAAATACGCCATGGCCCATCCCAGAAAATAAGCTCGCGAAGTAAGCCTTTCGAGCAAAAGCCCGGGGCTTATGTTCGGAATATTACATTTCTTTCTTTTTTCGAAAGCTCAAAAGACAAGGGAAAATTATACATACATGGATGAATGAATACCTTTATTGAAGTGCCGAGACTAAAATAGCAGTTAAAACCACTAAATTAATCCCTAGCATGCGTGCTTTTGTTAACCTTATAATTAAAAAAGTGTTTTTTCTTACTTGGGGCTAGGCTGGGTCAGGATGCCTAGTAGGGGACGCCATGTCCTATTGTCTGTTTACCCGCCATTGGCGAATTTTGTAAATAATAAAAATAATAACAAATAAAATGGGGACACTAGAAAAAAAAAAGCAATCTGCATTTGCTAATAAAAAAGTAGCAATCTACAGTGCATCTTCGCCTATCTCCATTCTTCAAGAGGCATGCCAATAACTTAACAGAACAGATAACACAAATGTGGACCTTTCCTTTCTCTTTGAGAAAAAATGTGCATAGGAAATATAAATAAACCACTATACCACATAGATGATTTTTTATTTTTTATTTTTATTTTTTTATTATTATTATTTTTTTTTTTTATTTTTTTTTTTTTTATAGATTATTTTCTTACCCACTCAAGAGGTCCAATGGTTTTCGTCCTGAAGTTTGTTACTTGACGAAGAATCAAACGAGCCAATCAGATTGGAAGGTGGTTCTAACACGCTGCTGACGTCATGGATTGGAACGTTAGCTTGATTCTGATTGGTCAGGTAAAGAACAAGCACAAGTTCGAGAGGTTTCCAGACCTTTTGAAGAGTAACACGCAGATTACTGTCAAAACAGAGTTCAGCCGCTTCTGGAGAATGCGGGAAATTAACCAAATCTTCTGGTAAAGATGCAGATGGTGTGCCGGTCAGCTCTAACCGGTGAAGTTGCTCTGAAATATCGTCGTCCAATAAAGGTGCATTCTGAGAGGATATTGAAAGACAATCAAAATACTTTCTACAAGCGTTAACTTTACACATTTGCTCACTTTGCTTTAGGTGTTTGTCTGCAGACATGTCTTAATTAATACAGTGGAACCCCGCTTTACGGACACCCGCCTAATACGGACACCAGCTTATTACGGACAGTTTTGTTTGTCCCGACTACACATATTTTCTCTTATATCAGCCTGCTTAATACGGACACCCGGATAATACGGTCACTTTTTCATGCCCCTTTAGTGTCCGTATTAACCGGGTTCCACTGTACAGCCAAATTTGATTTCTACATGTATCTGAGCAGCATGACACAATATTTAACCACAGGATATATACAAGTATTTATGCAATTTACTTACTATGCTTAGTATTTTAACTGGAAAATAGTCACTGCAAATCAACCGACTGTATAACTGTAACTTTACAACAGATATATGCCAAACCTTTTGAGTGGTCTGATGGCTACAATCAGCCTCACTTGTTGTGATCACCAGGAGAGGATCAGAATCAACTGACTCCTGGATGTAATCTGAAGCTTCATCATCCCGCGACGATACCATGTTTACTGTGTTCTCCAAAGACGAGAGAAGTGCATCCTTCTCAAAAGAGGCTTTTTCTCCTTCAATGTCACGAGGTTCATTGCTCTCAAGATCTAACAGTAGGCCCATATTGGATTTGCCTGCACTCTTGGAAGTTGTACCTTGTAAAGAATGCGATCGATCATCGGATGATGACATTCCAGGGTCAGTAACAATTGACTTTGTTTTGCCAGGGTTTCTTGAGATCCTATTGGTTGCCAAATGACCTCTTCCTACTGATGAACGTGGTTTCTCTGTAACACCACTGAACAGCTGAGCGGCCAGGTGTTGTTTACGGACGTCTTCTTGGTGAGTCACAGGAGAACTGGAACTAACCTGAATATTTTTTAAATCAGAAACAATCAAGTGTTTCAATTAAAACATAGCATTTTGGCGGCGCGTAGGATAGTCGATGTTGTCAAACGAAGGGGGAAATCGTAGATATCAAATATAAGAGAAAAGAACGAATAGAAGAAAAATCGTCCAATCTTCGTCAGATGTTTAGCACCTAGAAGTTCTAGAAAGCAACTGAAGGAAGAGTTAATATCTGCAGTTTTGCTGCATACATGAGCATTCAATCCCTGTGAATAAGTTTCTTATTCAATCTTGCTTAATCATGATAACACGGTCACGAATAAGACGATACGCTCTTCTATTGCAAGTGAATTTCTAGGCTCAGTCTCCAGCTGTGGGTGTTTCGGTGCGCCCGCGATCCTCTCCACTGATGGATCTCTGCCTTAGGTAGAAGTATTTGGGAGACTGAGCAACCACTCTCTACGTCTTCGCAAGCTTGCAAATTAGCGCCGGTCATCGGACATTTGTCCGGTAAATTTGAGGTTTTGACTGGCGAACGCTCAGTCTGGCCGGACACGCTCACCGGGCTCTTCTGTTACGATGTGAAATATGAAAAAAATATTTTTTCACTCAAGAATGCCAAACGTACTCTCTTGCGAATCGCCGGCTATATTGGTGACTAAAAAATTATTCTGCTTTAGTAGCCACTTTGCGACTACATTTCTCTACGATTTAGATTATAAATTCAAAGATTAAAGTTCAAAAACAATTTATCTTGTCTTGTTTGGCTTTTCAGTGCAGTCATATTGCTCCATCGTTTTGTTTTGCTGTAAAGATATCATCTCTCGACTTCAGAAAACTTGAAAATGGCTGCCGTGTTTAAGTCGCCCTATAATGCATTGCGAGCCCTGCGTTATTGCGTATGTCATGTATGCCAATATATTTTGTCTCTGGAAATGTGGCGATCGTGTTTTACAAAGCTTATAGTGGCTGGAGAGTCTCAACATGTCTTAATTTAGAGTTTGTGGTAAGATTGTTCGTTCAACCTCGCCTGGCGACTACAAATTTGCATTTGGGGACTATTTTTTTGCTCAGAATCGTCCAAAACGCATCTAAAAGACTTATACAGTAGTTGTATTATACTGAAACAGATTATTCTCTCAAATTTTTAAATTAAGTGTGGGAAAAAAATTTTGTCCGACCAGACTAGCTGCATGTCAGGTCAAACCTTGTCCCTGGCCTGACATATGACAGGTTTATAGAAAAAAATTATTTGCAGGCTTGTCTTCGACAATAAATAAATTCTCACTAATATATTACTCGCGTCATCCTACGTACCGCACTAACCTCGGAACCAGAGGGCAAGAGAGAGAGGGGGAGACCGAAAGAGATATGGTGGCACAAAGTGGAGAAATAATTATAGGATCTTGGGCTGGGGCCTGCACTGTTGCACGGGACAGACATCAATGAAGGGAGTTGATTTCCTGTCCTATTCCTCGCACGAGGAATCAATGATGATATTACTCACCTCAGCTTTCGTCTTTACAACTTGCCTGTCAGACCCAGAGCTCCGCGATGACGAATCAGATTTACTACTGGACTCCACGGACCCAGACCGCGCTCGATCTCTTGCATAGCCCCCAGGTCCCCACACGGCCTGACCAGAAAATAGCTTGTTACTGGAAGGAGTCACCTCCGTTGTCTTCGTGTGGGTTCTGGTTTTAACTTTAGTTTCAGTATCTTTGGGCTCTTTAAGAGACTTGGTAGCCTTTGGCTTCTGTTTGATTATTTCAGGTGTTGCAGTTGATTCTGGTAGCGGTTTGTTAGGTTTTTTTCATCGGATTCTCGTAAGGCGCGAACTTTAGAGTCGGCTGGGAATCTGGAACATCTGCAAAGCAAACAGCAACAGAATGTACATATAGTTAGGTAGTGTAAAGAAATAAAGAAGAAGAAAAAGAAACGAAACGCTTGAGGGCAGAATATTTAAACAAGGTTTAACAAAACCATGGGCCAACCTAAACGAGTTAACGTTATTTACAGTAAACCCTGTTTAGAAGGTGTATAACACAGACTAAAAAACAATTAGCTACTAAGACTGACCTGCATATAAGTAGATTTAGACCCATTTAATTCTCTTAAATCACGGCCTAACTTAGACTTCGTTTAAATATTCGGCCCTGAGAGTTTCAGGCCAAACGAGAGTGAGAATTTTAACTGTTCAAGATTCGCACATGCAGTCCTGATCAATCTCGTTCCCAGAGCCCTCGCTACCCTTATCCAGCAGCAGGAACGGGCTACAAGGACATCTGGGAGAAAGCGTTCCGCTTTATCCCAGAAGTCATTGTTGCCCGTTCCTGCCGCTAGATAAGGATATCGAGGACTCTGGGAACGAGATTGAGTCCTGGTAAGTCCATGAAAAACACCTTGAAAAATATTTGCATTTCAGAGTCTGAAAAATACGTTATTAACATATGTTATCCTTCTTGTTTTGCGACTCTCGTCGACTCTCGTGCGCTCTCATCGAATTTGATGCAGAACCTGCTCAAATGTTTCTTGAGAGTCGTCGAGAGTTTATCTCGTTTGGCCCCGCTTGATGATAGTGAAGTCGATGAAAGTTGAAGAAAACTCTCATGAGAGCTGCCCAACTCTCATCCTCGTTATAAGCCCGTGCTTTAGACCTTCATCATAATGCTATTCTACGCAAAATACAAACCTTTGCTCTTTGTGTCTACATTTCGCTCGCTGACAGGTTTGTACGGGGAAGCTCCACTAGATAGCGCTTGTGATACGAAATCATCCAAGAAAGACAGTGATTCGTCCACCTATCAATGCCAAATGAAACGCAAACAATTACTTGCACAGCTTTGTTTTTGAAAGTGTTCCGTAATAAGATCAAAATAAGCCTTAGTCTCCTTCGAAGCCGTTATTTGGTTCGTCACACAACGCTCTCCTCCCCCACTAACGGCTGCTTAAGAGCCGTTGTCAGTAACTTTTAAGAATCCGGCGACAGAAGCAAAAAAATTCCCAAAAGACCCTTTTAGTAAACCATTTTCGAAAATAATATTCAAAAGTTCCAGCGAGTTTTTATTTTGGCGAAAAATAGGAAAGTTCGAAATCGGTGGAAATTATGCAAATTAGGCACGTTTAGACCGGTTATTCGGTGCATTTTCAAAACGCTCGTACAAGACAACGGTAACTTGTCTTGGATTCATTTTTACGTAATATGTTGTTCATCCCTTGGAGTAGCTTTTCAACTATATTTCATCTCCATCTAAACTTTCTTTCTTCTCTATCCACCCGCGTAAAGAAGACAATATTTGCTATTCCGTTTGTACGCTAAATTTTGCCATATTTCAGAAGACCATAACATCGGGGGTATACGTATATCCAGAAAATAAAATAGCTCTTTTCAACGGGCAACTCTTCTTGTTTTTCATGCAAAAATATTTACTTTGGCCCATGAAAAGCGAGCGCGCTAAACGAAAATATATGGCGTGCACTTTGACAGAGTTCGCCATTTTCTTTCTTGCACTCCTATTCAAATCACACATACTATTTGGACAAAACTCAACGTTTTTGGTATCTACTCCTGTTTTAATTCATTTAAACATATACACTTTAACTAAAGCACTCCCTACCTTTATTTAAAAGTCATAAAACGACCATTTTACTTGAAGTTTTTGACTTTATTTTTCGCGAGTTCTAAATAAACAAATCGCTTACATGAACAATGGGCGATGAAAGATCCTTTCTTCTGTCGACGTGTTTTGATCTGTTTTCGTAGCCTGAAATTGCTCTGTCGCCTATATTCTACTTTTCCAATTTATCATACTGCCATAACTTTAGAGCAAATAAAGTATAAATGTTGCTGTAAATACGTGAACTTTATAAATGAAAGCCTTAATAGAAATAAATATTCGACAGTTGCCGGCGCACGAAAATTACTCGCTTGTATTGTGAACGGCGTGCATACGGTGTGTAGCTTTTATAGATTTAAATCACCACTGTCGCTGGAATTTAAATAACTTGATTTTGCAGTCCACCAGTTCAAATACATTTGCAAATCGAGCTCAGCTTTGATTTATGTTTGTAAAGATTGTTGAAGCTATAATACTGGCAGCTGGACTCATTCAATTAGAACTGATTAGAATAACTTTATAACCCGACTGAGAAATCTCGAGTCTAGATATAGAGAAATGTACTTACTCGTGTGCAGTCTATGTGTTTGAAGTAGATTATATCAGAAGACATCAGAGTCAGGCAAAGCAATCCTGAGTGAGGGCCAGTTACAACCGTTTCCACGACGCAAGTAACGCATATTGCGTGACAAACTGAAATGCGATACACTAGCGCGGAAAAAAGGCCGGGAAAATAACTATACCGATACTTGCGGTCTTGCGCATGAAATGACAGTTTGTAGATTTTTTTGTAAAATGTAACGAAATATATATATTTCAGATTATAATCGATAGACTAAAACGAACTTACGATAGTTTCATTTATGATTTATATGCATGGCCGTATTGAAGTTGTGGCAACTATGATCCACCCTGTGCAAAGTTTTAACAGCACGTGCGGTGAGCTTTCGAAAGTAAAGTAGAACAAAGCTGAACAAGTCAAATAAAGCCTTGTCGGTCAAACCAAACGTCCTAATTAAAAGTCAACAAACCACATTTCGCATCGCGTAATCTTCCTTTTCAGTAACCGACTTCGCGCTTTATTACTCTGCTAGTAGATGCCTCTTCTCTTCATCGCGTGACATTCGCTCGCGCGCCGGATAAACTCGGCCACTTGACTATTCTGAAAGGGACCGCTAGCAATCTCTCTCCTCTGCAGAGGCTTCTTTCGTCCTGTGAATCATCAGTTATTTCGCGCTTCGATAAGAAAACATCAAGCGGAGGCTGGGGTAAAGAAAAAGGAAGCCTTTTGGAAAAAGCTAAGCGTATCGGGAATGCAGGCGTGGCCCTTTCTCTTTTTCATCGTACACCCTATTATTTTTTTAACCGCGTCGAACTAAAAACTCCCAGAAAACTCAGTGAAATCGCCTTAAATCAGACCAATTCTAGCTCATACAAACTCTGTATTTACATAAGCGGCCAGCTCCAGTTGTGGACACTTTTTCTGCTTCCCGAGGGTGTCCGCTTCCGGGAGCTTCGACTGGCAATACTGAAAACTATGATGCCCGCACCGCTCAGCCTGAGGCATCAGGCCCTAAAGTAATTAGACTGCTAGCTTCTCTCCCCCACAATCTCTTATCAATAAAGAAAATAAATAAATAAATAACTAAGGCCCAATTTATACGTCGCATTTCAGTCGCGTCGATGCAATACACCATGGAAGTAATGTGTTTTACTTTGCCATTTAGTGTTGGAATTGGTCTGATTTAAGGCGATTTCACTGAGTTTTCTGGGAGTTTTTAGTTCGACGCGGTTAAAAAAATAATAGGGTGTACGATGAAAAAAGAGAAAGGGCCACGCCTGCATTCCCGATACGCTTAGCTTTTTCCAAAAGGCTTCCTTTTTCTTTACCCCAGCCTCCGCTTGATGTTTTCTTATCGAAGCGCGAAATAACTGATGATTCACAGGACGAAAGAAGCCTCTGCAGAGGAGAGAGATTGCTAGCGGTCCCTTTCAGAATAGTCAAGTGGCCGAGTTTATCCGGCGCGCGAGCGAATGTCACGCGATGAAGAGAAGAGGCATCTACTAGCAGAGTAATAAAGCGCGAAGTCGGTTACTGAAAAGGAAGATTACGCGATGCGAAATGTGGTTTGTTGACTTTTAATTAGGACGTTTGGTTTGACCGACAAGGCTTTATTTGACTTGTTCAGCTTTGTTCTACTTTACTTTCGAAAGCTCACCGCACGTGCTGTTAAAACTTTGCACAGGGTGGATCATAGTTGCCACAACTTCAATACGGCCATGCATATAAATCATAAATGAAACTATCGTAAGTTCGTTTTAGTCTATCGATTATAATCTGAAATATATATATTTCGTTACATTTTACAAAAAAATCTACAAACTGTCATTTCATGCGCAAGACCGCAAGTATCGGTATAGTTATTTTCCCGGCCTTTTTTCCGCGCTAGTGTATCGCATTTCAGTTTGTCACGCAATATGCGTTACTTGCGTCGTGGAAACGGTTGTAACTGGCCCTCACTCAGGATTGCTTTGCCTGACTCTGATGTCTTCTGATATAATCTACTTCAAACACATGGACTGCACACGAGTAAGTACATTTCTCTATATCTAGACTCGAGATTTCTCAGTCGGGTTATAAAGTTATTCTAAGTTATTCAGAAGAAAGGATCTTTCATCGCCCATTGTTCATGTAAGCGATTTGTTTATTTAGAACTCGCGAAAAATAAAGTCAAAAACTTCAAGTAAAATGGTCGTTTGGTGACTTTTTAAATAAAGGTAGGGAGTGCTTTAGTTAAAGTGTATATCTCGGTTTAAATGAATTAAAACAGGAGTAGATACCAAAAACGTTGAGTTTTGTCCAAATAGTATGTGTGATTTGAATAGGAGTGCAAGAAAGAAAATGGCGAACTCTGTCAAAGTGCACGCCAT
Organism: Desmophyllum pertusum; assembly: GCA_029204205.1. NCBI lineage: Eukaryota > Metazoa > Cnidaria > Anthozoa > Scleractinia > Caryophylliidae > Desmophyllum > Desmophyllum pertusum. The sequence goes on from MU825397.1 coordinate 2,040,250, forward strand.
ATATTTTCGTTTAGCGCGCTCGCTTTTCACGGGCCAAAGTAAATAGTTTTACATGAAAAACAAGAAGAGTTGCCCGTTGAAAAGAGCTATTTTATTTTCTGGATATACGTATACCCCCGATGTTATGGTCTTCTGAAATATGGCAAAATTTAGCGTACAAACGGAATAGCAAATATTGTATTCTTTACGCGGGTGGATAGGGAGGAAAGAAAGTTTAGATGGAGATGAAATATAGTTGAAAAGCTACTCCAAGGGATGAACAACATATTACGTAAAAATGAATCCAAGACAAGTTACCGTTGTCTTGTACGAGCGTTTTGAAAATGCACCGAATAACCGGTCTAAACGTGCCTAATTTGCATAATTTCCAACCGATTTCGAACTTTCCTATTTTTCGCCAAAATAAAAAACTCGCTGGAACTTTTGAATATTATTTTCGAAAATGGTTTACTAAAAGGGTCTTTTGGGGCAAATAAAAAAAAAATAATTTTTTTGCTACTGTCGCCGGATTCTTAAAAGTTACTGACAACGGCTCTTAAATCCGAACCGCATACCTATACGCGGTTTAGCCAATCACAGCTCTCCTCCAATAACTGGGAGTAAGTAGTGCCAAAATTTGCCAACTGCACCAATCATAGGTCGTGTCTTATCATGACCGTAGCGTCGGAGTCGAAGCTCCCGTAAGCGGACACCCTCGGGTGGCACAAGAAGTGTCCACAACTAGAACTGGCCGCTTACGGGAATGTGTCAATACAGAGTTTGTATGAGCTACAGTTCAAACAGGGTTTTGTCAAAGCAGCCATAAGCAGAGCTGTCCGTTCAGTTTACGGACAGCTCTCCACTTACGGAGTGTCACTCAGAGAGCTTCTACTGTAATAGCTGTGAAGTAGACTAAAATTAGTGTTACACAGGAAAAGCAAGTCGTTGAACTGTTTTAACTTACCTCCAGATCTTCACAGCAGCCATCTACAGGAAGCACACTTTGTATAAGGAAGGCGTTTTGAGAAAGTTCTTGAATTTCTGAACAACGCTAAAAATAATTAAAGCACAGAATAAAATAAGAAGAGGTCTGTCTCTATAAGCAAGGCGTACTTATTGATCCCTTGGCTACAGTGGAACAAGTGCATCGAAGAGGCAAAACAGATGGTCGAACGAGCGGCCTCTTCCCTATAATCTGAGATCCTGATAGAAACACAATGAGAAATATATTATTTATTCAGTGACACAAGCTTCATGGAAAAAAATAAATAATAATAATCCGACTTCTCCTAACAGGAGTCAAACATATGACCTTCCGCACACCGGTCGGACGCTCTACAACTAAGAAGTATTTTCCGAGTAGCTTGTGTCACTGACTGAAAAGCCTCTCTATAGGTACCTACAGACTCGCTAGTTTTAAGCAAATCGTCGATTTTTTTAACAAAAACGTCGCTTTTATATCGGGAATTTTTAATGCACTATTACCTTTGCTTTTGAGCGTTTCAGAGTTTGAGCGCTTTTGGGCGCTTGCAGAGTTCATGCAAAGTGCGTTTTGACACCACCATGGTTTAACCGACTGATTTCATCGTTTTCATCATTAGCAGTCATTGTTGACATCGTTGTTATTATCGAAAAGAAAATCTGATAATTTACATGTATATTAAGTTTTCTGCATGACACAATTGATATTTTCTATCCGACCACGATAATTTGTAAATCGTCGCTTCAATTTGTTAGATCGTCGTTTCTTTAACGACAATCGTCGCGACTTCGATTTCGTCGGAAATACACATAGTCTGTATATTTCTCAGGAATAGATTATTATGGGCTAACCTGTCTGAGCTCAACATCCACACCAGTCACGTGTTTTCCTATCACATCTCTCGTGCTGTCATGCAGCTGTCCAATTTGTGACGTCAACTTTCCAACAGCAGTCATTATCCAGCCCTTGGTACTGGGATCTAGATCATAACAATCGTTGAAATCAGTCTTGATATATTAGCAACATCTCTGCAAGAACACGTGGTATGAACAAAGAGTGAGAGAAGAAACAACCTGGGAATGGGGTGGCGGGCGAGTGGAGGAAGAGATAATCATCTGGTGCGTGCAAGTTGATGCTAGTGAGAAAGCAGTAAATGCAAGATCATTTAGTTAGGTTACCAAGTAGCTTGTAAATCAGGCTCTGGTGGTTATAAGGATGGATAACGCTATTCGCTCAGGGGCCCTCGTGCACAAACGCCCCTTACTCGCTAGAATTCTAGTTTATTATTATTCCCGTGCATCCGTTAGCCCATGGGAGGGTTCGTTATGCAGATGAATTACTGGTTTTGTATAAAATGGTGTTTTTATCCTGTTTTCCTCTCTTCATTCTAACGACCGCCAGACCCTCTTGGCGCTCCTGCCTCCTCCCCCAGCGATGACTTGTGTGTTTCTGTAGCTCTCTCTCCTTTCTGCCTCCAGGTTCGCTTCTTCCCATTTACACGAATTCTAGCTTGGGGCGTTTAGGAGTGAGGGTATCCAGTAGACATTAAAAAAAAAAAAAATCCAGTAGACATTTATTACTATCCACCGGATAAAAAATATAGGATAGCGATTTATTCGGTGGATAGCGTTAACTACCCTTTGAACAACTGACCGGGGGCTTTCAGTGGTCAAACCTGTGAAGACTTCAATTTAACAACATTATTTTTAATAACGTGTGAAGTTAAGTTTTTACCCTCAAACTTTCTTTCCAGTAAAGAGAACAGTTCTTCAAGAATAAGTTGAGAATCGTATTCGGAGGCTGTGTATGAATATTCACCTAAAACCTTCAAACAAAGAGGTTCGAATTAAAGAACTGTTACAAATACTATATCACTTTACAACACTGTATACAGCTTACTGCGGTCAAAACAAAAGCTCAATAAATTACACAATATTTATAATCAAACTGATGCACATGATCAGACTTCCAGGACTTTATGTGTAATTTCAGAATTCCTTCACTAAAGCCTGGTTTTCACTAGCAACGCAAGCATAAGCGCAAGCAACATACGCAGACGCAGTAAAGTGTTAATCATTAGCAGCAATTGTCCTAACAAAAGGCACTGATGATCAACGCGTTACTGCGTCTGCGTACCGTATGTTGCTTGCACTTATGCTTGCGTCGCTAGTGAAAACCAGCAGAGAGGGCGAAACATTGTGTTGTATAAAACGAAAGAAAAGGTGGTCTTTGTTAAAATAAGAGCGGAGGTACCAAAAACAACATCAAGGTCTCATTGAACGTGTGATCGTATCTTAATAATAATAATAAACATATTTAACTACTTCAGTTATGAATAACTGCTATCAATGTAGGCCCTGTGTAAATGAAAATAAATAAATAAGTAAAATAAAATGAATAAATAAATAAATACATAAATAAATAAATAACGTCTTTCTAATCTTATATGCTAAAAATGCTTTTGTTATTTCAAATTTCAACTCACCCAGCAAATAACCCAAACCAGAATATCCGGTAAAACAGGTTTTTCAAGCAGGTCGATGTAGGACAACACAGCAAATCGACGCGTTTCATTGTCTGATTCTTCATCGTCATTTCCTGTGAATATAAGAAAGGCAAATTAACGACGAAAATCTTTACACACACTTAGCCAATATATAACGGTTTGATTGCGCTTTGAAAAACTCATGTTTGATGATTGAAAACACCTGAGCCCGGTTGTTCAAGGGACGATGAAGTTCATCCAAGGATTAGCGTGAATATTATTGATTTCAGTTTTGTAACTTTCCAGTGAAGTTTTCTGTTTATATTTGTTGTCCTTCAGTTTGACTTTGAGCAATCTCAAACTCTACAAAACATTAGCAGTGAAAAACAAAGTTTTTATACAAGAGAAATCTCAACTTTGATTGTCTTTCAATCCTGAATTAGCGTTAATTGGCTTTCGGGCCATGGTCGAACACGTAATTAATCATTCAAAGCAGCCGCTCTTCTTTTCTGGTTGCAAAAACTATAAAACTAAATATATTGACACTTAACATTCTTCGACTGACAAACCTGTAACCCTCTGATATTCCGGATCTAATTGGGATTTAGAAATGGTGGTCTTTGTGGAGGGAGGAAAACCGGAGAAAACCCTCGGAGCAAAGATGCTCAAGGCCGGAATCTAACTTCAACTGGGCCACATTGGTGGGAGGCAAGCGCTCTCACCACTGCGGCATCCCTGCTCCCCTGTGTTGAACATACCTAGCACAACTGAATTAAAACTAAACATAGCGCACCTTCAGCTAAAAGTCGCATCAAGTTGTGTGCCACTCCCTCTCTGACAAGCGATCCGCCACATTCAAACACTTCATTTATGGTCAGAATATACCATGAGTTGTCTGGCGCATATTTGAGAGTCGTGTCAAGGACAATACTCTGACTATTCATAATGAGAGAAATAACCAGTTGTCTGATTGATTGAGAAAAATATTTGTGAGCCTCAATAATTGAGGTAAGTAAGTCACGAAACTTGTTATTGTTACTTATAGGTCCATCTTGCCTCTTTCAGACTCGTATTTTTTTGGGACAAACACGTAAATGTGAGCGAGTGAAGGAAAAAAACAGGTCGGACTAGAATTTTCATTCTCTTGCTCGCATTTTGTTTAAAACAGAATTTAGTTGATTCATTTACAAACCCAGCCCTTCTGTTGTTCTTCATTCGTGCGTTCGGTCAGTCAGTCGGTATCTAGAGATGATGTATAAGCAAGTAAAACTCTAAACACGTTGAATGTAAGTGAAAAGATATCTTTCAGCAAGCTCAGTAATCCTATCAACCAATTCTGTTCTAAAATAAGTATCTGTTGTCGACTTGAGATATGATAACAGCTTCTCACAAACTGTTTCCACATTCGCGGCGCTCGTTATATGGCATAAGAGATCCAACGTCTAGGAACAGTAAAACATATAAATTATATAATGCAAATAAAACTACTCAGGTCTAAAATTGTTCTACAGTGTACATCTGTTAAAGATCGTTAAAGTGGAAAACGTGGTACAGTGGAACCCGATTTAACGAAGTGCCAGGGACTGGGAAATTGGTTCGTTAAATCGGGGTTTCGTTAAATCGAGAACCCCGATATAACGAATTTGTTGAAAACTGACCAAAAACTTCGTTAAATCGGGGTATAGTTAATAATTAATTTGGCGTAATGTTAACTGATTAAAGACAAAGAAGATAAAGCCGATTAGATGGCCACGACAGTACTATTTTAGCAACATGTATGACTGCAATGGACTGCTGACAACTTTCTTAGAGAATTAAAATATTTTACTGTAGTCGATTATTCATCTTCTGTGGCATGATGACATTTATTCGCTATATCGGGGTAGATTTTACATTCGGGCTTCTAGATTGTGTTCGTTATATCGGGTATTTCGTTAAATCGGGGTTCGTTAAATCGGGGTTCTTTTCCATACATTTTATTGTAATTCTGGCCGGCTGAATAAATTTGTGCGTTAAATCGAGGTTCGTTAAATCGAGGTTTCACTGTAGCCTAATGGTTATCGCGTTGGATTCCGGATGGAACGCTCCTGGCTGGGGACATTGTGTTGTACATCAAGCAGCTAGGAGTATTGCTACTCCCCTGGATGGGATGCAATCATGGAAGCAATGTTTGCACAATATCAAATGTTCATACGGTGTGTATATAGTCTCCTACGCAGCCGTTATTTGTGTCGTCACGCAACGCTTCTCCCCACTAAGTGGGGAGAAGCGTTGCATGACGACACAAATAACGGCTGCGTAGGAGACTAGTGTGTATATCGACAAAAATAAATATTAACCAATATTGACAATGGTCTCATATTTGTACTGGCTTTGGTGCGTATTCACGCTCTAAATGCTTTGCCGGAAATAAAAATACATACATGTAATCATACTAAACTACACTTTCTGCTCAGCCTGTATACCTTTCTTTTCAGTGTCTCATCTGGGGCATCCAGACAGTCGATAACAATTCGTTGGTAGGCAGGCTCCATGACAAAACCACTTCCCATTTGGATCAGAGATGTTAATGTATTTATACCTGTGGAATGAGTGAAAATTAACTTTTATTACCGGTGTTCCATATGAAAAACAAGGAATTAAATACAAATTACGAGTGGGATTGGGGAGAGACTCTTTTTCTTCTGGCCTCGCGAGCCCACACGCGTGGATTATCGGCGCTCCGTGCCTCTCGATTTACGCGCCACACATTCTCGCATCATGCATCAATATCTTGAGAGGGAGAATGTTTATGGCTTGGAACAAAGATTTCCAGAAATTTGAAAAAGGTTACGAAAACTTCTGAAGATTAAATGTAATTTCAACGTTTCTGACAAATGTCTAAATTTTTCCGAAAATTGCTGAAGAGCTCCACTTAATGGCACTGTAAGCTTACAGCTGTTTCGAGAACGGTTGTCGGAAAAAAGCGCACGCGACAATCCCGAAAGGTAATTGTGGGTAGTTTTAAGTTCACGGTTCCTTGACTTCAGCATTTCAGGGAAATCTGAGAAAATGACACGAGACGCCATGGAAGTATGTTTGCGAGTGCTAAAAGAAAGCAACAAAAGTAGGTTCGACAGCTACAGTGTCAGGAACGTCGTACCTTGCTGATCATATCCCAGATTACCTTTCAGGATTGTCTTGTGCGCTTTTTTCCGACAACGTTTCTCGAAACAGCTGTATATGGTGATAATACTGTAATGACCCACTTACCCAGGTATTTGATGTCATTAGTTTTGGCCACAAGGAATACACCCACGCATCTAGCAGCCTTGTCAATCAGGTCCTTGTCAGGATAAATACTTGTTATCGTCCTTGTACACTCATAAGCCACAGCTAAAAATAAGCATGGGAGAAATAAAGTCATGTACCTTTAATAATCTATCAGCCAAGAGCTTTGTAATTTACTTCAGATCTAAACCTTCAAGTTGACACTTTACAAGTTACAGTCACGGTACATGTAAATACATTTTGTCTTTGCACAAGCTAGGATATACATGTACAGTCATGAACAAGTATTATACAATGTACATGTAATTGTATGGTGTGGCATATACTGTGGAACCCCGTTAATCCGACCACCAATGGGCCACAAAATCTGGTCGTATTAACACCCGGGATTAACAGGGTGGTCATATTAAACCACGGACAGACAAAAGAAAGACTAAGTAGTAGAATGTTAACTGACGATGTTGATTACATTTTGTGGCTGACATGTTATTGTATAGAAAATTGCATATTAGGCAAGTGTAATTCGCGATTTATGGCCACTGATTTATGGCCAATTTTCTCAAAATTGCATGAGCCTAGAGCTTGTGTGATTGGTACCTGTACATTCAACTAACTACTGTAAATAAAGATGATCAATATATTTTTACAGTTATGGCTTCATTGTTTAGTTTAAGGGTGCAGATATCCTCAAACTACAGACAATGCATGTACATTATATCCCCAAACTTACCATAACTTATAAGAGAGTTGGTGTTAACCTTTGATAAAGTCTTTCCTAGTACTGGATAAATTTTCTTACTTGCTCTGTAAACAAAAGGAAAATAAAATACTAGTACATTACACTAGTGCAATAGCTAAAGAATAACATGTGCATGTGTGCATGACTAGGCTCGATTTCCGCCGCTCTCTTGAGTCCGGTCTTCGTTCGTGGGCATGGGCTCATTTTCCCGAACAGCGGCTGGTAATCGAGTCTAGTGCATAACCTGATTGCAACAAAACTTGTTTAAAGCTAAATTACTTGTGTAAGTGAATGTACATTGGTTATAAAAACTGTAAAGATTCAGGAATCTCTAAAATTCATATTCAAATTTGAATAATATACAATTGGAACTCGAAACCTTTTCCCGCCGACAAGTGTAAAAATATATAAGATAATCACTGCCTGTATGCCCTACGAACTTGACTGAGTTCAACTTTGCAGGCATCCCTGTGGCATCCTTACACAGAGGCAACATTGCAGTTCTACCGGCAACATACTGTACATGTATGAGAACCAGACACAGTACGCATACATTGAAAACATTTTTTTTTAATACAGCTATAAGTAACTGTAATATTGTGCACAGTAACTACAGCCTGGGAGGCCTTATGCATTTGCGTCACATGCCACGACAAGGACCGATTATGATGACGATGAACTGCAATCTGGGAAATGACTTAAAATAGCAAATGCGTAGTTTTCCTGCAAATCCCCTTTCAATATACTTGCTGAGATGGGAGACCTCAATCCATCAATGTGGAGGGAACATTCACAGCATTTAACTCACTTTTGATCATCTGCTCCAAGCATTCCCATCAATCTCAGAAGCTTCATTTGTATCCAAGGTGCTGCCACACCATGATAATCATAGTCCTTTGCCATTTTGCCATCAAGTATCGTCTTTTGAAGGTTGACAAACCCATTCACAAGGTCCTTGTATTTAGAAGGGTCGGCCTGTTAGCATAAAATGTAAAATGCACAATGTACAATGTAGCTTAGGACTTTACAGTTTATGTACAGGTGTACAAGTCATGTACATGTAGCATTAAAATCCACCTGTACATAAGTGTAGGCCATTTACATTTCAAATTAGTTAAAACTGAAACAGGTAACATGTAAGGACTACTGTTTTAAAAAACAGGCCGCTAAAATTACTTAAAACTGAAACAGGTTACCTGTTTCAGTTTTAACTCAGTAATTTGAAATGTAAATGGCCTACACTTATACAGTGGATTTCAAATTAGTTAAAACTGAAACAGGTAACCTGTTTCAGTTTTAAGTAATTTTAGCGGCCTGTTTTTTAAAACAGTAGTCCTTACATGTACACTGTTATTAATATAGCAACTTTCCAATACAGTACTGCAGTACAGAATTAAGCAGCTATACCTTGATCAGTTCATAGAAAACGTGCAGCGATGATGACACAACACCTGGGTCATTATCACAAACTGCCTTCTTTGCAAGCTCTCTCACATCTGGAATAGCTGATGGATTCTTCATGTAGAAACTCTGTAATGCCATCACTGCCTTCTTCCGTACAATATCTCTAATAACAAAAATAATATAAAATGTCATTTATTTTTATTTCAGACATCACTGGCTCTCCAAGGCATGCAAAAGTACATGTAGTGGTGGGGGGGGGGGGGGGGGGGGGGGGGGGGGTGGATAGAGTGAGTAGGTCCTGGGAGTGTCCACCTTAGAGAGAGCTCACTGTACAGTGTACATGTATGTGGCGTAATAATGTAAGTTGGTACTGAGCAAAATGCACCTGTAACACTGAGTGGTCACAGGTTCAAATTTACCAAACAGTAGTTGAAGCTCTGAATCTCTGCCTAGACCATCATGGATGTTTTGTGTTTCTCCTTAAAGACAGTTCAATATTTAGTACCCATGACAATTGATCTGATAATGACATCTCAAAAGCATTATTGTTTATAATATCTGACAACTTGAAGTTGTCAACTGCAAGTTCGAAAACTCTACAAAAACAACCTTTTGGACTGAAGTAACTCCAGAACTTGTGGTAACAATGCAGGCATCATATCTTTGTTGATCAACTTGCAAGCAACTGTCAAAGCAAAGCACACCTCCACAACATTTGTGCTGCGTAGATCCTGAAATCAACAAAACATCATTATGATATGGCTGTTTACAGCTGATTACTGGCTGCATGCACATGCAAGCTGTGGCCGGGATACATGTCTGTCTGGCTTCCCTGGATGAAAGATGGGTGAGGAGAGGGGGTACTAGACTTGAGTCCACTGGAGGGTCAGTTGGGGGCATACTGTACATTGTTACATGTAACCCTGGGTAGGACTTCCATATAAAAGTGATGGGGGTAATCATCAAACTTTTCAGGGGTTAAAATTAATGGTTTGGTACATGTAATATTTAGTACCTTTTACATGTACATTGTAGGGTTCATTTCAACATTTCTGACAATCACCACATCACTTTTGTATGGGAGTCCCACCCAGGGTTTTAAATAACCAGCCTAATCAACTCATCAGGGATTTTAAAAATAATTATGATGAGTGGAGTCCTGACCTGTGACCCAGTTGGCTGTGTTATACAGTACATGTACATGATTCACTGGCGTGTAGAGAATCTCTGCTACTCAGCAATTCCAGTCCCAGTTACATGTACAGTGTATGCATCAAAATTTAGTCAGTTGGGTCAGACTTGTTAGCTTAAGGTGAAGGTGCATGTGGCTGGTCTACAGATGGTAGTACCATACAAAATTCAAAACCATGCACACTGACCAAATCATTGCATTAAGAAGCTGTAATGTGCCCTGACACAAACCTTTTGAAGTGTGTTGATCAGTAATACAATCAGTTCATGGTCTTCATGAAGAAACAGTGATGCAGCCAAGTAACCTGTGATTCAAACAAAGTATTTGAATAAAAAATGCTTAAAATTATCGCAAAAGCTCAAAACCACAACCCAGTTCTCAATTGAAGTATCCCTGTAGGACTAGATTCAAGTAATCAAAGATTAGGGGGCGTGTTTAAAATGGATGTTCAGGGGGAATGTGAGATTAGAGTAGGTGTAGTCTGCATGTATGACATGATAACACAATAATAAGAAGTTACTGTACATGTACAAATTACACATTGAATGTCAGTTGCTACACTGTATGCCACAAAATCACCTAAAATACAGCATCAGACCTAGATATACACAGTACATGTATACATACTTCCCTTCTTTAATCAGGCTTTTTTAGAGTTGCAAAGTGGAGGGATACGGCGCGGCTAAAGTACAGGTCACAGGTCACAGGTCACCCTAAAGCTAGCCCTAACCTTACTCTAAAGCTAATCCTAACCGTAACCTCAAGGCTAACTCTAATGTTAGGGTTAGGGTTAGGATTAGCTTTAGAGTTAGGTTAGGGCTAGCGTTAGGGTGACCTGTGACTCAGACCTGTGAAATGTGACCTGTACTTTAGCCCTTAAACTGGTTTAATCTAGACAACAAGACAAACTTGTCACTTACCAACCCTTTTGTCCAAAATGTTTGGCTGCTGTGCAAACTTGATGGCCTCTACATAACCAATTGATGCATTGTGACCCAACATTTCACAGTAGATCAGACGCACAAGGTATTCTCGCATTTGTTTCTGGTAAGGAAGAACACACACATGTACATGACTATGTACATTGTACATTTTATTTTGAGATGATCACAAACAGATCATGACTGTGCTACATGTGAATTATTATTTTTCATGATACATGTAAATATCAATAAGAAACTTGTAGGTACATGTAACATGAATTTATTATTAAATTATTTCATTATTTGGAATAAACAATTAATTTATTTAACAGATCTGATATCAAAAATTTTATAAGTACAGTTGTACAGCATTGTATTTTTTTCCGGTGTCCAAACCTGGACCGCTTGATACAGAGCCCAACACTCTTTTAATAACCAAATAGGCCACGTACTGCACCCCTCACTTTGGGTACAACATACACTGTATACCATTATGTTTATTAATGCAAAGTAACAAAATTATACATGAATATATTTATTCATGGTATTAAATGTAATCAAGTAATTTCCTGAACATATATAATAATATGACTGATTGCCTTACTGTGGATGTGTCCCGTTGAGTCAGCTTCTCTTTTAACACACCCAGCTCCTTCTTGGCAATTCTGTCTTCTTCCTGGTAAGAATTAACAATAATTCAATCAGCCCACATCAGCGATCCATTTTAACCAGCAGTATTTCTGCTATTATTGCATGTAACTGATTATTTACTTACTGAAGATACCGTACTGTATGTCTTCTGCACAATAGTATATGACTTAATGACTTAAATAGCAGGATAGAAAGTGAAAACCTACAAACTTTTGCGGGGGAACATGCTTTGGGACTTCCATAGATTCGGCGCTCAGACTCTAAACCTGTCATGTTTTTTCTTGGATACTTGGATACTACTTGGATCCAAGCCTTGTGCAGGCCTGATTAAAGCCACTAAGCTTTTGAAAACTGTATGGAATGCTCATGGCACAGCTGTCAAAGGTCAGCAATCTAACCCAATTCGATTGACACGACTGATGATACCAGCCGAGAATAATTTTTATTAATGGTATCATGGAACGGCAGCATCAAAAATATAGTTTACATGCTTATTCCTCAATTTTCTTTTCGCTCTATACCAGCTATATGAAGTTTGTGGATCAAACCCAAACTTATGTGTGAGTTAATATCGAGCAGTAAGCTTACTAGTCGCGCCGTTTCATTGGTAAGCTTTTTAACCTTTATACTGCTTATGCTGCATATTAGGCGAGTCCCTCATTTTTCTCAGGGATAGTCAAGTGGGACACTGAGAAAAACGAGCCTGGACTACTCGTAGTCTAGGGAGTTCATGTCAGGGAGCTTTCATGTCAGGGGATTAAATGTTTGGGAGGGCTAACAAGTAATTTCGTAAAACGAAAACGAAACCACACAGAAATGACAACTTGCCTGTTTTGACTTGGATTCTCCGATGGCTCTGACTAAACTCTCAAAGGCTCGTGAACTACCAGAGCTTGGTCCGTAGTACCCGGTGATAAAGCTTGGAAGATTCACCGAACCTTTAGAAGCCATTTCCCACCGCTATATAAACCTAAAAGCAGTTCTCTCTAACCCGCCATTTTGATTTTTGTATTGGAATTGCCGCTGACCAGGCAATAATAATGTCGCAGTGACCAATCACGCGCGCGTGACTGCGCGCGTGTACTTTCCCCGGTCCTCGCTCGCTCTACGATCAGTTTCTTTTCGCCTATTTTCTGCTCGCTATATAAAAGCTGACTACCGTCAACTAGTTTGACCCGGCTTTCCTACCACATTATTACACACATTTACCACAGTGTTTTCTCCTGAGCAAGAAATACTAAAAAAAATAAGTCAGCTTTTACAGTAAAATGTATATACATGTAATCGTCTTTCAGCCCGACTGCGAGAAAATTCGACACATATAACTGCACGCTGTAACTGGACAAGAGAGGACTCTCTTGGTTTGGAAGATTTGTGTGATCGAATCACAACTGAACCCCGGGAACTGGACAGACACACGGATATAGATAACCGCGGAGCCCACTGTAGCTAGTCATCATCAGTACTATCTTCGAGGCAAATAAATTTTGTTTACACAGCACGATTGCGCTGCGATCAGTGGAAAGCTACTTTTCGCGGTTAGTTTTATACAAACTAAAATGCAAACCGAAAAACCATAAATTTTGAGTGCAAAAACCGATCTCAAAAATGACCAAAAACGTAAAACCGAAATCCCCAATCCCAGAGCAAAACAAAATGTCCATTCGGTACTTTAATATCCACTGCCAAAAAACAAATATTTTGCTCAGTAACATTCCGTTAATGACGTCGATATTAAAAATTGCAAACACGAAAACGGGCGACGAGTTTGGTGACCTGTCACTTGGCTACACATGCCTTCTTTTTTCCTGGGCCGTATGACTTATCTCAGCTGATAAAGAGTATAGTGGCTTTTAGTGGATAACGTGCATGAGTAAATTGTTTGTCATGAGTTGCAGAATATCTTTGTGACTTTGTGACTCGTGCTGAACGGCGGGAGCCGTGATCGAGGCACATTGACGAATCGAAGATGATTTGTTATTAACCCTGAACTCGATCGGCCATAGCTAAAATCCGGCGTCACTGAGCTACACTGCTACTTTTGATCTAAGTTGAAAGACTGAATTATATTCTGTGATTCGAAAGTGTTTGTTATTGATTCCTATACAAACACGTGCACATAAATGCACGCTGTAATTTCTGACGACCTTGACAAAAATCAGTTCCGCTTCGATGTGTCACAAGTAGCTGTCATGCATTCCAAAGTTTATTAAACAACTGATCGATGAAGGGCGAACACTGAACTTCTCGCTGATTCATTTCACAAAATAAGGATACATTTATGGCGATTGATATTAGCCCAACTGTCGTCTTAAATCGTAAAATAAAAGAAAGAAGGCCGGGAAAGAAAGAAAAGAATCACAATTTTCACAAGAGATGCCAATTGAGTCCTGAACAAATTAATCAAAACAATTCGAGTCGAAAATAAAAGAAACTGACAAATTGTGTTTGTGTTTTCTTTTTAAATTGTTATACATTAACAAAAACGCCACAAACTCCAAATTGACAATTAATTTTAGCGCATGTTTTCGCGATACCAGTGATTTCGCGACATCAAATTTTCGCGTTCGTAAAAAAAGTCGCGAAAAAACTTTGGCGTCGCAAAAATGTCATGCAGTGGGGTACTAAAATGAGCGCTCGTGTTATATGCCATGCACCACTGTTTTCCAATATTACTGTAATTTATAATGACTATAATGTCAACATAGCCAGAAATTTCGAACCAAAGGGGGCGGGGCTTAACTTTGATAAGCCCAGTACTCATGACGGCCCGTCAATAAAGGCCATTGTTCAATCTAGCGCGTGATTGGTCCATCAATTAAACCCATGTGTGAGTGCGAAATTGTATTCAAAATGGCGTCGCGCGATAGACCAGTGGAAGGTTTTTATTCCGCTTTGAATGCTGTGTCGTCGGCCGATGCCGATATAATGGAGCCGAAAAATAAACGTGTAAACAGGAGGAGGACAGCTGGAACGTATTGGGAAGTTGAAAGACTCGTCGAAAGACGAGAACGCAGCGGAGCGGTAAGTGTGTTTGCTTGTGTTTGCACGTGTTGATTTCACAACGAAACCACCAGTCCGCACAGGGAAGGAAAGATAAGTTATTCTACCTTTTGTTTAAATAGATTGAATATCTGGTGTTATGGAAAGGGTACCAGGCATATGAAGCCTCGTGGGAACCAGAGGATTTCATTTTACCTCGCTGCATAGAGCTGTACTGGAGGCCAAGACCGGATCTTTCACTTGTCCGTGAGAACATTGTTTGTTTTAGGATTGCAGTGGAGAGGCACCTTAAGTCGCAATCTCGTTTGCCCGTTCGAATATTTTTAAGGGGGGATGTTTTCCGTTTCTTTATTGGCAGGCAAGGGGGCTTCTAGGCAGGGCTGGTTGTTTTTTGAAAAAAAATGACTTTCCTCTCCATTATTTCCCCCTTGGGTGGGATTCATGGGTTGACTCACATGGCCAAGGAATGAAAGTTTTTTACCCTATGAAGGTAAAAACTTTCATTTCCTGGTCCCCAAAGAAGTATGGCCAGGGGATGGATGGCGTTTCCTTTTATTACAAAGGGCATTCCAGGAAAACATTACTTTTAATTTTACAAAAGTATCTCTCCAGGATTCAGACTATTAAAAATAATAGGCCTTATGAACGTCAGTTGCTTACCACCAACCCACCTTCAACACAAATTATGGAAGTGAATATGTGAAATATCATATATTTGAACTGTGAGTGAAATATTTAATACATGAAAGACCATCACAGTTATTACGCAGTTGCGAAAAGGAAGCCTGCAAATTTTTTGGCATGAATGGGATTTGAACCCATGACCTCTGTGATACCAGTGCAGTGCTAACACAAATATTTAATATACAAAATTCTTCTGAACCTTCTGAAACTCTTTAGGCTTTGAAAGTGAAGCTTGGGGTAAAATTCACTAGCCCGACGTAAAACATGCATAAGGGCTATTAGGGGTGAACACCATTCAAAGTGTGATTACAAAATAATGTCTCGATCAGTAGCTCGAAAAGCTTGGCATGTGAAATTCTTGTTCTCGTATTTTAAATAAAATGTTGTTATATCACCGTTGGGATTTTACCATTCTTCGACACAACATTGATTTGGCTTACAAATTTGGCTTGTAAATTCATGCTGATCAAGGGATAAAAATCCTTGACAATTGTTGTAAACTAAAGTTGCTTTGTATGATTCGTCCTGAATAATTTATTATTTTGTTGTTGTATTTCACCATGTACAGCCCTATATATTTTTGCACTGTATGTTTATAGAACTTTGATCTTCCTTCATTTTATCATCTGGATGGTATTTGAAGTTTTATATACTGAGATCCTGATTGTATTTACACAAAGATTTAACCTTAAGTTTATAACTTCAAAAGACTTTGTACACAAATGGTGTATATGCTTTTCATTGTTAAAATATTGACATGTAATTTACATTGATTAAGGCAATGTAAAGCTAATGTAGCATAGCATAACATGAATGTAAAATGTAATGTGTTATAAACTACATGTAATGTAACAACACGTACATGTATGTAAATATAATGTAAAAGATTGACCTAACAGTCTTAAGTCCTCTGTTGCTTTATGAATAAATTAATTTAACTTTAACTTAATGGTGTCATTAATGCTTACTAACAAATAGGTATATTTGAATTTGTTTGTAATTTTGACTTTGTAAATGTGTCTGTGTAACATCTCCTTATTTCTTCTTTCTTTTTTGAGGCTTTTTTTGTTTTACTTTTTCTGTTTAGCTTTTGTTGTTATACTTTCTTGAGTTTGGGGAGTTGATGTTCTTTTCTTTGAATAGCTAATTCCTTGCTTTTTTCCTCTCTTTGTTTTGATGATTTCATCCCAATACTCTGCTGCCCTTTTTGTGTATGTTCTGTGCTTGCGCTGTAGGTGGTGTAAAACACCAAGTCGGTGCTCAGTTCTGAGAACCTCAGCAGGATCATCATTGTGGTTGCTCTTGCGCTGAACGATTCTTCGGGCATCATCATTATTTTTTTCTACTCCTGTTAAAATGTAAACAACAGAATTTGATCATGGGTTGGCTTACTACAGTTTTCCTTAGACACAAGATACTCTTTTAGCCCTCCAAACGTTGAAAAAAATTACAGATATTGGGAACTGAGAAAGAGATTCCTGGATATTTTGTTGGAATAAAATGTTTTGCAGTTACCTACATGTATAAAGGGGTATGGAACATTTAGGCCTAGATTGAGAACACCGCATGCAAATGGGATATCATAAGCTATGTACCATGCTTAATTCCTATCATTAACAGGCATTTCTAACACAATGTGTTTTTTTACCTTGACCACTGAATTGCTTTATGTTCTGATTTCTTTCCACCATTTGTGGAATGTGGTAGGCAGCAGCATGCATATAACAGGTTACTTTTTCTTTTCTGTAACCTGTTCTCTTCTCGCCAAGTGTAGAAAAACTGTCAATCCACTCCTTTATCTGAAGAGAAAAAAATGGTGGTCATTTAAATATAGATTGCAAATAAAAAACCAAGTGGGAAAAGTAGTTCAAGAGCATTAAAATGAAATTTACCTTTTTCCTTGATATCCGAAAAGGAGGTGGGGGGAGGGGGGTATATCTCTGAGGCACTTTATGTTTTCAGATATTAAATAGGCATATTTTTAGGGAGGGAAAGTATTCATTTTAGTGTGTATTTAATTTTGTGGATTTTCTACCTTTTTTCGGTATACATCTGTAGCAAATGGCACCCAAGATGAGATGTAATTGAAGTACAAATCTTCAAAGTTCTGTAGGGACACAAATAGAAACAAGACAAAAAAGGAATCCAGGTGAGTTTATAGTTTGTTATCCAACAAATAGCTCGACATGTATTTCACCACTATTATTTTTTTATCTATAGATACAGGAATTAGTTTAATGACAGCTTGATAGGTTGATGATTACTACATTTGTACAAAAACAAATAAAGTGTACCTTCCATAACTGGACCACTGTTTTGCATGTGTCCTTGTTGTATACAGTCACTGGAACTGGCCAGCCTCTCTGGGAGCCCTTTTAACAGTTTCTTTCTGTCATCTCCCATGAGACTGGTCCAGTCCCAGGTTCCACTCCCTTTCCCGTCTGCATTGCGCTTTTCCCATATGGAAAAGGTAACTCCACACTTGTTAATTTCTTTTACCAGCTGTTGCACATGTTTTGATTGCAATATTGATCTTTTTTTTGCAGAGGAAGAACTCTCCTTGTCATCCCACTGCATAGCGTCTTCAATCAAGTTTTGAATAAGAATATCGGTTATTCGCAGCATCAGGTGCAATTCGTCTAGAATAATATTATCTAGTGGGATGTTGAAGAGTGGTTTGTAACAGCAGCAGTAATTCTCTCCACTTTTTTTTTGATGCAAATTCCTTCATCTCGTCTGTAGTGCGCCTTAGGGGTGGATTATCGTAATAATTGTCAGTCTTCGACATGTCTCCTCTAGAATCAAAGCAATTGATTATTCAGTATTACAGTATTTTAAAAATGGAAATTGTTTTAATTGCAGTTTAGGGGTAGATAAAATGTTTAATATTCACCTATCTTTCTTGTGCACTTTACACCACAGACATGCATAAGTTGAATTAGCAGCACTCAGGCCCATAACAAGCAGTAAAAACTGAAGGAAAGATAAAAACATGATTGTGAGTAATTGTCATAAATGTAAATGCTTTGCGAGTTATGTTATTTAGAACTTTGGTTTTTGTCTGTTATTTGAATAAAATAATGTGACTTATGTGCAATAATATTATTTGTCATCATAGCAATTATTGCTATGATGAATGTATGAAATAATTCATATCATATGTGAACTGCGGTGGAAAGAATGAAAGAGAATGATCCAACGGGATTTGAACGTTCTTGCACCGGTGCCAATTCATTTCCAAACATTCCAGTCAGCACAAGAGCATTTGCACCCGAATTGCAAAGGTCATGGGTTTGAATCCGTTGGAGCCTGGAATTTTTTCAGGCCTTCTTTTCAACTGCTTATTATAAGTTGATATGTAACTGCGAAAATCTCATTCTCTTTCAATATTTGTCAAGATTAGACTGTCTGTAAGAAACCTTGATCAGGGCCAAATTAAAGGAAAGCTCACCTTGTAGTCTCCACCAAGAAATATTTCCACACCTACTCTCTGTCCATCCACTTCAATGAAACCATCGTCAATAACTTTGTTGACTTCTCTGAAAACATCAGCAAAAGATTCCTCTATTGATTGGCGGCTTTCACTACCATTCACCACGGCAATTGTGTGATTTCCTGAAAAAAATTAAATGACATCAGATGAAATAATAATTTTAACATTTATGTTATTTCATAGGTTTGACATTAAACTCACCTTTCGATGACAAGACTTCATCCACTTGTTGAAGTATGCTGAAACTCATTAGAATGAAGTTTGTCATTCTGCTCATCCGAGCCCCATCGCCACTTAGTTTGACTTTAATATTCTCTCCACTTTTTAAGGTTGCCTCATTTTTCTGTAATTAAATTATTGAAGACAATTTTAGTTATTATCCCATGTATGATGTATGAGTATATGATATCCAATTTTAAGTTTTTGTATACCGTAAAAGCTCTATTTAGCCCCCTCCCCCCTCTCTATTAAGCCCCCCCCCCCCTTCTTGAGGCCTAAAATTAAATAAGCCCCCCCTGGGGGCTTAATAGAGCTTTTACAGTAATGGTACTTACCATTCTCTCTAACTTTTGTCAGCCAGTAATTCTTTAAAGGAGTGCTGTGCGCCAGGTGCCAGGCCAGGTGTGGTGGTAATTTTTACCTGCTTATTTAGTTCAGATCGGCATTGTTTTATTAAATATGATTTGATGGGAAAATCTTCTACAGCCATTGAGAGCTCATGGACAAATTCATCCCCAACTCCAAATTTATCCATTAAAAAAAGAATACTTTCCACTGTATTTTTGTCATCAGGGTGTAGTGTTTCATATTTTGATTTACCATGGCTCTCTTGTTGTGCAGTGGAAGTATTGTCACTGGGATTAAAGTTATAGAAAAGGTCTGGTTGCCGTTTGGTTCTTTTAGTTTTAATAGCTGCAAGTCCAGGCCAAAGATTTGGACAAAATGCAGTGCCTTCTGTGCTCTGGTCTTTAATTGTTTTAATTTTCTGTTTTGAGCTTGTTTGGTTTTAAGTTCTGGAATTCCAGCTCCTCTGTGGATCCCCAAGCTCTCATTCTCTAACATGTCAATGTACTTAATCAATTGTTGATTCTCCTTTTCCAGCTCTTTTGATTTTTCCTGTTCTTCAACATTGTTGTTTTCAATCTCTGACAGCATTTCTTCAACCAATTTCTCCTTTTCTTGCTCAAGATTTTTCATATTTTTTTTCTCCAGTTACAGATTTCTTCTTCTGCTGTTTTTAGTTTTGACTGAATGGAATTTTATTTCAGCTTCCCATTTCTCCACTGAAATTATCTCATTTTTTAAAACAGCCAGCTTGTAAAATTTGTCCTCATGTTTTCTTTGCGTTGTGAAGAACATCCTTTTTCTATTTAAAGTCTGTTGCAAAGTCGAGGCAGCAGAACAGCGATGGTAAAGCCGGCTTTCAATTCGTGCACTCTCTCAACTTATCCTGAATGCGTGGCCAGGAATGAGGCCATTTAATAAATCGGTATATAACAGAGCTGGTGTTGTTTTTTTACACTTGTGCCACTGTATCAGTGCAGCATGCTTAATGGCCAACCAGAAGACAACTTCATTTCCACCTTGTCGTTGTTTTGCCACGTAAGTTAACTGTATTTCTGGTGGATCGGAAATATGTACAAGGGGATCACGGACCGGGTAGCGATCAGACATTTTTTTCGATTTTTTTTCTTACCGGCTTTTTTTCTTACCGGCTTTTTTTGCGCGAAACCAAATAAAAAAAACTAAAATCCCCGCCAAAGAAGACTGTGTTACCAAGCCTCCAGCCTCGTTGTCACCACTCATAGTTACCAGTCCCTTATCTGTTGTTCTCCTTTGGGCAAAAACGATCGCCATTTTGAAACGATCGGTGTTTGCGTGAAGTACAGAAGCAATCGAGGGTATTTTTTTCGCGCGATTGAAATGGATATTGCTGTTCGTAGATGTCTTAATATTTGCTGGAAATATACTAAAGACACCGCAATATTTTCGGAGTCTACAAAGTTTTATTTACCTTAAACGTGGAATGATATCTTTGAACTTCAAAATTTACCTGGGGATGAGGGAAGGATTGCAGCTCACTTGAAATGGGAAACGCTCACTCGCACGAAGGTAGGCACGATTTCCTCCATTTTGTGTGTTCTAAAGGGCATTGATTAGGGATCAAACTTTGCACGTAAAACCGAGAAAACCGCAACGAGTGTTTGTTTCACCAAAACAAAGTAATTGTGAAATGAAAGTATTGATAAGTAGTGTTCGAACTGCCCTGGGATGACTGTGTTGTGCCAAGTGTACGGTTTATACAACCAGTTTTTATTTCAATCCCATACAAATCCTTCTATTCTTCGACAACTTTGAAATACCGTTAAAATTCTATGTCTCGCCCTGTATTGCGCAGGCGCGTTCGAAATTTCTGGCTATG
>MU825397.1:2061976-2188688 GCA_029204205.1 Desmophyllum pertusum
ATAAAACTGTTTGATAGGAAATCATTTGTAAAACTGCTTTTCAATAGCCGGAGCTGTCCTCACTTTTATTAAACTGTCATCAGCATATTATGATCATTGAACGAGAACAAGAAAAAGTATCTTGCATCAAAGAAGGTCAACTAAGTAACACAAACAACAGTTAAAAGATGAGTTAGACAAACTTTTCACCAGTCCGTGACAGAATTGCTTCGGGTACGTAAATTGGCCGACTTCAAATTCGCACAATGACTTGTACTGTTTCCTCTGGTTTTCTTTGCAGTTTGCTTTTGTTCTTGGCGAGCCAGACTTTAGCTACTCCCGGCGGGAAAGAACCGTAATGGTACCGTCAGGTCCCATAGATACACAGAAGTGCAACAACGTTTACTTCTACGAAGCTCCAAACACGAAGATTGAAACTATTCTTACAAGAAGTGAAGAAACAGCTCGCTCACATGCAAAATGACATCGACATCATCAAGGGAAAAGCGAAGAAAGGTGAGATCTGATCGAGAAATCATTAACCTTCCACGGTTTTTCAGTGTCAACTTTTGATATTGTCCAGTTAGCAAAAATATATCGACACTACAGGAAAGAGCACCTTGAAATTAGTAAAATGACCAAGTTTGAGAGTGATATCTTGCAAAATAGCGAAAACATGGTTCTACAAAGTCGGGAAATTTTACAGACGTCTGTATGCTGGGGGGCAAGTTTGTGCCCCCAGTATACAAACGTCTGTAAAATTTCCAATGCGACTTTGTGGAACTATATCTTTGCGATTTTACAAGATATGAATCTAAAATTTGGCCAATTTACTAATTTTAAGGTTTCTTTCAGCTGTTTCAGTGCTAACTGGCCAATACAATATCAAACTAAGACTCTTTGTATGTACATTTTGCAAATTTAATATATTCCGGAAAAAATAAAAACAATAAATAAAGTAAATAGCGAACCTACGCTCCTTTCGCCTTTTTCCATTAGTAAATGCGATAGCTTCTTACCTAACCAGAATCAATTCTAATATGTCAAACAGTAAAACAGTAAAATTATCTACCGTACAATTTCAGAAGTAATACGTGGCACTGTCTGTTTATAGGGTTAATAATAAACGTTGTTGTTTTTTTTGTTCGACAGTAACAAAGAACTGTGCTGAGCTGTACAAATCTGGTAAAAAAAATCAGCGGTGTTTATACAATCGACCCTGATGGTTCAGGTGCCTTTGATGTGTTCTGTGACCAAACAACAGCCGGTGGGGGGTGGACAGTGTTCCAGAAGAGACTGGACGGCTCTGTTTGACTTTTACCGCGGCTGTCCGACTACAATAATGGCTTCGGGAACCTGAATGGCGAGTTTTGGCTGGGACTGGACAAGATAAACCGCCTGACGAAAACAAAGAATAGGCTTCGTGTCGATCTGGAGGACACTACAGGCAAAACTGCTTACGCCGAGTACGCCATGTTTGCAGTGACAAGCAAGAGGACTAAGTACCAGCTCAGCATTGGAACTTACTCAGGTTTTTATGAAATGACTGTTATTTATATAACGCACCTTGTGATTGGTTGCATAACCTTTTCAGATCAGCTTATGTAAGCACGGGTATGATGTCACGTAACATTTTGTAGGCTTTACTTTATAAAAAAATAATTATATAGAAAAATTATGGCTGCTTTTGCTCACATAACCTGGCTAGCTAGGGTGGACATCAATTTCAATTCTCCCAAACTTCCTCTCGTGTTCGCATCAGGCTACGTATAAGTATGCATGCCTCTGGGGAGGAAACCTCCCATATAAAAGTGACGGGGGTGATCATCATACCTTTTAGGGGAGAAAATTTGTGGTTTCATACCTCTCAGGGTTATCTGGTACCTTTTAGGTACAGTAGTTTACTGAAGCTGTAAAAATATGTCTGGAACTTGTTTTGTTTAGGGTAAAAATTTGGGTTACACCCACAAAACGATTTGCTGGTACCTTTTAGGCAAATCATTCTGACGATCACCACCGTCACTTTTATATGGGAGTCCCCCCCCCCCTGCATTTCCTATCTTAGTTCTAGTTGTCTGGTTTATTTGTATGTCATGACTTGGTTTATTTGCAATTACAATGGCAATGCCAATAGACACCATAAGCCAATTTCCACCTACATGAATGGGAGAATTTGGAAACAGGATGCATTTCTTTGCATAAGGCCAGTTTTCATTTTTGTGTGCAATTTGGATCAAACCACTCGGACTATTATGACTGTCCTTTCATTTTTCTCTAGACAAACAATGACTCGATGAGGTCAAGTTATCTTTTTTTTTTCAGGAACTGCTGGTGATTCGCTTTCTGGGCATCGTGGTTACCGCTTTACAACCAAAGATCAGGACAATGACAGCTGGAGCGGTAACTGCGCTGTGTCCTATAAAGGAGCCTGGTGGTACTCAGCCTGTCATCGCTTCCAACCTGAATGGTCGATATCATCATGGAGCACATTCATCTTACGCTGATGGAGTGAACTGGTATGCTTGGAAAGGACACAACTACTCTGCCAAGAGAGCTGAGATGAAAATCAGACCAGTGCACTTTTAAGAACTTTCTGTCTTTCATTGTTTGTTTGTTTGCTTATCAATACAAATAAGAGTTTGGAAAAGAAATGTCAAAGCAACTGGGTGATTAAAAATAACAGAAGAAAAATAAGTTTTGTCATTATTTGTGTTCAATATTGTGGATGTGGACCATCAGTGGTGCAGCAAATATGCTGTCTTCACCACCCCACCCCCACCAAACCCCCACCTCACCCCCACCTAACATTGCTTAACAACGACTTATTATCCCTAGTCCCTAATAACACAGAACAAGGTTACATCAGTTTCTCAGAGCACATACATTACAGCGCTTTTTAATAACATGCAAACTCTGAAGTCATTAGTTACTTAAATAATATGCGTTACAGCAAGGCACCAAAAGTGTGACCACTTTTAATTAATTCACATTCTTTTGTGTGCAGATTATCCAATCAAGCCGAGGATAGCTTCCACAAAAACAACTTTTTAATCATTCATATTCTTTTGCGATCTTGTAGTGAAGATGATTTTTGTCGCCTTTTCATGGATGCCTATTTTTGAGACTGTTTTTCAACTTTTGAGTTTTAGGCTTTGAAAACCTATGCTAGAATAAGACTAATTTCACAACTCTGAAATTCGAAATATTACATGTAATGGTATCTGAATTAATAAATAGACTTGTCGGTCGAGCAGCCGTTCCTTGAGTGACTTTTCTTTATTTATATCGTGAACTGCAACAGAGGTCTTGTTGAATTTTAACCACCCCGGGGTTTCACCATCCTTGGAGACTCAGACTCTCCGAGGATGGTGTTTCATGAGAGTAAAGTTTATAGTTAATTCAGGGGACAATTATCTTCTCAGAAATCGAGCAACATAGAATGTATACTAGTTGCTGTGGTAACCCATGGCCATTCCGAAAAGTTTGAATCATTCTTTATATTTTCGATTCAACTCGCTAAAAAGTACGACAGTAAAAGGCCGACGGTAAAAAGAGACCGTGAAAGTGAGCAAAATGCATAATTTATGTTTATACTTACAGCTTAATTACAGTTGCCTGGCCGATCGACACAAAATTATTATAATTTACTGTAGAGCCTGTAGCTGTATAGTGGATGTCGATTGACCCAATTTTACTGTCAATATTTCGCATTTCAGAATAAATTAGTCTAGCATAGGATTTCAAAGCCAAAAGCTCAAAGGTTGACGTGTAAGCGCCTCAAAAACAGGCATCCATAAAAGAGCAACATGAAATTGTCTTCACCAGATTGCGAAAGAAAGTGAAGTTGTTTTTGTGGAAGCTATCCTTGGCTTCTGATTGGGCAATTCAATCTGCACGAAAGAAAGTGGAAAGTTTTTGGGCACCTTAAGTTGTAATTAGTTTGATTCATGATGACAACAACGTGAACGAAATTTACTTCTTTGTACAATATTGTACAATACCTGACTTAGTTTACAACAGTCAGGGTTCTTGGCTTTGTCAGTGGTAGAAAGGTCGGGGGGAGGAGGGGGGGTTGTCAAAATTCCAAGACCTCATGGAACTTACTGGGGAATGGAGGAGGTGAATGTCGGTCGTTGTAATGAAATTCCCGAGTGATTTTAAGGGTAAATTTCGGAACATATAAATTTAATTAAGTTAATTAACTTTCTATATACAGTTTACTATACAAAATGACATATTTTACCAAAATATATAGGCTTAAGCTTAAGCTTATATAAAGCTCAAGCTTATAAAAGGTTTAGTACCTGCAAATGAGTTTACTTTATATCGCATAATCGATTTTTGTCAACATTTTACCTCTATGTCTGTTCGAACTGTTCGACTTTACATTACGTGGCACTGTTTCTCTTCAGTATTATCAGCTTTTTTTTTCGTTTCGGTGTCCATATCATCTCGTTCACTTGCCTTTCTTGTACTGCCACTTCGTTTGTTCTTGCCAGCTGGACCTTCTTTAATCCCGTATTTAGCTCTGATTTCTTCACGTTTCTTTTCCCTTTCAGCGTTTCGTTTGACATGTTCGTCTTGTCGCTTCGCTCTCGCTGCTGCGTTCTGTTCCTCCATTTTGCGGAGTTCTTTCGCCGAAGGACCTTCGGCGCCTTCCTGTTTCTCCTCATTATCATCCCATCCCAAACTCTTGCCAACGGACGAAAACTTGTTTGTTACCACAGATTTGGCTATCGAATTCATCTCTTTTCATCTGGTTTTTCATCAAATAAATTCTGGCATTCCTAGCAGACGGTACAAGATAACAAAATTTAGTTTCAAGTTTCGTGAAAAGTGCAATTCCCGCTATTGATGAGTGATCGCCATGTTTGCCTTAGTAACCGTACCTTCTCAGCTTAGCATCCTGGCAGTGCGGTGAGGTGTCAAAACTCTCCCGAAATTAGGATTTTTTTTCTCACGAAATTCGTCCCTGTTTTCGAGCAGAAAGTTGCAGAAACTATGGTCTGAGCTATGGTGAGTTGCTGTTTTTATGTTGACCATATTTCGCGAAAAAAGAAGCTACTGCTGCTTGCTAAATATGGTTTAATAGCTTGCTGTACGTGGGCGAGGAGTAAGCTTTATCTGTTTTGTTCTAAATAACAATATTAATGACAAACTATAAGCTTACTGTAAATTTGCAAGGCTTACCGCTCTATTTAAAAAAATAGATAATTAATGATACTATGCCTGCCAACTTTTCCTAAGTCGACTGCGTGTGATTTGACCTGATTTTCGTATCCATATTACCCGAATTTCCGAAAAATTTCCGACGACTTCCGAACATTGCCGAAGATGTTCCGACGACTTCCGAACATTGCCGAAGATTCCCGAAGATGTTCTGATGATTTCCGAAGGCTGCCGAATGTCGCGGTGCGAAGCTAAAAATCTCGGCGCCATCTTGCCAAGATCACGCTTATCTCAAACGCGACATTTAGCGCCGTTCATTGGACTATTTTGGGTGGAAATTGAATCCAATTTTTCACGTTAATGGTTAATGAACAAGTAGTCCGGAATTGTGAGTCAGGCGTGTGAAATTGTCATGTATGCGTGTGATCGATGTTTTCGATCCGGAGGCGTGTGACACACGCATAATGCGTGTGAGTTGGCAGGTATATGATACATATAACTGTAATATGCAGTCTGTATGTCTATCTGAACAAATTACAATGTAATTTAAGCTTGCAAACCAATAACATTAACCCCCCTCTCCCCTGGAAATGTGATATCCAAGGGCTTTTTTGCGTGCAGATGAGCCTATAAGCGGGGGCTTATAAATGGGGGGAGCTTATAACCAGGATTTTATGGTATGGACTTGAAAATTGAGAAATAAAATATATCTCTGGCCATAATACATTTGTGTATATTGTAAACTGTTGTTCTCTTCTTTTTGTAAGACCTGGGACTAATAGTAACGTTTGACTGTACCGTGATGTGTGAAAATTCCAAAGGACCTCCAGAAAGCAGAAAACCCCAGGTTGATGGGCAGAGATCAGCTGCAGCTGTGTTAGACAGTAGTCTGTTCAATGGTGAAAGTCCTGTTCAAATCAGTGAGCGTACAAGGGCGCTATATTGCGATGTTTGGGAGGCTTTTTTAGATAAAGATGGCAGAGTGGTGAATGAATCAGCTCTTAGGAAAGCCGTATTCAAAGGTAATTATTAGTGGACTTTTTTTCTGTTACAGTATCTATTGTTAAAATGGTGTGCATGTAAACTTACATAATAATTATATTGTAGCCTGATGCAAACAGGTTTTTGTAATCCCAAGCCACAGGTTCATGAGGGTTTACATACTCAAATGTTCCCAAACTTTCTCAAGTGTAATTTCCATCAGCCTATATTAATGTGAACATTAAGAAGCGACCATTTGCTATTATTATACATTCAACTCACTATCTCTTTTCTGATTGGCCGAAAGCGTACAGTGAATTTTCGAAATCAGCACCTTTGATAGCATCTACGTCATCTACCTACAGATTATACAATAATCATGTCAAGTGCACTCAAGGTCACGGGTAATCATGTCAAGTTCGGGAGAGGATCACGGGTAATCACGGGTAATCATGTCAAGTTCGCGCGCTTTCGTTGCTTGCCGCTTATAAGTAGACAACATCGTTGGCAAAAGCATTATTTTTTTTCGTTGAATGTATAATAAAACAATTATTAGATTCGGTTTTTGTGATATCGAGAATAATCAAGGTCTCGGTAAGAGTTATCGGCTGATAACTCTTACCTCGACCTTGATTATTCTGGATATCACAAAAACCTCATCCAATAATTGTTAATTATATTTCTTTTAATAATAAAAGCCAACAAAATGCAAGATACATCATAACGGTGTTACATACATTACAATGTAGCCTCATACAAACTGACTTCACAACCAATCAGAGCTTGTGTTATTGATCATTGTGTCAGTAATTTGTATTATATACTATCTAGTCAAGGTTGATTAAAATATAAGCTTACTCTTATATTTGGCTTCCATTGTGTATAGTTCTGTTCATAATAATAATTATTGAAGATGTACATGAACCACTAGTGTACATGATTCACATGTCAATAACATCATATTTGATGTGTAGCTTGCTCCTTTTGGCCTATCAATTAAGATACTTATATTTTGCTTGCTACAGTTTTTTTGTTGCTAGACAAAAACTGGAAAAGGTTAATTCAACTACAATATAATTGTACATGGCACAATTTCTGTATGTGTACAGTAAGTCAATTAGATCTACAGGCTTGAATCAGGTGTTTCATTCCATTTATAAAATTTAAAACTAAATTCAGAAAAGTACAACACAAAATTTTATATTATTTCATATGTTAAATTAGACAGTACATATTAGGTGAATTGTATTATTATTGAGTTTTTTAGTATATGTGTAATAAATCACTTTTTACATGTAGGTGGTATTGATTGCAAGATAAGGAAGGAGGTGTGGAGCTTTCTGTTTGGATTGTATCCATTCTCGTCTACCAGGAGGTAATTAAAAAATAACTTGCATGTATTAAGCTTATAGATAAGATCTGATGGTCAATGGTTTGAGCTCGAGGGATAACTTGTCCCAAGAATAAATCCTTTGAACATTGTGTATTTAAAACATTTTTAAATTTAATAAAAGCAATTTGGCAGGTTGATGTTGATACAGAATGGTTCGTTCCTAAAAACGACTTACCCTGTTGCTGTGTTGTATTCTTTGTAGTTTGCCCACTTCCCAGGCCGCTTTGGGCGAGTTATCGTTTTGCAATGTTTTCCATTACCATGTAACATCGCAAAACGATTAACTCACCAAAATCTCTTCAAATCATCCTGAGAAGCGGGCAAACTACAAAGAATACAACACAGCAACAGGGTAAGTCATTTTATTCACAGAACATTCAATTTTGTATCATCTAAAACATAATAACTGTTGCATTATTTCCTGACTGTGACCGGACCAGCTTGATCGCCGGACCTTTGCATCTGGAACTCATCTGACTGCAGAGCTACAAAACTACATACATGTACATGTATACACATTGTAGAACTCTCATTGTAACTGACATTACTGTTTGTAGGGAAAGGGAAGCTCTAGCTGCTGAAAATGTTGCTCGATATCAGGCTTTGAAAATGAGATGGAAAGAACTTGTGAAGACATATCAACCTCGTCTTCAGCCAGATACTCCTGAATCAATACCACTGTATCTGAGAGAGTGTCGGAGCTTACACGTCAATAATGAACAGACAGAGGCTGTAAGGGAGAGATTGTCTGGCGCAGCAGTGGAAGAGGAAGCATCGCATATGGGAGATGATCAGTTAGTGTTTCTTAATTTAACAGCAAAGGTCTGTCTACATGTAGGAATGGCTAGAAAACTTTATACACTCAGCTAGGCAAAGAAGACATGACTAGACATGACTACAGGGATCATACATACGAAAGTCTTCAGACCTGGAATTTTGTTCTGGTACAAGTATTTTCCAGGATGAAAGTGTTCCCTCCGTCAGATTTCCTTCCTCCTGAAAAACCACCAGTTACAAATTGCAATTCCATCTACATTGAATAATTTAGAACCTGGCTTAAGCTTTGTGTACTAGTTTTTACATGTTGATGTACTTTTTGTACATGTACATGTATGTGCTAGAAGGGAAATTTTGTGTGTGCACACAATATTCACAAATATTACACAATATTCTACTAGGTTATTAGTGGCCAAATTCTTTATTCACCCTATTTTGACATAATTATCAATTTTAATTTACAATAATCATTTTTATAATAATATTATTGTATGTACAGTGGAACCCTTTTTTTATTTACTTTGAGTGCATGATCCATACTTTTAGTTTTATATCGGCCAAGCTCTTATTTCTATCTTTTTATGGCACAAATGCAAGGTGCATTGGTATGGATCAAGTTAAAATTAATTGTACAATGTTTATTTATATATCAATGGTGAAGTAATTTTGTGTGTGATATGGATGTTCAATTTGCAATCTACCTGTTGTGTAAGTTAAGGACCACAAATTGAATAATCATGGTCCACAACATTTATATCATACTCATTTAATATGTAATTCCGACCTATTTTTAGCTTCATGCTGATCGACAGCCAGTGGACATTGGGAAATTGCATTCATCAATCAGAGTGATAGATAAAGATGTACCAAGAACAGACCGAGGTCAAGTTTACTTTGAGTAAGGCTACACACTGTACAATTTAATCCATGTACTGCAATATACTGAATGAGGAATAAATTGAATATTGAATAAATTTTTAAGCATAATTTTAAGTGTGTACACTGTCGTTAAAATTGAAGTTAAACCTTAAAAGGTCGGGGGCGGGGAAGGAGAAAAATAGAGAGGCTGTAAACATCTTTGAGAAAAAGTGAATTTCCCGTTCCTCCAGCAACGGAAAATTCCCATTGGCTGAAAGGCGTAAAAACTGTCATCACCTTGACAACGGCCATTCACGAGCCCCTCATGTCGTTTGCAGCGGTTGTCATCAAATGGCGGAAAAATTTTCACACTTCATCAAGCCTTTCGAAACAAACATGTCGTGATTTGAGGTTTGTTTGTCGTATCGTCGGTGAACGTTTGCTCAACGAGTTTATGCAAAATTTGCCAATCAAACATCAAGCCATTGAAAGTTTGCTACCCTACCCCCTCGCGCTTCGCGCTCGCTGTTGGCGTCAAGAAAATAGAGAGGCTGTGAACAGTCTATTCTATTCTGGTAAAATTACACATAATTTACAAATATCCGTCAACATCATTGGCATACATGTGGTAGTATACCAAAGACGGAAAGGTCTTAATAAATTATAACACAACAGCCAACTTATTAAAAGGTACTAACTACAATTTACTTGTACATGTACATGTACATGTACATGTAAACTTGTACTATTATTAATATGTATTTGATTGTTTTTAGGGGAAAGGGGAATCAGAATCTACTCGTTTTACGGGACATTTTAATCACATACAGTGCTTATCATCAAGGTACGTATCTTATGTCACACATCACTTATCATCCATTAAGTATGTTACGTACCTAGATAATTGGCTTATAAATTTCAAAGAAACATAGAGTACAGTGTAAGTGTACATATCCTTACAGGGATTATATAAGCAATGCTGATACTAGCAAATGAACTAGTTACGTGTATATTATACATGCAATTATACATTTACCAAAAGTAACAACCCTCGTTACTTTTGGAGTAGTAGCCTTTTCCAACTACTACTATTTTGAGGGGGTCGATGTGTCTTCAGATCCAACTAAAAAAAAGAAATGTTAATTGTTTTAAATAAAAATGTGAAGGAATCAGTCATTTTCCTAAGTATAGATCTAGAGATGAAAATGGGGAATGATAAAACCTTGGAATATGGAATACAGTTTGTTGTATCTCCATTGTATTGTATGTACATGTATCTCCATTCCATTGTATGTACTACCATTGTTTCTTAATAAAAAAAATCAAATTACGTTGAAGTCACTACATGTACTTTACAGTATGTCATCTATTTTGTAGCTTTTTAGTCAAGTACATGTATTAACTCGACTTTTTCATGTTGCAGATGTAGGATATGTTCAAGGAATGAACGACATCTTGAGTAGATTTTTAATTGTGCTTGGCTCTGAAACCCACGCGTATTGGTGTTTTGCAAATTATATGGAAACTGTCAAAAGTGACTTTCTTGACGATGGAATGCTCAACAAAATTAGTAAGTTTATGAATGTACATAGTGCTTTGTCGTGATATTAGGATTGCTCAAACTGCGAGGATCTACATCTACTCTTCATTACATTTTTATTCAAACTTGCTTATTCACTTTAATCACTTTAGCTTTTTATTATGTAATTAATTAGTTCCATTTATCTGTTCATCTTAATTTAATTTTAACTTATACATATTGTTAAGCGCTGTGAACTTTAGAAATAGCGCTATATAAATTATTATTATTATTATTATTACACGCCAACTATAAAAATAATAAAAAGTAAAACTCTAAAAAAATTTAATCAATCTGCAGTTCATAAAATGATTTCATCACTTGTCAATTACAGTATAAATATAGCAATTATAACTTTTTTCCATCTACAGGCAGTTTCATGTACAATGTATTATAATTATTGTAAATGTAAATATGAAGTATCATTTATCGCATACATGTACGTTTTAAGTTGCCACTAGGTGCGCAAAATAGTTTCCTTAAGTCATGTGCATAATTATCAATTTACCAACAGAACATGTCAGATTGCTGCTAAGGAAAATGGACGAGCAACTGTATAATCATTTTGAAGCTCATGAGATGGGAGATATGCTTTTTGTTCACAGGTACATGTAAGTCTTTCATTTAAGTAGGTCAACTGCTTGGATTTGAGAAGATAATTCCAATTTTTGTTCTCTTTAGGCCAATTTCTTCTTCTTTTTCGTGTTCCTTATTTTTTTTAGTTAATTCAAGTGTCGTCTTCAATAAAATTAAAAACTACAGTCGAACCCTGCTATCTCCAACTCTCAAGGGAAATGAAAAATAGTTCGAGATAGCGGAGAGTTTGAGATAGTCGAGATAGAAGAACAAGGGAGTGGGGTTGATTTCGACAGTTTCGAGATAGCGTAGACTGCAAAACAGTCGTATTTTTTGCGTAGGTCTGTCAAACAAATGCGCGTGGTCTTTGAACGAAAGGTCTGGAGCGAGTGTGAGAACTGAGAGTGGAACTGGGGAGAGACGCTGAATTATCGCGCCTCACACGCCCGTACACACGCCCTACGGGCGTGTGAGGCTCGCGCGCTTCGCACGCGAGGATCCACGCTTTCGGCGCTTCGTGCCTTGTGACCAGCGATTTAGAGAAAAAAACGACTGTTGCAGTCTAGAGATAGCGGGGTGTTCGAGATAAACGAGTTCAAGATCGCAAGGCTCAACTGCAGCTAACTACCTGTTGACTAATGTTGTTGTTTTTGGTATTTTTGGTATCTGGTAGGTGGCTTGTTCTGACTTTTAAAAGAGAGTTTTCATTTGGGGATGCATTAACAATGTTTGAGATCATTAGTAGCCAGCATCTTGAGCTGTCATCAATGGAGGCTGAACAAGAGCGGGAGAGACAGAGAGCTAAAGAATTAGAGAAAGATGGTAAGATAATGGATTAAAATTGCACCGTATTAACTATGATCATTCACCAGAAAGGAATTGTCTACAAACAAATCCTCCCGACTAGCACTGTACATAAATGTAAGTAATGTGAAGGGGAATTTGAAGTAGGGCAGCCAAAACAGCGTAGCACATGTGCTATGTACAGTACATGTGCACTCGGGAAAACAACCACCTTGTTTGGTAGCAAACCACTTCCTGAGGATTTGCTGAGTCGGTGGTTTTCATGAGGGTGATTTAGACGGTACAATTTTGTCGCATCTGACATGCTTACAACAAGCCTACAGCTGTAGTCGCGTTAATGTTATTTTAATCATGATACGGAGATTAAACAGACCGCCATCAGTCTTCAGTCGACAAGTGAGATTCGCGCCGAAAAATTTCCATACTGATGACGTTACTCTACAGAAATCCAGTGTAGTGTTTCTGGTTGGTTGTTGTTTGGGAAAATTCAAAGCCGAGCAAACAGCCAATCAGACACTTCACAGATCTTTGTAGTGTAGAGCTATACGTCATCGGTATGGAAGTTCTTAGGTCGAATCTCAGATGCCTCTTGAGTGAGGGAAGAAGCGAAAGCGCGCAAAGAGAGACGTCTCTGTAAGTACTCAGGTTTACTTTCACTCCCAAAAATGCTAAGTTCAAAACTTAGGGAAAAATCTTGAATTGCATTTTGCAAAATTGTTAAAAACAAACAGCACCACTTGAAAGTGCTGCTCAATAGCTTTCATTTGAATGGTCACACACTAGGATTTCATCCACAAGTTGTAGAAACACATTTATTGACACAAGGTTTGACTCTGGGAGTGAAAGGGTGAACTGTTGCTGCTACTTTGGTTTAATTCCAGGTGGTGAATTTCATGTTCAAGTTGTGGATATGAACACTAACTATTCGTTCGAGGTGTTTGTGTGTCTGGCTGTTTTAAAGGAATACAGAAATAAACTATTGAAGTGTTTGGAAATTTCATCCGTGTACAATACTATCCACAGGTAAGGATAATAAACATAGGGACCAAGGACACTCTCTTTAAACAAAAACAAAAGCAAAATACACTGTCCATAATAAGGGGTGTCGACTGTCCGTATGAAGCGAGTGTCCTAAAAGCGGTGTTTGGCTCCGCTCCCCACCTGGCCCCAGTTGTTTCAAAGGTTGGATAACGCTATCCACCGGATAATTCGCTATCCAGTGGATACGTGTTAACAAAACAAACTACGCTATCCGGCATTGGATAGTGATTTATCCAGTGGATAGCATTATCCTATCCTTTGAACAACTGGGCCCTGACGGATGCCCACTAAAAACGGTCATCTCGTTATTACTGACTGTTATATTCGTATTAACGGGGTTCGAGTATTATTATTGAATTATGCCTGTTATATTATATTCTCTCCTAATATTTCGATGCTCCTTGGTTGCATACTCCTCATGGTCCTTAGTTTACGCGCTCCTTGCTGACATGCCCCTTGGTAACATGGTACTTAGTTGTATGTTCCTTGGTTACATTCTCCTTACTGACATGGTCCTTAGTGATACGCTCCTTGTTTACATGCTCCTTTTGTCTGTCTTTTCTGCGCAGTTTATCCATGAAAATGGACTTGAATATCATTCTGATGAGAGCGGAGGAGTTATTCTAACAATACTGCCGGAAATCCGTTATTGACTGCTTTCAAGTGATCGACATGGAGACAATATAATGATATCAAACAAGATATACTCGCCTGCAGATAGCTTCTGACTGTTGTCTCAGCTAGAAAATAACCCGTAATTTTTATTTAGAATTTGTCCATCAAAATACAAGTTGTTTTAAACACATGCTATGACTATAGTTTTTTGCACATTCTGACTTAAAATTTTACTTGCTTGAAATTTCAAAATATTAAAAGAATGTTAAGAAAAAATGTTCTATATTAGCGTGCTTTACAACAACACAACATCCTTTATTACCCTTTTCAATTATTTACAGGGTTACATACAACAATACAAATTTGCAAATAAGAGAGAACAAAAAACATGATGGAACGTCAAAGAACGAGAAGGTAAAAATAAATAAAATAGAAAATCCGCTATTTGAAAAGACATATGTTTTTAACGGTACAGGCCCAAACGAAACCCCGTGAAATTGTACGAAGGAATTATAATGAAATATTTTTTGTTGTACATAAATCTTAGACGCTTAGAACTGTAAAAAGTGAACCAAACGTAGTTATTCATTAATATTGTTACATGGACTATTATGTAAGTTATTTCTTTGGTTCTGAAAGATATTTCGTATAAATGTTAAGGCCATGTTAGCTCTCGCCAATTTTGCAAGAAAATAGCCGACAGGAAAAACTCTCTTGCTTGTCGGTTTTATATATTAGAAAAATTTATAGATATATACTTACTTATATATACAAAAAAAAACTCCAAGTGACTAATAATAAATTTAACAATTTGATAACTTGTTTGTCATTAATTGCTCGAAAGGTAAAATGCAGCGAAAACTTCAACCTCGTCCCCAGAGTCTTCTCCGCTTTCAAGATGGCGGGTGGGCGCGAAGAAGACCCTGGCGAAGAGCAGGTCACGTGCCTCCAAAAATATTGGAGATTTTGATTGTTTCAAAATGGCGGCGAGATCGCGATTGGCTAATTTTGTGGTCACGTGATCTGCTCCTCGCCAGGGTCTTCTTCGCGACAGCCCATCCGCCATTTTGAAAGCGGAGATGGCCCTGGGGACGAGGTTGCGAAAACTTAGCCTGCGTCGCTGGAGTGCTATAGAGTGCGAGCTAGAGGAGCGCGTACGACGGAAGGGACGCGCGAGACGAGAATTGGGGAACCTCTTCCTCGCGCGTGTCTTCTTGCGCGCGTGTCTTCTTGCGCTCGCGCCCCTAAAAACTCGCGCTGAGGAAGAAACTGGACAAATATTGTGTTTGCCGCTTGGTGGCTGCTGCGGTAACTTTGCATGAATTTAACTCTCTTTAAAATGTTCAGTGACCCATTCATTTTTGTCGGTAGATCACTTTCTTTGCCAATCAACGAGAAAAAAAATCAATGTTGGAAATTTAAATGTTTTCGATTTTTCTACCCGTGCGCCATCGAATCCTGCCAAAATTGCGGCACCAACTGAATATATCTGTTCAATAGACACAGTTCTGCAAAATTTGGCAAAGAAAGTTTGAGTCCAGCGATTCATTTGCAATACAGTCAATGAGGCCATATCGAGTTACGAGGATCAATTATTCAAAATTACGGTGTTCTTTCACTTATCATATCTCCGAAACGAAGTGGGTGACCCCCCAATTGTTTTGCATTTCTGACATAAGTAATTTTAAATTATCTAACTGTGGTAAAAGTCATTCTCGACCCCAGAGCCTTCGCGTTTTTTTTTTACTTTTTTGTCTGCGCAAGACGCGAAGGCTCTGGGGAACTCTACGCAAGCGTAGCCAAAATCTGGCTATGTTGACTTGATAGCGCATGCCCTACAATCCAAATCCAAAATGGTGGCTCTATTGTTGTTGTGGCGGGTCTCTCGGGATATGCACGAGAGCACGCAAGAATGCTTACCGTAGTTCAATTAATTCAAATGATCGATAGTTTCTTTGAATGCATGCTGTAGTTTTCCACGAAGGACACTCACGTCCGTCGTTTATCATTAGCCATTTTATGTGTAACTAAGGGTAAGTTCACTTTCATTTTGCTGTCCGTTGTAAAGACTGATTCTAGGACTGCCGTGACTGTAATTATTTTGTCGAAAACTCAATTGTAAGCCGTCAAGTGGGCGCATTTGAAACCGTCCAAATCCCCGATAAATAAAACAATTTATTTTTTTAGAAGTTCATCCAAACAATTATATGCGATTCATATATGTTTGGATAGGCCAGAATTGCAGCAAACGGCAAATATTTTCGTTCGTATTACACGGGTTTTTCGGGGTTTTGCTCAAGGTTGTGTAGTTGATTAAACTTTTCTTTTCTGCCGCCATTCTCTACCCCAGCGCAGGGAAAACTCCCGCCGCAAGTTCAATTTAACGCGCGTACCAAATTGACCAATCGGAACAGTTTTTTATTGTTTAAACCGAACACAAATCACAACAGGCTCATCTCGCAGGGTTCCCCAGAGCTCTTCTCGCCGTCAGTCATGCGCAAAAGAGAAGAGCTCTGGGGTCGAGAAATGTGGTAAAAGTTTAAAAAATCTCAATATTAGAAGATTTCTCGCGCGAACGTCCTTAAGCGACTTCTACGCAGGCTCAGGCTACGAAAACTAAACCCAGCGCTCGTAAGCCGAAGCAAGGCGGCGATGCTTTTTCGCTTGCGTTTCAGTGTCTCGCAGAAGCGCGGGCATTTCTCGAGCCACGCTTTAGTGGGCAAACCTCGATCCCGGGTCTCTCTTCTTTCCCGCCAAAAGCGATTGGCGGGAAGAAGAGATGACCCTGGGAACGAGGTTGTTTAGTGGGCTTAGTTTTGATAGTGCGCTGATTAAGTACGGAAGCCAAAGACATCATTTGACTGAAGTTATTCGCTAACAGTTTTATTGCCCCACAAGTTCAAGTTTACATGATACCCATCACACACAACTGAAATACACCGTAGTTTCAAGCGTCCATGTTTCAGACTTCTTCGCCGTAAACCACAAATGAACCAATTCCTGGGAAAGATAAACAAAGCAATAAATGCAAGCGAACGGCAAATTACTGTAACGTAATCTCGTCAATGCCTTAGAAATATTACCTTCATCTTCGGGAAATCGTCAAAAACTTCGCTATTACCGTAAACACGGGCGTATAAGCCGCACTCGCAGACTGAAGCCGCACCCCGAGTTTAGAAGCTCAAATTCTAAAAATATGCCTCAAACAGGGGAGGGGGGTTGAGAGAAGATATTTTTTGCTTGTAAAATGGGAGAACGGAGTGAAGGTAGGACTTCTGCTGCAATAACTGAATAAAAGGGGGGGGGGGGCAAACACCCTGGGCCCCTTCCCTAGATCTTCCCACAACAGAGCTGGTGACTAATCATCTAGGGAAGGGGACCATGATGCTTGCCAACCCCCTACCCTCGTGCATTTGAAGGAAAAATTATCATGTCCATGGCCCTTCGCAGATCAATAACTTCGGCATAGTCAAAAACACACAACGGCCGCGTTCCGCCATATTTAATTACGAAGTAAATAATATGATCGGAGATGACGTCAACAACACGATTGTCCGGAGCCTACTTCACTCGATGTAAATGCCGACCGTTATG
Source organism: Desmophyllum pertusum (assembly GCA_029204205.1). Taxonomy (NCBI): domain Eukaryota; kingdom Metazoa; phylum Cnidaria; class Anthozoa; order Scleractinia; family Caryophylliidae; genus Desmophyllum; species Desmophyllum pertusum. Next base: position 2,079,343 of record MU825397.1, read on the forward strand.
ACAAGTGTCCGTGCCCGGGGACGGTGCCCGAGTACTAGGTGCCCGGGCACGGGCACCTAGTCTGAACGAGCCCTATGTTGCCTGCACCTGAAGTAAACAACTTCAAATTACCATGATTACTTCGCGAAGATGTTTTTATCAGTCAGTGACGCAAGTTACTCGGAAACAAATTCCGAGTAGCTTGTGTCCACTGACTGATAAAACATCTTGTCTCATATTTCTACCAAGCCTTAAAATTCACCATCATTTCTTTTTTCAAAATTACTTGTTATCTGTGTTATGCAAATACTCGAATTTAAACATGCGCCTCTGTGGATACATTCTCGCACATTTCATTTGTAATTGATTCAAAATTTCATGTGATGTAATGAAGCGATTTTTATTCATGCGCACTTTAGCACACTTTCAAATGTTTTAACCGACTTCGTGTACTTTTTACTCTGCTGCAACTAAGTAACTTTTGAACAGAGCTAGATCGCTTCAAGAATCATCCACTTCGATGTGTTACGTTTACAGGCCTTCCGTCAGATGAAAGATCCGCTTAAAAAAAAGATACAGACTCATGCCAGTACGATGATTCTTGGCTCCACCACGAGACTGGAACTTTAATTCGCTTGGCAAATATGGCAATGTTCCTATAATCTGCGAGATTAACGCATCGGACTTAGTTCGACGAGAATTTCCAGCATTTCAGGACGGTACTGTAGCAATCTTCAGCGACAACCGACAAAGAGAATGATATATAAGTTTCGTCTGTATTATTTTCTTCACGAGACATTTGCATTTGTCATGCGGGCCAAGTTGAAGTACGATACAATTCAGAGAACGAAGAAAAGGCGGACAAAGGAGAATGGATATGTAGAGGTAAACTAATGAGTTTTTCATTCTATGTAATCAGTAAATAGATTTAACTTGTAGCAGTTCTGTATATCTTTTTAGTGATGTTGTACGGGAAAGCTGAAAACCCGACTCAATGCAGGACCTAATACGCGCTCCCGCTTGATGCTTCATTTTCATCATTTCAAGAGTAGAAAATACAAAACCTGCGATGGATGGGATTATGACCAGTCCACGAAACTGAGCAGTTAAAATACAATCAGTGTGACTGATTGAATTATACGACGTATTTTTCTTTGAATACAAAAAAAGTCACAATTGTATTTATACGGCCAGATAGTTAAACAGACGATCGAGTTGATAAAAAGAGGTTATTCCAGCGGAAAGTTGTGTAATATGGCTGGGTATTTTTACGAGTAAAAATGCCCAGCCGTATTACACAACTTTCCGCTGAATAAATAGTTTATCATACGGCATAGTATATTTCCTAAAATATAGGCTTTCAACAGTGTTTTCGGTAGCGCGGGGTCAGGGGGACCAAGACCGGTGTAATACGGTCCTCATATTTGCACTCGTCTTGGTGCGTATTCGCACTCTATAATGTTATGTTCGGTATAATAATGTCATTTATGATCCTCAGCATAGAAAGAGAAATTCTGGGCCAAACGCGAGAGAACGTTTTTCCTGCTTCAAATGCAAAACTGGATTAATCCTGACACCAACCCGACTGTGGATCAATTCACAAACTGTTGCGCAGGTAAAAGTTAGTAAAATAGTATTTTGTAACACTTGGTTATTGATTATTATCTCCTATCTCTGGGTACTGGTAGTGACTTGGTCACATCAGTGCCTGCGAACAGTCACTCTCCACTCCTCCCTCTTCTTTGCAGCTACCACAGCATCCCTGCATAGTCAGCCCTATCAGTGAAAGCCGCTGCAGGTTTCACTCTTTCTTTGCCGTCTGACCTCCCTGCCTTATGACCTTTATCCTGCCCCCAAATAATTGTGGGGTTCCATTGCTACAGTCGTTGTGGAAGCCGCTAGATGACCCATTCGCATTCAGATGACTCAAACCATCAATAATGTAGATGTATAGGGTTGTTTTTATCATTTATGTTATGCGGCTGTTGCGAACCTTCTGTCAACATGTTACAGATGATCCTAAGGCACCTCGAGTCGAAACCCACCCAAACGCTAGCTGCTCTTGGCGTTTTGTTGTTGCCCACGACCCGGCTCCATATACTGAACAGGATTGGTATGACCGTACTGATATTCGCATCTTTGTTGAGCGACTGATCCTAGCTTTCCAGGTCTTCCCCAGCATTCGAAATGCACTTGAGACCTTTCCAATTCTGATTTTTAATTCATGGTCGGCTGAGTTGAAAGGAGTCCGCGTTGATTCCCAGGTAGCAAAATGAGTTAACAGCTTCTATGGGGCCATCCCTATCAGTGACATTTGCTGGGGTGTTACCTATGGGTATCACTTTCGTATTTTCCTTGGAACCAATGAGGTCTACCTCGTCACCCAGCTGCGCGTCGGGTAGGGGTAGCTGAAGCCTCCATTTCACTTGATGTTAGCAGGGCCATATCATCAGAAACGGCTCAGTCGGAGATTAGTTTCCATGCTTTATCAATCCCCATTAGTGTTCTAACTCTCCGTTAAACTGCCAACATTCCATAGCCATTGCACTGCCTTGCGTAGTACCCGTTCGAATGAGGACTCCGAACAGCAATGGGGACCATACACACCCCTGTGTGATGACTGTTTCCACGCAGAACAAGTCTGGAATCTCAGGTCCCGAACCTGACCCTTTCCATGCATGGATCCCGAATAGATGTTATTTATCAGCTGGATGATCTTATCTGGGATGCCAGTATTCCCTCAGGATGTTCCACAAGCTTGTCTGTGGATGCTGTCAAAGGTGGCTTTGAAGTCCACAAAGGTGACCACTCCTGCGATCTGGTACTCCAGACATTTCTCTAAATAGGCATCTTAAGGCGAAAATCTGATCCACACATCCCCTTCCACTTCTGAAGCCAGCTTTGGTCTCTCGTGTAGCCTTCCATCGACACTTTTCTGCATCCTTTGGAGGATGATTCAGGCAAAGGCCTTTCCTGCTACAGACAGTAGTGGAGATGCCTCTGTAGTTCTTACACTACTTCCTGTCTCCCTTCCCGAAGAGCACAACAAGTTAACTTCTTTTCCAGTCATCGGTATTACCTCCTCATTCCCAGATCCTCACCATCAGCGAGGTGGACCACCAGCTTTTAATAATTCTGCACTGATGTTGTCTATGCCTGCAGCCTTATTGTTCTTCAGTCAGGTGACGGCCTTTGTTATCTCTGTTATTGTTGTTAAACTTAGGTCTATATCTAGGACGTCCCCGAGCTGGCGACTTGGGAGGAATCTTTTGGTGGGGGATGGCCCCAGAGATTGCAGACAATCACGTTTATCCCAACTGGGTGGAGAGTTTCGCGCGCTCCACTTGGTGCTTGTTTACTTTCACGTCCCGAGGTAAGGTTGCAGTTGCGTTGGCGGGTCGCGTCCGGTCGGTCCCTCCGCGGTCGGAATTCCTCCTAATGAACACTGCACGTAGCTTGGTATCATGAGTACCAGGCGTCAACTCACAAAAAATGCATAAAAACAGTGACTCGTTAGGGTACTTTTAAGAGAATTCCTCTGCGCGACCACCCCTGCGGGACATCGCACAGTCATCGCTCTCTAACCCCCAGAGGATTGTGCCTGTATTCAAGCAGGGGTAGTGATTGTATCCGAAGGTATAAAGAAAACAATACCGAATCTTGGATTTTCTAAAGAAAATTGTACTTCTCCAGGTTTTGATCCACTGGTCCTCTCAACCTTTCCAAGATGAGTCAGACTCTGTTCAGTACTTTTCCGGGTACAGACAGAAGCGTGATTCCTCTGTAGTTTGAACATATGGTCAAGGTCCTCCTTTCTTGGGGATCTTGATCAGATGATCTTCCTTCCAGTCTGAAGGAATTCTCTTCTTCTTCCCAGATTTTCTCAAACAATCCACAAAGCATCTCAGGTAGCATCTCTGGATCTACTTTGACTGCTTCCGCGGCCAGAATATCGTCCGCGCCGGCTGCCCTGTCATTCTTCAGTTGTTTGATGGCCTTCCTGATTTCTGTTCTGTCCTGGTGGGCTTGCCACAATCTATTGGCAGGTCTCCTGCCGTGGGAATGTTTGCATGGTGTATTCACTGGGGCAGGCCTGTTAAGTAGCTCCTCAAAGTGTTCAGCCCATCCACTTAGCTGCTTACGGCCGCACCCATCAACGCCGCACTTCCGTTTTATCCTTAACCGGATGTTCCCGTTCCGTCCAAACTTTTCTGTAAGCTTCCTTGTTATGTCATACAGCTGTTTCATAATTCCTACTTGCTGCACGGCTTCCTACTGCTTCCTGGGCCAGTCTACCCACAAAGTTTCTCGTTTCTCTTTACTTCCCTGTTTGCTTCTGTATTTGTTTCTGCGCTTCCCTTCTTTGCTGCTTTTGTTCGGCAGTTTGTTAATTGCCGCTTTTTTACCCTTCCTTTTCCTGTATTTTTGCGGTATGGTCTCCACCGATAGCCATTCCTTTTGTTGAGGTTTCCTTCGACCACCCACTTCTTGGCAAGCATAGTTAACTTGCCTCTTTTATGTCCTTCCATTGATGTTCGCTTCCTCATCATTATCTGCAACCTACTGTAGGACTGGTATCTGTTGGACAGCACCACGCCTGAATGTTTCTGCTGTTTTTACGTCACTCAGGAAATCCACATCCTCTCTTTCTGGGCCTGTTCCATTCTTTCTCAACTTAAGCTTCAGTTTGGCGACTACTCATTGCATGGTCAGGATGCATGTAAACATCTACTGCTCCTCTCCTGACACGGACGTCTTGCAGTGATACTTCGAAACTTCTTTGAAACACAGATGTGGTCAATCAGGTTCTCTGTGATAAGGTCGCGGGACACCCATGTCGCCTTGTGTATCCTCTTTTGCGGGAACACACTGCCTCCAATCAGATGTTGTTTAGAGCACACGCATCTGAAAATCTCTCTCAGTTTCCCGGCGTTCATCTCACTGAGCTCATGTCTTCCCACCACTTCATCGTAACCCCGTGTTAGCCGGTCTAATCTTGGCATTGAAAGTCACCCGTCAGGTGTTTGAGGTCTTGGCCTCTTAGATCGCTCAAGATGCCTTTGCAGCTCGTTGTATAACTCATCCATCACCTCATCACTCTTGTCACTTGTTGGAGCATAGCATTGCACTACACTCATTCTTCCTCTCCGTTCTGAAGGATGCTGTGATGAAACCTTGGTCCTCCAGCTTCTCACCAATCGGTGCCTTTTGAGCCACTTTCAACAGCACCATCTCGTCTTTGTCAGTCGCAGCTGCCCTGACTGCTTCCACCTGCATGATCTCGCAAAGTTCCCGCACCACAAGGTTGTAATTACACATTTCTTCAACTATCCGGCTGGGCTGTCTTTCCTGTCTCATACATTGTTCTGATGGGTAGTCAGAGTTGCAGCTTTCCCTGCAACCCGTCATGTACCTTCACGAGTAAGTCCCTTCTTCTCCCAGGACTTGTGAAGTTTGTTGATTTATCGTGTTTATTTCTGTAGCAGCATAGTTTTTCCGAGGTAGGGGAGCTAAACCCTAGCGCCTAACCTTCCTCCTTTCTCAGCCTGGCTTAGGACCCGTCCATGGCGGAGTTGTCTACCTTCATATTTTGAGTTATTTTTGTGTGACACTGAAAAAATCATCACAACAATGTTGCTTTTGTGTAAAAGAAATTGCCTATGTCCCTCAGAAGATGAAGAGTAGTGTTAAGTTAGTAGAAATAATGATGGTGTGAAAGAAAGAAATGTTGCTTTGGTTACTGAATTATAATAGTATTTGTGCCCTGTAATGTTCATGTTATCTTACCGGAAGTTTAGTGACCGGAAGTTTAGTGGTCTATGTATCTCGCTGGGAATTGTGGGTAATAGTTTCTTCCACCATCATGGCGTCCATGTACTCGAGGTTTTCCCAAAGCATTCATTAAAATCGTTTACTTATCAAAGCCATCTTGTGTTAGTATCAAAGGGAAACCTCACAAATGGCGACGAGGATGTGTCAACTGTAATCGAAGACGAGAATATATCTGCGTTTGAGTGCGTAATCAGCCAAGAAATCTGCTTATCGATTGTGTCTTCCATGCGTGTGGAATCTTCATCGGCCTTATCAAACTTCAACGTCTTTAGCCATGGCCACATCAATAAAACCTACCGAACTTTCCGGAATTTGAGCTCCATCCGAGAGAAACAGCACCTACCCGTTTTGACAAATACGTCAAACGTCTGAATAATATGTTCGCAGCAATGAACATCACCAAAGCTTCCCAAAAGAAAGCCATGCTTCTGCACTACGTAGGAGAGGAAACCTGCGATGTATTCGAACGCTAACTGTACCTGAACCGACTGAAGAAAGTGATGCATACCAGACTGCCGTCAAAGCTCTTACCGATCATTTCGAACCGCAAAAGTGTCTTGATCATCATGTTTATGTCTTTCGTCGGGAAAACGCAAAGGGCCGGTGAGAACATTACCGAGTTTTATACCCGTCCTACAGCTGCTTGCACGCAAATGTGAATTCACCGACTTAGAGCTGGAAATCAAACGGCAAATCATTCAATGCACTTCATCGCTTCGTCTTAGACGGAAAGCAATCGAACAGAGCCTCAACCTGGAAAGACTGCTCAAGACCGCTCGTGCTATGGAAACCGCCGATGAACAAACCAGTGAAATGGAGAAACAACAATCGCATGCGGTCGGTTATGGTCGAAATAAAATCAGCGATGATAAACCGAAAGAGGGCTCTCGACCAACGTCTGGTTCTCGTAACACCCCGGGCGGGCGTAACACCAAGTGTGGTTTATGTGGTTGGAATTACCCACACCAGGGTAATTGTCCTGCCCAAGGCAAACGTTGCCTGAAACTGTGACAAAATGAATCACTTCGCTAAAATGTGCCGCAGTAAACCCAACAGCTATCAAAAACACGCCAGAGTTGTTGGCGATGAAGACCCCTCTGGTGATGCAATCTCAACCCTTGCCGGTGCGGAAGGAGATGATAGCAACGACCGTGAAGAGTATACATTCAACATTGGCACACAGGAATCCCAAACCGTAAAACCTATCTTCCGAGTCAGGATTCTGGATACCCCCATCCGCATAATGGCAGATTCTGGCGCAACAGTGAATATCCTGAGCCAAAAGGACTTTCACAATCTGAAACCGAAACCACAATTGACAGATACAAACACCAAAGTGTATCCATACATGACTGCTAAGCCGCTAGACCTATGTGGCAAATTTCGTGCCAACGTTGCCAGTGATCATGGTGCATCAGAGGAGACATTCTATGTTGCGAAGGGTTCATCGAGCTCCATACTTAGCTGGATGACGTCACAGAAATTGAATCTCATCAAAGCGGTTAGCGCAATTGATCAACCATCTGTGAGTCTGCCGCCTGGTACTCCAAACTTCCTCAAAGATTTTCCTGATCTAACTAATGGAATGGGCGAATACAAAGGTGAACCAGTACGTGTACACGTAGACGAATCTATCAAACCGGTAGCACAACCACATCGCCGCATCCCATTCCACGTTAGGAAGCAAGTAGAAGAGAAGCTCGAACAACTTGAGAGAGATGGCATCATCGAACACGCTGAAGGCCCAACCCCTTGGGTTTCACCGATCGTGGTGGTACCTAAGCCCCAGAAAACCAAATGAAATAAGGATCTGTGTCGACATGCGTGCCCTAAACAAAGCTATCGTCCGGGAAAGGCACGTTATTCCCACCATCGATGACGTGGTGTCTGACCTCAATGGTTGCAAAGTCTTCAGCAAGATTGATCTAAACCAAGGATACCATCAGATCCCGCTCCATCCCGATTCAAGACTGCTGACCACATTCTCAACTCATGTGGGGCTGTTTAGATACAAGCGTCTCAACTTTGGTCTCTCGTGTGCTGCAGAAATCTTCCAAAAGAAAGTGAGTGACACGATCCATGGCATACCCTGCGTCAAGAATATCAGTGATGACATCTACATCGGTGGCGTAGACAACGAAGCCCATGACCAACACCTAAAACAAGTGTTCAACCGACTTCACGAGAGTGGAATGACAATCAATTTGCTTAAGTGTCAGTTTCGAGTTCCCACCATGCTCTTCTTTGGCCACGTGTTCTCCGAAAAGGGCATGTCACCTGATCCAAGAAAAGTTGAAGCTCTTCAAAATGTTGCTCCGCCGACCAACGTAACGGAAGTGCGAAGCCTCCTCAGCTCTGCCGCATTCTGCTCAAGGTTCATCAAAGACTTTGCGGTAATCACCAGACCTCTTCGACAGCTCACATGTGATGGGATGAAGTGGCAGTGGATGGAAGGGGAACAGTCGTCATTCGAACGTCTGAAAGCTGCATTGTCCACTAAGACTACTCTTGGGTACTTTGACCCTGAAAAGCCAACGTCCATATTCGTTGATGGTAGCCCCGTGGGTCTGGGTGCTGTCTTGACCCAAGGAGATGAGTCGACCAAGGAAGTCACACCACTTCACTATGCCAGTTGTCCGCTAACTCCCACCCAATCTAGATATCCGCAGATAGATCGTGAAGCTCTATCAATATACTGGGCAGTCAAACGCTTCCACCTGTTCGTTTATGGCAAAGAGTTCAAGGTCATCACCGACCACAAGCCTCTTGTGGCTTTGTTCAACAACCCGTCTTCAAAGCCATCTGCTCGGATAGAACGCTGGCTCATGGAGCTGCAGCAATATCGCTTCACTGTAGAGTACCGCCCAGGTTCTTCAAACCCAGCCGACTATGCTTCCAGACACCCAGTTGGGGATCCAGAGTCTCAAAACTATGAAGTGGAATCTGAGGAGCACATTTTGTTTGTTGCAAAGAATGCTGTGCCAAAAGCCATCACATTGCCTGAGATAGAGTCTGCAACTGCAAAGGATCTAACGCTCCAAGCTGTCATTTCCGCAGTCAAATCTGTCTGCTGGCACAAAGCTCCCCCCAATGTATCGCTATCTGAACTGTCGCGGTATGAACAAGTGAAAGAACAATTAACTTGTACCGACACTGTCTTGCTCAAGTCTGATCGCCTTGTGGTACCTGCCACATTACAGGAACGAATTGTTGACATTGCCCATGAAGGTCACTTGGGTATAGTGAAAACCAAAGCTCTCCTGCGAGAGAAGGTGTGGTTTCCTTGCATGGACAAGATGGTGGAAACCAAAGTCAAGGCCTGCTTACCGTGTCAAATCGTAACTCCAGTTTACACTCGAGAGCCGCTCCAAATGTCTGTGTTACCTGACAACACATTTGATGAAATAAGTATTGACTTTGCGTACGTGGATGGCGAAAACCTTCTTCTGGTGATTGATGACTTTTCGCGATTCCCGTTTGTTGAACCAGTGTCATCAACATCTGCCAGCGCGGTTATACCCAAGCTAGATCAGCTATTTGCTACATTTGGAACACCCCGTGTGGTAAAATCAGATAATGGTCCGCCATTCAATGGAGACGAATTTGCTAAGTTTGCTCGTGTGCTTGGTTTTAGACATCGTAAGGTCACCCCACTCTGGCCGAGGGCCAATGGAGAAGTTGAAAGATTCGTGAAAACGTTGAAGAAATGCATCAAGGCTGCCAAGACTGAAGGGAGGAACTGGAGAAAGGAACTACAAGTAATTCTGCGTAATTACCGCACCACACCTCATGCAACCACTGGTGTTGCCCCTGCTGTATTGTTATTGAAACGTGCTGTCCGTAACAAGCTACCACAAGCCAACCATGTCGACCCTGTGTCCGAAATTGTCCGCAAGCATGATTCAGCACAAAAGCTTAAGATCAAAGCCCATGCAGACAACAAGAATTACGTGAAACCCTGTGACATCAATCTTGGCGAGAGTGTGTTGGTCAAGAGGCCATTTACTGTGTCGAAGGGTGCAACTGTTTATGATCCTACTCCCATGACTGTTGTGCGCAAGAAAGGTAGCATGATCACTGCAGAAAGTGAAGATCGCACTATCAGTAGAAATTCGTCATTCTTCAAAAGGCTGAACCAATCTGGACACAACCGTAACAACGATGATTTTCAGGACAGTGGTTTCGACACTCCACTTGTCAAAAAGGCCACACAAGAGTCACCGGGTGTGTCTGTTTCCCCGAGCTTGAACACTCCAGATCTCACCACATCTACACCTGTGAACACTCCTCCCGTACAAGCTGATTTGCCAAGTCTAGACAGCCCTGATGGCCAGGTCAAAGTTGATAGTGCCAAAGAAAGTCCGAAGGGTCCAACTCATGACCAACAGACATTACGTAGATCCACAAGGGGACGAATTCCTCGGAAAATCTTGGACTTATAGACTTGCTGTGTTAAAGTGAATTGATCCCCTTAAATAACATTCCGAGACTGTATGACTGTTTGAACTGAAATGACAATGTTTATATATATGTTTGTTCTCATTGGACATTAGCTTAAGTTGAGAAGTTTCAATCTCATAAGCTATTATAAAGTTTATTTACTTTGTTGTTATTATGGCAATTGCTCTTCCTAGTTCTGTGATTTAATAACTAGAAGGAAGGAGATGTAATGTTCATGTTATCTTACCGGAAGTTTAGTGACCGGAAGTTTAGTGTCTATGTATCTCGCTGGGAATTGTGGGTAATAGTTCTTCCACCATCATGGCGTCCATGTACTCGAGGTTTCCAAGCATTCATTAAAATCGTTTACTTATCAAAGCCATCTTGTGTTAGTATCAAAGGGAAACCTCACATGCCCGAGGGTCAGAAGACCAGACAGTAAAACAGACGATTGAGTACGTGGATCATGGATGGAAAGAGAAGTTCTGATCACGCGAGAGAGAAAGTGTTTCCTGGGCACCAACCAGACCGTGGATCAATTCGCAACTTCCGCTCAGGTAAGAATAACAGACTACTAAAACTTAGTTTTAAATTGGGTATATTATATGCCAAACGCCTTCGTTGCTTTAAATTGTTAAAATGATACGGCGTTGGGGTTCGGGTTCGAGCCCACCCAGGAGTAAACGGATACCGTTATACCGGCGAACTGTCAGGGAAAATGCTAGGAGTTACCTGACAGAGCTGAATAACGTAGCTGGCATGCCTCTAGGAACGCGGGCTCAAGCGCACGGGGGTTCAAAACGCCTTTAATTCACGGGGAAACATATCGTCGTGGTTGGAAACATAAGCCTATTTTCCGTATTTCTGAACAATAAATTAATTTTCAAAAAGAACTAGGGGGTTTAGAAAGTTTTCCAAAACTGTTTTCATTAAGAAAAACGGTTCGGAGCGCGCTCACATCGATACCGGGATCGATACCATTGCATCTCATCGATCGATGTGTCAGAGTGTCATGTGCCAGCTACGTTATTCAGCTCTGTCGAGTTACCAGGGGAGTGTCGATACCCCTAGTTGCTTCATGCTTTGGAAACCGGAGTTAAAGCATTCTCGTCCCCAGAGCTACGCGTTTTTTTTACGCCAACCACGTGACCAAAAGAAACGGAGGATCTGGGAACGAGAATGGAGTTAAAGATGATTTCCAGTCCGTACTGCGCAGTCTCAGGGTTTGTTTTCATTTTTGTTTTGAATCAATCTCGTTCCCAGAGTCCTCGTTACCCTTGTCCAGCGGTGGAGCGGCCAACAAGGAGCTCTGGGGGGAAGCGATCCGCCATGACAGGATTCTTGGACTTCCGGCTCTACTGCGCATGTGTTCGACCCCATGTTTCAACCAACGGACGTCAAGATTCTTGGACTTCCGGTCTTACTGCGCAAGTCAGGTGGATCACGTCGAGGTTATTCTAATTGTTATTATTGTTTGGCAATGATATCTGGCGTTAATAATGAAGGAAAAGGTAAGTTTGTCCCGGAATTTTTATTTTGGCTAGTAAACATTCCTTCGTATGAGACTCATATAAACATTGCAGGCGGAGATCGCGCAGTGCGGACTGTAAATCATCTTTAAAAATCGGCCTGATATAAGCCAATAAGCTTGTATACAGACTTTAACCTTTTTTAACCTTCTCAGTCAGGTTTGGTGCGTTCTTCAAGCTTGGCGACACCACTACCACATGTGAACTTCAAAGTACTTTATGCCAGCAGAGAAACAGAACAAGAAATAAAAAGATCAACGGACAAGACACATCTTGAAAATCACCACAATGAGTGCAGCTGAAGGCGTCACCGAACGGCGAAGTGTAAAATATGATGCGATTCTCAGCTCGGTTTGCGGCGTCACGGAATTTCGAGAGATTCCGAAATAGGCTCGAGTAGGCTGTAAATGTGCTTTTTTCCTTTGGTACAAATAAATTGTTTGATGTTGTTGTTGTTTTGTAGTGTCTCTGATTGGATGTTGCTTGGTTTTGAATTTTCGCGTGCAAGTAACAACCAATCAGAGACATTACACGGGTCTCGCTAGAGCTGCGTCATCAGTATGGAATTTTTTGGGGTCGAATCTCGATTTCATACTTCTCTCTCGAGTGGGGGAAATTTGGAGGACGCGAAGAGAGACGTCTGTTAAGCAGGCTAGTCAGAAATGAATCCGAAACTTCAAGGCGAAACTTTTGTTGAGTGACAAAAGTAAGGCGCGCATCAATGTACATAAAAACAATAATAAAAAATAAAATTGAAATGAAATAAAAAACTGAAATAAAAAACTGAAATTAAAAAAAAAAAAAAAAAAAACTGAAATAAAATAAAATAAAATAAAATAAAAACCTGAAATAAAATAAAAAAAACTGAAATAAAATAAACTAAAATAAAAAATTAAATAAAAAAACTGAAGTAAAAAACTGAAATAAAACTGAAAAAAATGAAACTGAAATGAAACTAAAATAAAATAAATCGTATAATTGATAATACTTTTACATCTAAGCGGCTCGCTACGGTTTTGGAAAATCGTGCAAGTTATTATATTTAATTAGGATTATGTGATAAAAATGTAAGAAAACAGAAAGAGATCGAGTATTGAAAGCGAGGAGTATAGCTTCTATTTGTTTACATGAACTATTGAAAACCGAACACGGTAAACTGCTCTGGCAGCTGTGACATTCGATATTTGACGACTGATTTGGCGCGTTAATATGCAGCCGATAAGACCGACTCGATGATTCCGCGGGAAATTTACAGAGAAATGCATGGGAAAAACTTAACCCCTCCTGGCAAATTAATAAACTTCACATTTACCTTATGGTATCTTTTACAGTTAACAGTTCTTTCTTGGAATATTTCAAAACTCGATACTCATGGGAAAATTATTTTTGTCATTGCATTGTCATACAAAATTTCGCGCCATGTTTAAACTCTTTTCGAAATGGCGGGACCATTCAGGAAAAAGAAAACAGTCACTGTTTATGCTCCATTGCAAATTGCCCGCTTTTGGCGAGAAGAAGAGAGACCCTGGGAACGAGGTTGCAAAGATGTCTGGAAGCCATCCATAGGAGACAATTGCTCATTGCTCAAAGGGAGTTTGAGAACAAGTTCGCAAATTTTCCATCATAAGTCCTCGGCAACACTGCAAACAACCAGTGTCGCTCTCTTTTTATTGTTTTGTGTTGTAAGCTTATAATTAAATTATATTGTTTGGTGTAAAAAGTGTTGATTGGGAAAATTCACAGAACCTTTTATAGATGTTCTCGCAGTTAAGCCGCACCCTCGATTTGGAATGAAATTTCGGGGGGAAAAAGGTGCGGCTTATACGCCGGTGTTTACGGTAGTATGTTTATAAAATAAACAAAATAATACATGGTTGCTTGGAGATATCAAATTTCTCTTCTTGTGTTCAAATCGCTCGAAGAGAACGCGCACCCGTGCCAATCCACCGTAGGAAAAAAGATGGCGGCGGTACATTTTACCACAATACCTTGCGAACATAACACAGCCAATAGGCACATCTGAAAGCCATATTTTTGAGAAATTCGTCCCTGTATTAACAACATTGTGTATGTTAGGTTTGAAGTTTTAGAACTTTTCTGTGCATTTTTATGAGCGTTTTTAGGGTTTTCGTGCGCTAAGAATTGTGGGTAAATATACCAGTCGCCATCTTTTTCTTACGGTGGATTCCATCAGCCCGCCCCGAGAGGGATAACAGAATCATAAAATAGCAACTTGTATTTGCACTCGCCAGTTCCTTTGCAGGATGCTTCTTCCCGGCTGGGAAAGATGTCTTCCTTGTCTGTGACAGGGAATAAAGTTGCTCTTACGCGATGGAGGAGGGCAGTTAACAACCGCCGAAATATTGTCAGTAATTTAGTGCCTGCACACTAGCCATATTGTATTGTTTTAAAAATGCTTTTCTTCAATTCGTTTTATAAAAGGAAGTCAGCGAATTAGTTCGTGAACGAGTCCATCGTCCGTACGTATTGCAAAATTCAAACCGCTCAGCGGCGAACCAATCAGAATGTTCCCTTTCATCGGGGACCAGTTTGCCATGTAATAATCAGTTTTTTTGCATTGTTTTTCAGAAGTTATTGTTTTCAACACCCATTTAAGCTCATATTGGTCCAAAACATTTTGAAAGCGACTCATATATTAACTTATTCCTCCTGTGTCGATATGGACGTTTTAATACAGCTCTTTTTATACGGAACTAGCCATACTGACCTCAGGGATGGCATTCATATCGAATGGCCAGATACTTGCTAGTGTAAGGACATGGGTCACCAAACTCTTCATCTGTGGCTTTAAGCAGGCATGATGATCGACCGTTACATGTCTTGCTGACCTGCAAAGAGGAGTGATACGGGAAAATAGGATGCATCAGGTATAATCGGGTCGGTTGAAGCCATAACGAGCGGAGTATAGATATACAGTGAAACCCCGATTTAACGCACAAATTTATTCAGCCCGGCCAGAATTACAATAACATGTATGGAAAAGAGCCCTGATTTAACGAACCCCGATTTAACGAAATACCCGATATAACGAACACAATCTAGAAGCCCGAATGTAAAATCTATCCCGATTTATATAATTCACTGTGTAAAACTCGCGCCGTGATTGGTTTAGAACTGTTATCTATTAGAGTTTATATAATTCACTGTGTAAAACTCGCGCCGTGATTGGTTTAGAACTGTTATCTATTAGAGTACAGACGCACGAATGACGTCACGAAGGCGGGAAAACGCGCGGGCGCCCTGCCTGCTCCAACAAATCCTTCGCTCAAAACAGAGAAATATTTTCGTCAAACTGGAAATATTCCGTAGGAAATTCCATGTACTTCAATTGATACGATATGTTCAAGCTTGGCTAGAACTTGGAGGAAAATATGATGGACTTTTAGCTCATTGTAAACAGAATCTGAGAAATTTAGCGGGATATTTGTTCGCCGTGAAGCGACTTGCAACGGGATTTGGACTGGAATAATTCAGATTGGTTTTACTCATATCAGGACGGAATAGAGGTTAGTCTCTAAATATCTGCTTTTTCGAAACATTTGCTGAGTTGAGCTGTAGTTTTATTTTAAGCCGTTTAGTTTTCACAAAGTTTTATTTGAGTGCATGAAAACACTGTGGCCTAAACTCGATGTTTGTTGACATAATTTTTATCGGCTTATTTAGCGTACAATCAAGTGAAAATCCGAAGCGAATATCTCCAAAATTATATAAAACAAATAGATTCCATGTTGCCGTGGGTCTGTTCAGTAATAGATCACAGAAGACGTCAAAATGTGGTAAGAACATCAGTGACCAACTCGCCGCAGCGGCTCGTTGGCCACTTTTTTGTTCTTACCACATTTTGACGTCATCTGTGATCTATTACTGAACAGACGCACGACAACATGGAATCTATTTGTTAAATAACGAATAAATGTCATCACGCCACAGAAGATGAATAATCGACTACAGTAAAATATTTTAATTCTCGAAGAAAGTTGTCAGCAGTCCATTACAGTCATACATGTTGCTAAATCAGTAGTACTGTCGTGGCCATCTAATCGGCTTTATCTTCTTTGTCTTTAATCAGTTAACATAACGGCAAATTAATTATTAACTATACCCCGATTTAACGAAGTTTTTGGTCAGTTTTCAACAAATTCGTTATATCGGGGTTCTCGATTTAACGAAACCCCGATTTAACGAACCAATTTCCCCAGTCCCTTGCACTTCGTTAAATTGGGGTTCCACTGTATTATGCTTTTCTTCACAAACAAACAAAAAAATAACAACAAATAAAAAGAAGGAAGGGAGGTAGGTACACTGTAGGTGGGTGGGTAAGTAGTGGGTAGTGGGTAGGCTCGCCTGGTACTGTATACATGTATCACTGGCCTCAAAGAAGCTCAGCTCAGCTTAGCAGCGAAACATGACAAACGAGAACCAGCTCTTAGGGCCGATTAAGACGGTACAACTTTGATGCATGCGACATGCTTATGACAAGCCTTCGACTCGAATTGTTCATTTTGTGTAAATCAAACTTACGATTATATTATTGTGTATCGACAATCGTACCCACAGACAATGTTAACTGATTGCAGTTGTGTACGATTTTTGCATGACGTAAGCAGCGCGATCTAACAGTACCGGTAGTCGGTCACAACGACAAAATTCAATCTTGTAAATCGGCCCAAGGTTAGCAGCTATCTAGTGCTAGTTATGTGACAGTACAAGTCTGACACAGAAGAAACTGACTTTAACGTCACCCCTAGCCAGTTAGATCACTGACTGTACTACCTGGCTCAACTCGGCAGTCTTCCCTCTCAAATTTTCCCGAGGCTAAAACTTGAAGGCCGAGTGCGTCGGTCTACTTGCCCAGATCTGATGTCAACTGTCAACTATGGACCTGAAATTAAGACTATGCCAGAAATACTAACCTTTTCAAAAGACGAGGGGTCTCCGCAGTTGGTGTTGAAGCCAAATCCACATTTGGATAAATACTTCCTGCCATAGTTGGCGTAAGTTACTTTGATTTTTCTTCCACCGTAGCACGTGATTCGTCCGCTATACTTTTCACAAATTGTGTTAAAGTAGCCAACTGCATCTAAAATTTCATGGACATACAAACAAATGTAGAAACAATTGATTCATTAATTCGTTCGTTCGTTCCTTCCTTCCTTCCTTCCTCCGCTACAATTCGAATTCGTTAGTTTGTTCGTTCTTTCGTTTATTTGAAAAATACCAAACACAAACTTTACAAAAAAATCACAATCTGCAATCAGAAGAAGCCAATAAGGACTACGAAAAGAAAGATATGTGTCAAACATGGGAATTAAACTACGCCAGTGCTGTCAAAATTGGAAAGTTTGGCTAACAATATAACAATATAAAAATAGTATCTTCACTTCGCGCGATGAAGATATCACTTTTTAGTAACAGGAAAAGTCCTAGTATTTCATTAGTAACTATATAATTTGTTTTCTATTAGTTACCTCCTGGACAATTGTACATTAAATTTACTTGCTGTAGATCCAGGAAGCTGATGGAATCTCTTTGCCCCAATGTTATACAGCTTGACCTGTAACAGATGAATATATAAATTAATTCTCCGTCCGAACTTCGCGATTTCATGTTTATTCTGCGGGTTGATTAGCAATCACACATATTGCCTTACCAGACTATATTAGGTGATTTTGTCGTATACTTTCAGAAGCTTGTAACTCAAGAAGCCACAAGTGAAAGTTTGGGAGAACTCGAAATTGCTGAGGAACTGACCCGAGTCGCAGGCGAGTGTTTCCACAGCAATTTCGAGTTCGAGTTCTCCCAGACTTCACTCGTGTTACTCTATGGAAACAAACACGGAAAACATTTTCTGTTTGGTATACAGAAACTGAAGTAATTTTATAATTTATTATTTATACAATTTAACCGCAATGTTGTACCTGCAGACCCCCCCCCCCCCCCCCCCCCACTCCCTTATATAAGCTATATAGGTATGTGCGGCCCCCAAGGGTATGGTGGTCTGAAATAGGGTATAGATTTTGACCATTTTGGTCCGAAATAGGGTATGTTTTGTGAACTCAAACGAAACTATTTTTTTTCCCATTAACATCGGGGAATTTGAAGCCCTTTTCAAATGTTTGCGCAAATGGAACCCATTCCTGGGTGGCAGAGTCATGTATTAGACACGTCTGAAATAGGGTCTGGAAAATCACTTATTTTGGTCTGAAATAGGGTAAGGGTTTTAAGAAGCAGGCCGCACACCCCCACCAAAAATCCCCCCCCCCCCCCTCGGGCTGCAGACTCAGCGGTAATCTGCACGTTAATTGCTATGCATGATTACTCCTTGAATTGTACTTTACACATCCTATTGCCACTGCTTATTACGGACAATATCAACCTACATTCTTGTTTTTAGGTGTGATCGTTGGTTTCTTGTTCTTTGTGAAAGCGTACGAATAGAAATGCATGATGGAGTAGTAATCATACGGGGTACCAAAAGGCATCCAGGTCTGCTGCTGCGCAGGCGTCATCTTGTCAAAGTTTGAAGCCTTCCCTAAGAAAAATAAGGCAACGTGATGAACAGAGAAAATTGCGCAATGCATACCTTGGGCCAGACGGAATTGCCTCTCGTACAGACTTGCCGCGTTGGGTGGTCAAGTTGAAAGATATCTTGCATGCAACTTGTCACATAAAAAAAAGTCATTTCAATTTTCCCGCCGCGTAAATCCCACACGTACGTGGACATACTAAAGTCAAAATGAGACTAGCCTGTTCCAGGCTCTCGGATAGTGGGGACGAAGCGTCGGACGAAGCGAAAAACGAACTCTCTCCCAGACTACCTTCGCGCGGCCATTCGCTTTTTCGCTTCGTCCCCACTATCCGAGAGCACAGGCTAAAATGAGACCAAATAGTCCCGACGTCCGCTGTAGTCCTTTAAAAAGTGCCAGTTGTTCTGTAAGATAGACGGGCAAAATTTGACATTTTAATTGTTAGCTAAAATTCTGTCTCACAGACAAAAAATAAAGCACTATTTTGACCTCAAAATTGTAGAAAGCCACCTTAACATAAAATTGAAAGCAAGATTAACGAGTTTCTCTAGTTAGCTGAGGTGCAGATAACATTATTTTTATTGTTCAGTCACTTTTCAAGCTCACAATTTCACGCAACGTAAGCTCATATCCAGATCTCCCATGGTTGTCAAGAAGAGTGGGAGTGTGGGTATGAGATGAAGATCACGTGGTCTGTTGCTTGCGGCAGAATTTGTAAGATTATTAGAGACGGAAAATATAAAGAGAAAGTGAACGGTATTACCCGCTTGAATGTTGTCCCTGACAATGTTGATGTACATGTCCCGATCAGGACGCGCTTGCTCATGAAATAACCCAAGGGCGTGTCCTTAAAAAAATACATAAGAATTTAGTAGTGCTAATAGATAATGATATAACACCAAGACTAGCATATTTAAAAAAACAGTTTACTGTATGCACGTGTGCAATATTTCTGACGCTAGAAAAGTGACAACCAAGTCCCCAACCCAGGCTTAACGTGAATTTTGATTCCAGTTTTGTAAATTTTCTGTGAGGACTTCTGCTTTATTTCGTCCTTCAATTTCAACTTAGACTAGTGTTAAACTTCACAGAACTCTGGCCTTGATTGATTCCTTGATTAGCGTTAATTGGCTTTCCAGCAACCGGAACCAGGTCTTTTAATACGCTCTGGCAAGTGTTAAGCAGCAAGGTCCTGGGAACGAGTTCGGAAAGTTCTAACTGTTTCAAGCACTTCAATAAAAAAAGTTAAAATGTCATAATTGCATGATGCCACTACGACATGCCATAATTATATACAAATGTAGTTTGAGGGGAACGAACTTCGGTACCAGTGTAAAATCAGATTGCTTGTTGAATTAAATTTGCACAATGTTCATTACCTAACCAGTGAATTAACATACAATGTACCTATTTCATGAAGCAGCGTTCCCGGTAACCAGCAGTCTTTACCAAGACTAAGAGTTTGCTTGTTTCCTTGGTAACCGACGTATGAATAACACCTATGAAAACGGTACAGTACAGCCGAGTTAAAATGTTTAGAACCTCCGGCTATATCATAATTGTCGAGCCGCTGGTCTATCTAATATATATTTATTTTATTTATTTTATTAATTTATTTTATCAATATTAATTCAGGTATGACTAATACATCAATGCAATGTAGACTCATAAAGATTAAAAAAATGCACCTCACATCTGGGAGACTAGTGAGATTGCCGTTTACCTTCACAGTTTCTGATTTAGATAAAGTGGATAGCAGTTGTTCTGATTCTTCGACCCTTGATTGCTTTATTTTGAATATACCATACATGTCAAATCCGAATCAATAGAGTGGTAAAGTGTGACGTCAAAATCACTTCATTAGATAAAGATTGTTGCTGTATGATCAGCCACAAAATTTCAACTTGTTAGCACGAATAGAACAGAAGATATAGAGGTTCAAAGTATGGTACCATTCCATACAAGCCTCTCTAATTTTGCGCCTGTTCTAAATTGAAGGAACATACGCAAAATTAGAAGAGTTTGTATGGAGAAATTAAAAACTGATGTGCCCATATCTCAGCCGCAAATTAAATTACAATGGAGAGCTATTTTTTGGCAAGTGGACATTTTTTTGGCATGCTTTCTCCGAATAGCTTATCAAATGTCATAACTTTAGTACTATAGAGCTTGCGAGATCACCCAAGGAAACACAACTCAGTTATTTAAGAATTATTATCATTATTAATAGCAATACTATCATAGCTTTATATAGCTATTCACCCTTTTCCATATGTGAACATGATGTAAGCTTTTTCTGTTGTTCTTGTTTTGAATTTGATACAAGTCTTTTCTTCCCATACAGCCATTTGATTGTTAAGCAAGAACATATGTCCTTCACTCCCCGCTGTGGAAAAAGTATAAGTTAACGAGAAAGGATGAAAAACAGATTGATGTGCTATTAAAAAACGTAAGGAAAAATGGCAATTCACTGACTGAATAATTGACTTCTGCTCAACTTTTAAGCGAAAGTCGCAGCATATAAAAGTCAGCTTCTGGTCCATAACGCCGCCATTTGGGTTTTGAAAGGTGGAGCATGCGCTGTGAAGCCAGCGTAACCAGGTATTAATATTGGCTACACTTGAGCAGAGTTTCCCAGAGCCTTCGCGTCAGTCAAACCGAAGGCTCTGAGATCGAGTTTTCCACCCCCCCCCCCCCCCCCCCCACCCAATCCGCACTATTCCCCTCCGTAACACCACGAGTATTAAAACCTATGACAATAAAACTTGGATAATAAAGTACGCCCAATGTTTCCTTTGAGGTATGCAAAACGATTACGTCACGATCAGTTCCGAACACATCTATTTGGCGATTCTTTTACTACAACAGTAAAAACGCTATCAACGGTTAAACTCCATGCCCCATTGGTCTGAAATCTACAAAGCCAATAAACAATGACAAAGTATATCGAAGTAACCATTCACGTACGCGTGAAGCGTGACGCATCTTACCTATTTCACGTGACACAGCGTATGGTACCACGCCACCTGGCCAAAGGCCATTACCCAGACCCCTGGCTGTTGAGGATTCCACGGCCTTTTCTTGCTGTTGATTCAGTAATATGTCTCCCTGGTACAGACCTTTCAATCCGTTATTTTCTTCCATGAAAAGTAAATGAGATAAAATGCATGATTTGAGCGTCTTCTAGCACATTTATGTTTCTGTTCTATTCCATTTACTAGAGAAGTACGAATTACACTAAAAATATTATAGTTTACAAAATTATAGTGACTTAAACGCGCACTCTGATTAGTTAAATAGCCGTTTTACATCCGGCTATGTAAACTTGGTTATGACGTATTATATATCGTTGCATTTTCTTGGCAATATATTATCAAATTTGAGAACATCTGGGAGAATTCTAAAGTACTCGACATGCAAATCCTCGCCTGCGGGATTTGCATGTCGAGTACTTTCGAATTCTCCCAGATGTTCTCAAATTTGATAATATATTGCCAAGAAAATGCAACGATATACGTCATAAACCTGCGGCTTTGGTTTACATAACCTTTGTAAATAGTCTGTAGTCCTTGTCACCATGTGCTAGGCAAAATATGGTTGAAAGGGTACATTTCCGGCAAGGAAGAGGATTTGATAAAGAACCTCTTATTAGAGCGGTTTCGAATTGAATTTTGAACGTAATTACAGTTGAACCTCTAAAGTTACAACAGTCACCCTGGGGCGGAATTAACTGGCCGTTGTAGAGAGGTGGCCGTTGCAGGGAGGTTTCAATAAGAGTGAAAAGTATGGATAGACGTACGATTGGGCCGAAAAATCCTGGCCGTTGTGGAGGCCGCTATAGAGAGGTGGCCGTTACTGGAGGTTTTATGTTTGCTTTGGTTTGGCGTTCGCTAAGCTCTATAATTGTTCAAGAAAACTTTAGAAACGTGTTCTAACCAATCACAGCATGCTTGTTGTTTTTTAACCAATTAGGAGCTAGCAATACCAAAGCCAATCGCAACCTGTCTTATGTGCGTTATCCTGCACTTGGTTACATGGTTTTCTGATTGGCATATAGCGGTATGTGAGATTTTTGTGTTAAAAAAACTAATGTGGCATTGAATGTCTTGAATGAATGACGAATTCTTCTGTTAGTTAATTTCGTTCTCTCGTCTGTTTATGTTGCTGAAAATAATTACTCGGGATGAAGTTTTGTCACTGATTTTATTGGCTTTCTGTGGATTGCTCAAAGTTTGCATATTTGTATTCACGTCGGCAACGTAACGCAGCTGAATCCATTTTCTACGCCATAGAGAAAGAGATATATTTAAATAGGGAACTGTCGAAATTGTACGTATATTCAGGTACAACAAATATAACTAAGAACGATAAATAAATATGAAATAAATGAGCACTTTTTTCAAATATTTACCACAGTGTACAAAGACAAATTTCAAATCATTAACTCTCCAGACACTTTTGTTGATTAATGTATGAGGCCATCACCATAAAATGTTTTGTTTCCCATCGCCCTCTCTCTCGTGAAAGTGGGTCGGTCGGTCGGTAAAAAAAAAGAAATAGAAAAGCCTAGAAACGAAATATTGACAAATTATACATAAATAATTACAAGCGAGCCTTGATTATATCATCCCCGTGACCACCATTTTAACGAGCCGATATCACTCTGAAAAGTGTTCGAAGACGTCCTTACTGCGCTGACTTAGATGTCAGAGTAACTTTAAGATGTAAATAAAGCAAATTAAACTTGGAAACACCCGAGAAAAGGGCGCATGCAATGAATTAGAAACTTCTTTTTTTACTTTTTGAAAAAATTGGGTCGGTCGGGCGATGGGAAACAAAGCATTTTATGGGGATGGCCTGAGTAAACCGGCCGGAAAGTAGACGAATAATATGCAATGATGTTCAGTGAAAATAATAATAATTGAATTGAAATACATAGCTATTTTAAAGTTGTACTGCTTTTGCTTTTTGGGGTGTGATTTCCTTGTATTTGACCACGTGATCTCTGCTTTGTCTATTTTTAAGTTCGGATATTCCATTGAGAAATTTTTCGGATTACACATTAGATATTCCTGGCGTTGCCGACCCCGTTACTGTTTGGAAAGCTTGATAAAAAAAAATCCTGTACTTAATACTGAAAGGCTGGTAAAAGAAGAACAGCAGTTATAAAGGATTATGCATTTGCATTAACCAATGTGTCTTGAATTTATACAATACAGTGTTTTTATAATTCAAACTGTGAAGTTGATTCTGAAATAGAAAGGTAATCACTATTCTTACCTTCAGCAAGGTTTCCTTCTGATAAATGCACGCAAGAAGCGAAAGAAATAACACAAACACGAGCTTCATGTTCGCTGGCTTCTCATTCAGTTGACTGCGAAGTTAACAATATTTCGACCAAGGCTGTCTAAATATGTACACGTATTTTACTTTTTTATTTGTTTGGAAGTGGTATGGAAAATAAAATAGCTAAATAACATCTGAGCAAATAGATATTCGTATACAATTTCATTTTCGTTTTCACTGATTTTCTAATACGGAGTTGTTCAAACAATCAGATTATTACATAATCTCCGTGTTTACAGCTAAGAAATTATTTTTTACCGGCCAAACAAAATGATTAGGGATTAGGCCTTTTTTGGTCATTTCAAATTGAACTGATAAAATCATACAATTAGTGGCTTTTTATTTTCTTTCACTCCTTTCAATAATTTTCTTGAGAAAAACATTTATTCGTAGTTACCGATTTACTCATAACACTGTGAGATCAAAACTCATTTTAAGATTCATTACAATGTCATTACAATTCCATTTCCGATCTTGACCAGTCATTGGCTATCAGATCTATTACGGAGTCTTAAAGTAAACAACAAACCATGACAACGGCACTGAAGCAATGAGAACGTCGCCAAACAAAAAATACTGTAAATGATCAGTATAATGACTTTGCCGAAGATAGCCGTTAGATGCATGCCCTGGGTGCCAGAGGTTATTCTTCTAACCGCTTTCGTGGTTTAACAGTCGATAACTGACCTCTGGAGCCAGGGTATTAGATGCATGGGCACCAATTTGGAAAACGCAACCGTAAAACAAGTACAATTAGCTCTGCACGAGTGCGTTATACAGTTTATAGCCGTCCTCTGAAAAACAACAATTTGAAATGACCAAATTCTGGGTTTTCAACGTAAACTTTATCGGCGATTTTTTTTTCAAGTTCTTTTTAGATTTGAACGCTGCCTTTACATGACTGATCAGCTGGGGATAGTTCTGACACATGTCTGACACAGGTATATAAACTAAATGGAACTACAATAGAGATTAGCGAGATTCGGAAGTAAAATACACATTCATTTGTTTAATGGACGAAGTTATACTCGGTGTTTGATTACCTAAACTCCTAATGTCGATCAAAATCAATAAATGTCTGTTATAAATCTTTTTAACAAATAAAGAAGCCAAAACCATGTATTATACTGTCATAAAACACGACGGGAATTTGAGAACACGAGAGAAATTTAGAAAACACGAGCCGCAGGCGAGTGTTTTCTAAATTTCTCGAGTGTTCTCAAATTCCCGGAGTGTTTTATGACAGTATAATACATGGTTCTGGCTTCTTTATGTGCTTTAAAATATAGATTTACGCGCGCGAAACGATAAAACACGCTTTTCTATGTTATATACTCTGATAAAACATGGTTTTTAACCAATCAGAGCGCGCGAAGTTTTCAGGTTAAATTTTAATCAGCATTAATTAAGGCATCGTGGCTCCGGACGCGCGTTATACATCTTGGTAGATTTCATATCGTTTTCTGTCAGTATAGCAACAATTACTATGTGAAATAAACAAACATTGGTTTTGATGTCTCTATTTTGACGTTATCTATATATACAGATATTCCTCTCTAAAATAGTTCTGATGTCGAAAGAGGCAGTGTGAATGGAGCTAGATTATCCAGCAATACTATTTTTAATTATTTATTCCCAAATTTTGTTGCATTTTTGAATGAGGCCTATTTACAACTGAATAAGTACTTTTGAATTCTCCCAAATGTTCTCTCGTTCTTGCAACTAGTACTTGTTATGTAATTTTCTATTTCTTTATAAAATAAAGCCAATAAAATGCAATGATACGTCATTAACGTGCAAAATTAACCTCGATCCCAGGCTCTCTCTCTCTCTCTCTCTTTTTTCCTCCCTTACGACAAGGGAGGAAAAGAAAGAGAGAGCCTGGGATCGAGGTTAACGCAAAATTACCATACAACCAATCAGATCGTGCATTATATGATCAAAATTTTATAAAATATTATAATTATCATGACAATTGAAATTGTGATCCTAAATGATTTTATTTAATGAAACAATATCTGATATGTAGTGAGTATCTATTAGACACCAACGAACAAAAGAAAACAACAAATTAGGGTCAAATATACTCCAGTATTTATCTCATGGTTTAAACGTTCACGTTTTTGTATCGGAGCTTGTCCTCAGCGTTAATTTATTCAAAATTTAAAAATAATAAACAATAAACAACCAAATCCTACAACCGTGCTGGTTTAAAATTCTAGAATATTATGATTATAATTTAACTATCCGAAGTGAAAAGTAAAGCCTAGTGTACTGTACATGTGAACTGTTGGTGGCCATGTGTGTATAGCCTTTCTAGGCATTGCATGTTTTCGCAATGGCTAATTATTGAGCCAACACTATGAAGATTTACCCGGATTTAAACCGGCTTTGTCTCTGCATTTCGGTTTGGAAATTGCCTGACTCCTTTAGAATTTGCTTTGGGCCTCAGCACACGAGGCCCAAGTGACGTTTTTCGGTAATACAATTCTTCTATTCATGCATTTATTTAATAGTAAGGCAACTACTTATAACAGCAACAAATTTTCGTGATTTTCGTGATAGAGTAAGAAAATTAGTTGCCGCAGTAATCTCAAACTCGCGAAATTTACCCTATGCCTCAGCGAAATCTTTGCAAAATCACGGAATTAAAATACTGTAGAAAATTAATTTCCAATCTCGTATTGGAATATTAAATTTACAACGGCGTCGTTGTACGATTTCGGGGTAAAAGAAGAAAAATCAAACAACGAGACATTTAATAACAATAGTATTCCTCGATGCTCTCGACTTCTAAAGGGAAACTAAAAGCGGCAAATTTCTGTCCGTTAGTAAAAGAAAGAGCTAGAAAATCTTAGAAAATAAGCATACCATTCCATCAATAT
The DNA here is from genome assembly GCA_029204205.1 of Desmophyllum pertusum. Classification (NCBI taxonomy): domain Eukaryota; kingdom Metazoa; phylum Cnidaria; class Anthozoa; order Scleractinia; family Caryophylliidae; genus Desmophyllum; species Desmophyllum pertusum. The sequence continues at coordinate 2,105,902 of MU825397.1, forward strand.
GCAGTTTTCATTTTAATATTATGTAAACTGAAAATTGAAATGGCGATATTTATCCTAACAATGTGCCAGCGAAATCGCGCCAAACGTTTTTTATAAGCGCCTTCAGTTTGAATTTCTTCAAAATACATTAAAACTGACAACGCCGTTTAAACAAATATAAATAGATATGCGATATTCGCTGAGTAAATTCAAAGAACATCTTTTCTAAACCAAGCTCTTGCTGTTAAAAGTACCTTGTTTACATTTTCAATGCACTTGTTTTCCAATTATTTGACAGCGGTTAAGAACCACCTGTTTATTTGTGAGTGGTTAAATTGGCTTTTCCATGTATGTTGGACTTCCCACGGTTAGACCCAAGCCGTCTCTGGAAATTTCATTCGAATTTCATGCTGTTCAGTCGTCAGTGCTTTGATTTTAGCTAGACCGAAACTGTTTCTTTTGCGGGATTTTGATAACGCCGAATTTGAGTGTGTTCAGTACTCGTGTAGAGCTTCGTCGCTTCGTAAAAGCAACCTCCAGGACTCCGTATTCTGTCAAAATAAGACTGAAGTAAACATTTTTGGACGACGGGAATTCATTGACGCCTTTGTAAGGTGAGACTTTTAGAAATGCTTTTATTTTGTCTTCTTTCACTAACTTAATTAGCTCAAGATCTCGCGAGAAGCGAATGAGTGTATCTGAATCAAGCACTAGTAATTTCTGCTCCTAACTAAAATGTAGGACACACTTGAGTTATATAACTAATGAAACGAACTTTCAGCTAAATCGATTTTAATTGTCTGCAATTGTTTCACAATATGTTGTATGTTTGAATTGTATTTGACGTGGAAACGATCAGAAATCATTTCTCTGATTGCATAGCTAGCTCAGCGTACGTGAGTACTGATATCCTCGACAGACTTGCCACAAATAAATATTGTAACTTGAAAGTAATGTTAACGATGAAATGTAAAAATATATATATCCTTCACGATCTGATTACCGAGTGAAGTTTATAAGGTATTATTCTCGGTTAACATTTCTTGTTTTATTAATCTCAGTGTATGGTCAAAATTAGAAACATAAGTTATAAGAAAAACTGTTGTTTTTAATCCAAGTTTTTAATGAGTTACTTGCTAAGTTAACAACAATCTTAAACTAAATGATTAAAATTCAGTTAAGATGCTAACTTCCTTTTGTAATGTAATATATACAGAGAATAAATCGGCCAGTGCCCAAAATCAGACAATAGCCAACAAAAAATAACATCTAGAAGAAATAGATTTGTTTTTATAACTTTAATTTTCACGTTTTAATTTGCTTTGGTATTTAATAAAATACATATATGCCAAAAATATTATTTCCAACTTAAAATTTATCGTGAATAATTAGTTACTAGAGGCAGCTGTGGTAGTTTGAACTAAAATAAATCAGTACACAATGACAAGAATGCTAACTATACTCTTCGCTATTCTTTTTAGTAAACTTTTGTCATTAATCTGGTCGACTTCAAGCACGTTTGGTATTCATCTCGACCAATATTCTAAATTGTACCGAGTTAAATTCGAAAAATCTTTAATAATAATTTAATAATTGTCTGACTTCTGATATTCTCGACACTATTAGTTCTAAATAAAATGGCGTGGACTTTTAGATTAAACAAATAAATTTAAACAAAGTCTATATTTTACACCTTTATCATTGTTTTCGTTATGAAGCTCACCTTTTTTTGTGCTGAAAATAATCATGAATGAAATAAACTGACTGATTTGTAATAGTAATTATTTTGTACTTTGAGAAATTATTTTGCAGTATTTAATATAAATTCTGTTTCTTGTACATTGGTGGATAATTTCACTAATGTTGTATTCAGTTTAATCTGAAGACGTAACAAACTTTAGCCTTCTTACAACAAAAGTTAAACTCCCGGCCGTCTGCGTTCGAGAGAACTCTCGAATTCACAATTATTAGTAAGCCTACATCGACGGGGAACTTGCCAAGTTAGCCAAACAAAGTGCTTTTGTCTTAATCCGATTGGCGAGCTACCCCATCAAGTTAATTTCTTGAAGGTAATTTTTAGTTTATCGGTGGTGAAGTGTCTGATTTCGCACACTTATATTGGTTAACCACAGTGTACCACAACGAGGAACGACAACCGCTTCAGTATTGTGAAAAGATGGATTAACCTTGACTTTACACGATTCAATACCTTGAGGCTATTACGTAATTTTATATCAGACAAAAAGTGCTTTTTCGTATGCTGTACAATCGTAGAAGAGCCTACTAAAGCCCATCTAGAAAGTATGGACAAACATTTGAAGCGTTCCCACTGAGTAAAATGTTGTTAATTTAAGTTTGTTTCTAGCAGAGTTGTCAATATTTGTAAATATAATTCTTGATACACAGTGTGCCCACATTATAGACACTCAAAGGATAACAGGTCCAAAAGAGACGATTGAAATATTTCATAGACAAAGTATTAAGATGAAATTTGTATTCAAGCCATGAGAAAATTGATCGTGCTAAAAAAATGACCAGCGTTTCTCCTTGTTATAGCTATTATAGATATTTCATGGGAAGATGAAAAATGCAAAACAAAGCTTTCCGCTGCGGGCAGCTGGTATGACGTCATAATGTGCGCATGTGTACGCCATATTGAGAGCCGTTGTATCACACAGGAAGTCCTTAGCAGCTAATTGCCGTACGAATTGTTGTGTAGTGTAATGTACTATTGTTTTTTAACAAAAAATATTATTTTCACAGGAACATGTTTTTCGAATAATAGCTGATGAAGAATGAGAAATGTAGGAGAATGTGCACAAGATTACCCAGATATCTGTTCTACTTGGCAGTTATTTTCACAACGTGCTGCCAAGGAACATTTGCAGCAGGTAACGTTTCCACGAATCATACATATCACATATCACATATCACATATCACATATCACATATCACATATCACATATCACATATCACATATCACATATCACATATCACATATCACCTATCACCTATCACCTATCACATATCACATATCACATATCACATATCACATATCACATATCACATATCACATATCACATATCACATATCACATATCACATATCGCATATCGCATATCACATATTACATACAACATATCGCATAAAATATATGACATATTACATATCACTTACATATTTCTTATCACATATTACATATCAGATTTCGCACATCGCATATCACATATCGCATCAGTCACATCTCATGTCTCGGCAGTACCATCCTGGATGGACTTCTCCAAACGAGAAACAAGTTCAACTCCAGGATGTTATCAGAATGACCTGATTAGAATGTAATTAAATGAGCTGTTTAACAACGCTAGTCGATAAATATGTCAAAAAGTAATAATATACTTTTTTAGAATACAACTTATTATTATTTTTTTTTGTTAAACTCTATGGTCATACAGTTTGTCTTATCAGGCTTCAGTATTTTCACCTGTAGGCATCTCGTATCAGGTTTGCATTACACCATAGTCTGGGATTGGAAGGAATGTATCAAAAGAGAACAGTTTTAACCCTTTAAGGCGGCACAGGCCAGCAAGAACATGTTTTCCTTTTAATGTACACAATAAGACTGGGATTAAAGGGATAATTTACGTGCATGGCAGAAAGTATAATATTTTCAAAATGAGTGTACCGACATGTTACAATAGCCCACTTTCGATATATCAACATTCTAACATGGCTTCGAGGATTTTTTGTTTTCTTTGTGCGTACCCAAGACACTTCTGGGAACTGAGAAACAACAATCTTAAATAACAAATTTGTAATTTTATCCTGAAAGTCTCGGAGCCAGGTTATAATAGTGGGCTATCACAAGCTGGTTTATTGAGGTAAATTCTACGGACCCACAAGTTATAGCACCCTATGGGTCTTTTAATTAAATTAATGCTGTATGTTAAAACACTTTGTCCATTTTCGTTTGTATCTTGTTATTATTTTTGCAGTTAAACGTGAAACAGAAGAGTTTCGCCTTCTGAGAGACCTGTTCAATGACTACGACAAAGAAGTTAGGCCAGTTTACAACACAACCGATGTTGTTAACGTTGAGTTCAGTATGAGCTTGATACAAATTATCTCAGTGGTAAGATGATTAAAGTAATATTGATTATATTTCAAACTGGGTTGGCTGTTATTGCACGGCATACAGTTTTCATTTTTAAAACAATATCCTCTCAAGCTCGCGAAGAAACCATAACATCAAACACTAATGCAATTATTACGAGTTGAAGGTTTTGATTTTTTTTGTCTTGTGGTTTTAGAACAGCAAGTCTCAGCTTCTGACCCTTAATGTTTGGATTCGACAGGTATTATTGATTTTGTCACTTTATTGGATCACATGCAAGTGCCATCATTCAATTAATTTAAAAAAAGTGAGCTGATCTTTATAGAACGATGGTGAAGCATGTTTGAGCCCAGGCAATATAATATATATTCATTTATTAGCTTAGTTAAAATGTGTTAACCCAAAGAAGACGTAAATGAGCATACATTCTACAAAACAAAGACAGTCGAAGGAAGGGAATTAAAGATGATGAATATTGGCTTGGAATTTTAGAGTTCTACTGATTGCCATTCAAAGAAGTGCTATCAAAATTTCAAAAAGGTTATTTTAAAAAATACATCTGATGTTACCATTTAATTACATAGACGGGCAGTATGCTGTCTTTTTTTTTGTGCGAATTTAAAGGGACACTGTCCTGATTTTAGCATGATTTTGGGAAGCTCAGAAACATATCTAGATCATAGGAAGTTGAATAATAATGGTTTGATTCTGTAGAATAGCACTCGACAAATGACAGGAACCCATTAGGAAGTGAGGATGACAAACGACAGCGAGGATGGAAATGGATTGCAATATGGATTTTTGAAAAAACGTCAGGATGTCAGTTTTTCAAAGTTTCAAATTTGGCTCGGAAATCTTTGAAATTTTGCAAAAATTTTGTTGCAGTATGGAATTTCTTGAAGAAATTGCTTTTTATCATTTAGTTAGAGTTGACTAAGTTCTTATTTGATAGATTTAGGTACCATTTCGTGCATTTATAACAGTTTTGAACAAATACGCCGGGACAGTGTCCCTTTAAGTCCAAGAAAAAGGTGAATTGTTCTTTGGTGCAATTTATTCCAGTCATTTAAAACCTATAATTTATCCAGCTTATCGTTCACAATCGACATCTAATACATCTATAATGCGCCGTGTATTATTATTTTATCAGAAATGGAAAAATCCGATGTTAGGATGGAATACTTCCTATTATGGCGGAATCAAATCAGTGAATGTGGATCCCGCCAAAGTTTGGATCCCCGATGTTATACTTTATAACAAGTGAGTGAAACGAAAAAAATACAGTTTATGTATTTATATTTCAAAAAGTGTTTAAAAAAAAATTAACGTAAGCAAATATTTACTAATTTTATAATTTAAAGTGCCTATGAAACGAAATGAAAAAGTTGCCAAAAATAGTATTACTGGTATTACTGATAATGTTTTGAATGTTAATTTTTTCCATCGTACCTTTACTTTTCCCCTCGACCTTCGCAAAGACACGCTGTCGTTGGAGACATTTGCTCGCGCGGCCATTTTGATTTGATGACGTCACAGGGTTTGCACATATCTCGCGCCAGTTTTTAAAAGTCAATTGCCCTTTCCGAGGTCGCGCGGGAAGTTGGGTCGAGTTTCCGAACGTGCGGAATTATGGGGCTGTTTTGGGGGACGCTATTGTTATATTACATTATATTACAGAAATGTCAACAATGGCGTCCCCCAAAACAGCCCCATAATTCCGCACGTTCAGAAACTCGACCCAACTTCCCGCGCGACCTCGGAAAGGGCAATAGATACAGTGGAGAACTAGCGGAGTTGGAATCGCTTTCTGACATCCTTAGGAAAGGTCAAAAGCCCGCTTGTTCTTTGTACGATCGTCTGGTAAACAACCTCGTGTAAACCCTGTGACGTCATAACGCGAACTAACTCGTACCCAGTCTACCAAAAATGTGTCCCCTTTAGTTACGGCAAATTTGGGATGTTTGAGACCATATAATTTCTTTTTTACACTTTTCTAACGAATTCCACCTCTATTTTTTAAATTTCGGTACCCAAATGTCTTTATTTCTCAAAAAAACCATTTCGTTTCATAGGCACTTTAATATTTTGATAAAAACATGTAGCCTGCGAACTGGTACTTTATATTTTTGCGGGAAGTGGAAATAATATTATCTTTTGAATAATAATGTCATTTCTATCCCAAGCCATATGCTGGTCACATCCTGTTGAGGAAGACACCGCCTCTTCAAAGTACTAATTCTTCACATATACAGCTGTTTCGAGAAAGGTTGTCGTAAAAAGCGCACGCGACAATCCCGAAAGGTATTGTGGGTAGTTTTAAGTTCACGGTTCCTTGACTTCAGCATTTCAGGAAAATCTGAGAAAATGGCACGAGACGCCATGGACGTATGTTTGCGAGTGCTAAAAGAAAGCAACAAAAGTAGGTTCGACAGCTACAGTGTCAGGAACGTACCTTGCTGATCATTTCCCAGATAACCTTTCGGGATTGTCGCGTGTCGCGTGCGCTTTTTCCCGACAACTTTTCTCGAAACAGCTGTATATAAAAGTGTGCTTGTTGTTCAGCTGTTGTGGCAAGGATTGTCTTGATGTAACCCGTCATAAAATCTATGTCACGTGAAACCCGCGGGATTCGGCCCGAGAACACGTTGTTGTTGTAAATAATGAGGCTAGTCCGCCGTATTTGTGTTGATTTGGAATAAAACTCGCCCCACGATACGACAAGGATTTTCAACGATATAATAACTGACTGTTAAGAAGATGATATACTAAATGGATGAAATATGAAGTGAATTGTACATGTGAACTGCCGGTGAAGGAAAAACAGTTCCAACGAACGCGTAAAGAAAGCAACAACAACAACAACAATAACAACAAAGCCACAACGACAGTTTCGACGGGATTCGAACCCATGACGTTTTGCGGTGAAATGTTCTACTAACGGAGCTACAAGTGTAAACAATGATATAAGAGTAATAAATATAACATTAGTTTTATATTTATTTACTTATTAATGGTCTTGAAACAATAACCGAAATATTACGTTTACTTTGTTTCTCTCTCTTGCTTATACTTTGCAAGATGTTTTTTCGGAATCATTTCTCTCTCTGGGTGGTTAGCAATATCTAAGAAAAATAAAATGAAATAAGTATACATATCTTTTTTATCTTCAGTGCTGATGACAGCAACGGCGGTGGACTGGAGAAATACAAAACATCTGTCATCTTGCATGCTGATGGAAACAACGAATGGAATGCGCCAGCGTCTTTTACAAGCACCTGCAAAATTAATGTGGCAAATTTTCCATTTGACAAACAAAATTGTTCCTTGAAATTTGGTTCATGGACTTTCCAGGGCGACCGCTTGACGATGGTATCGTCAGAAACGTCAGCTGATCTCAACCTGTACATGCAAAATGGCGAATGGAATCTACTCAAGATGCCTGCAAAGTTAAACAAAGTGTATTATAATTGCTGCAAGTACCCTTATTACGATGTGACATTGGACTTGATTATCAAAAGAAAGCCTTTGTATTATGTATTCAATTTAATCCTGCCCTGCGCTTTGATTTCCACTTTGACACTGATCGGGTTCTTCCTGCCGCCGGAATCTGGAGAAAAGGTCGGTCTGGGCATCACTGTCCTGTTGGCAATGACAGTGTTCTTGTTACTCGTCGCCGAGACACTGCCAGCGACATCCGACGATATTCCATTGCTGGGTCAGTATTTCATCGCAACCATGTTTGTCACTGCAATGGCACTCGTCAGCACCTGCACCATTTTGAACTTTTTTCACCGAAGTCCATCGACTTCGCCAATGCCTCAATGGGTCCGCGTCATCATCCTGGGGTTCATGGGAAAAGTGTTCTGCTTCAAGAGTGAAGCGGAGGAAGACGTCAAAGTGACGCCTAAAGCCAGAAGGAGGAAAATTGAGTTCGACTTGAACGGAGACGCGGTGTTCGATGATGACACTTACATGACACTCCCGGAACTGGCCGAGAGTCCACGAAAGTTTCGCGACGACATGTCGATGGTTTCTCAGAGCGGTCGAAGTACTCCGAGCAGACGAAGCGTTCGCAGCATGAGTATCGTAGGAGGTCAACATTCGTTCGCTGAGAGGCTGCTTGAGGATATCAACACTCTGGCTGAAGATGTTTCGTGCGAGACAGGAAGACGACAGGCAGAGAGAAGAATGGCGTATCGCAGCTCTGATCATGGACCGCATGTTTTTCTGGTTGTTTTTGTTCATTACCCTGCTCTCAACATTTTTAATATTCTACCGAGCACCTGTCATTGGTTGAAACAAACAAACAAACAAACAAAAAGACAGATAGACAGACAATAGAAAATAGCTAAAGTGGCAAAACAAGTATCAAGGAACAGTGTGTGCTTGGCTAACAATGTTAGCCACACCCAGGATGTCGTGGTCACAAGGAAAACATTTCGTTTATCAGATCACAAATGATTTTAAAACATGCATTGGAGTAAATTAATAGGTACTAACGTCCTGAAATAACCCTATAACAAAGAAAACAAGGTCAGTCTTATCATTTTAAAAGATTAATTGCATGAACTGGTTTGGTTTATTTGTCGTCACGGTTTTAAAGAGTTAGTTTTACATTTTTGTGTTAGGAAGGTAGTTGGCGGATGTAGAATAGAGTTTTTTCAGTTATTTTGCACCCAGAAAAGCGAAATGTAGATTTGCGTAGTTGAAATTAATTTAATATTCCCAGAGCCAGAAAAGTATTATGCTATTAATGCCAAAAAGGCGGTGGGTTATTTTTAACACGTAGTTTTGATTGTCCAATAAATATCTAAATCAATGCCACAAAAGCTGAATTATCGCATAATAAATTGTTAGTAGTAGTTACATTTATAAGTAAGACTTGTGTTTGGTTTAGCCTAGGAATCGTCTTTTAAAATGTACAAAAATTAGTCTATTTCATTTCTATGTAAAAGTTAAACTCTTACCCTTATTAAACACCAGTAATGTATATAAGCCTGTGAACAGGCTCACTAGTCGCGAACGAAGAGAAAGAACGAAGAGAAAGAACGAAGAGAAAGTAAGATAGGCGATGGTAAATGTAGAAGCTCTCTCACTTTGTAAATGTCACCATGAAAAGTAATGTCATACTCTGTATGCCACGCCCTTAGTTACCCACGTGAGAAATAAGCTCTCTTCGGTATAAAATACTCAATAAAATTTCTAGATTCTGATTGGATGGTCAATGAAGAGTGCATACTGAGTTTATAGAGAGCAAAACTGAATTATATAGTGCCATACGATAGTCGGGAAGCGTCGGGAGGCGCCAATTTTGAAATAGCCAATAAATATTGCCGCCACCTTGCATGGTTTGCTTTTTCCATTCACAATGCTGTTGAGCGGCTTAATAAAAAGCGAAAACCAAAATACCAGGAAAACTACACAAACCTGGGTGAATGTCTGGCAGAAAATGGCAAATGGAAAAGAAAAGTAAACCGAAAAATTGAAGAATACGAGTGTTTGCATTCGCTTCCCGCTGTTCGCAGCACAATTTGTTGACGATATTTGCTCGTGCAATTCGTGATTATTTATGGTCGCTTATGATGTTTAAAATTTTGAGAACTTTCAAAATATTACTCGCGCCCATAAATCGTGAATTGCAATGAGGGATATTTTCTATACCTATAAAAGAAATCGCGATATGAAGGAACGGTACACATAAGTTAATTCGACCAGAACAATTTTGTATCATTTCGGTTACAGTTCCACAGAAAATCGGGGTTGTCTTTGTTTGGATGTAAAGCGATTAAGAAGTTCTTCGCAAAATGATGGGAATCTATATAGGTTCAGTTAAATACAGCCAAGCCTATATTAAGCGGAAACCCTTTATTAAGCGCGCGGATAGTATTAAAAGTTCCACAATTTATCAGTTATCTTATTTACTGTAAATAATACTTCTATTAAGCGGGCACTAGAGAATTCCCCGAAGGTGTATGCCCACTTAATACAGGTATTACTATTATCACTGTATTCAGTATTAGGTATTCGAAGCAATCGTCTTAACTGGTATTAAGCTGTGAAATTGTTAGTTACTGCTTCGTTTAACTTTTAGAATTGGTAATTTTTAGGGGTGAACATCAATTCAAGCCACGCCCACAGAACGATATTCCGGTACCTTTTAGGGGTTTCTTTCAAAATGTACAACTATCACACCCGTAATTTTTCCAAGGGAGTCCCCAGGTCTCTCTAAAAATCAAACATCATCCTTACGATTGCTATGATCTACAATCACGGACAGAAGTCTTGGGACAGTTTGTACTTTTCAGTTATTTTTCATGTTTTTTTAACAAAAAACGCTAGATTTTACCCCACCCCCCTCCCCCGATCAATGTTGCATTCATGTGGCAAGTGCGACCAGTTACATTTCAACATTGTTTGGGAGGGGGGAGGGGAGGGGTAGCGTACAAAACTTACTTTTAGTGACGGAGAAGTACAATTGTCATGTGAATTACATGAAATTGATCGAGTGTCCCAAAGACTATTGACCATGATTGTAGGTATATTTTTTAGCTTCACGAGACAGTTTAAAATATACATGACAGTGTTTCTTTAAATCCTTTCACAACGATCAGAAGAGCTTGGCGTCTCTTTGCCAATGCTTTTGCTACCCGCTATCTCTTCGTCAGGCACAAAATTTTTATTGGTATGCGATGGCTCAGGTTGTCTGAATTTCACCAATGACTGGCGTTTCTTGAACTTCTTCTCGCGGCTATCTGCATCCTCGCTTAAGTCTGGTGGTAAAGTCTCCATGAGGCGTTTAAGCTCCATTAAGTGTTGTTCCCGCTAATAACAAGGCAAAAGAAACAGAAAGCTATTGGTTTCGGCTGAAACTCTTCATTTTATTGTTTACTGCGTTCTTAATTATGATTGGCTAATTATTATAATTATAATTGCTTTGATTTTGTTTTATGACACTCAATTGAAAACCGCTGTAACAAGCTAACTACAGTAGAACCCCACTAACTCGAACTCCCAAGAGAAACAAAAATTAAAATGGTTCGAGATAGCGGGGGTTCGAGTTAGCCGACAGTATAGACTAAATGACTGAAAAATAAGGGCAAGGGGAATGGGTTTGAGTTCGAGATAGCGGGGAGTTCGAGTTAACCGAGTTCAAGTTAACGGGGTTCTACTGTATTCAATTTCGCCCTTGAGATGCAATGACAAAATAATACCTCAGCTAACAGTTTCTTGAGCTGTGAGTTTTCCATGGTCATACTAACAGCATTCTTATCCATGGTGGACAAGGACTCTGGAGCATTGCTTCGGCGAGTTGTACTGGCCTCGTTCCCACCGTCTGGAGACCACAGTTTTGTCACCTTAAAAATACAGTTGAATAAATAGAATATCAGAGTTTCACAGTCGCTCTTGTTCCAGTACACTTATACATGTAGCTTTTGGTGGCAGATACGTTAGGCGTTAACAGGTGTACAGCAACAGAAATTGTGACAAAGTACGTTCACGCCCATTCTCGTCCCCAGAGTCCGCGATCCTTTTGGTCAACACCAAGAATCGCGGACTCAGGGGACGAGAATGGTTCACGCCGAGATGGAAGTATTCATGAACACCGTAAGGGTCCGAAAATATGCGCAATGATTTCAGATGATGCAAACATACATTCCGCGGCGTTGCCAGCTTAAAACCGAGAACGCAGAAAAGCTAGTTTAGGGATCGACAGGGACTTTATAGAAATGTTATTGTTATTAAAAGGTGTAAAAAAAAACTGCTAAAGATCGCTAGTCCATCTTTTTACATTTACGTATTTTTAATAGAGTTAAAATATAACTTTTGTAACTGATTATTTATATTTTTCTACCTTTGGCACGAATACAAAACAGAGAGTTAATGTGGTGCAGAAGATGATAAAAACGGCAGTAATGGCAAACGTTGCGTCTTGGTGACTTCGAATGACAGAGGTGATAGCCACGCCAAGAATGGAGAGTATCACAACATTATAAACAGACATACCTGAAAGAGATAAACACCATTGGTACATGCAACTCGTGCGTAAAACGATATGAAATTGAAACAAAACTGATAAGTCATGGACGAAGGTTATTTCCTAAGTAATAAATATTGGGTAGGTAAAGTTTGGATATGGCGAATTTGAATAAGTGTTGGGTATTATCTTCCTCCATTCCTGTAAACATAAGTTGTGCGATTCCAAAAATGTTCCATGCATAGTTGCTTCCACTTCCTAGCTTCTCTCCATATCAGCTCTTGCCGATCACTTTTCATTATTGCACCGCGCTAATTTGCAAAATGAAAAGCCACCCAACACAATAAAACATGCCCAAATTAAGAAAATAGAGCGTACCAATATAACGCGAGTCGTTCAGCGCTGGTATTGTTACCGCGCGTGTTTCCCACGCAAGGAACACACCAAACACCAGAAGGAGACCTTTAAACGCGTACACGGCTCCCAGCCAATAGGAAAGGTGCTCAGATTCACAGTGTTCTAGCATTGGTATGATTTCTTTGTCGTCCTCTAATCGCATCTAAAATTAAAACATGAATGCATTTGTACTGTTGTGCGAAATTAACATTAACAGAATTTCAACAATAATATTTGTATGTAATTTAAAATACGCCATTTCCGAGTTGTGATTTGCCTCTGTTTCAAAAATGAATACTGATCTTTCATATGACAACAGAGTTTTACTCGCATGCCGTAATTTTCATTCAAATCCAACTCATTTTCTTTTGACATTTTGCAACAGGACTAGGCTTGACTGAAACATAAACAAAAGTCACTCGGAATGGCCTATTCAAGTCGATTGCAGCCGAATCGGATAAATGCCTCTAGTTCATACGGTGATGATGACATTTTCTGATTTAACTGCATGGCACAACTCTGAGTGCGAAATCTCGTTGCTTTACCCGATCCCTTGCACGCTGTACATGAAGTATGTATACAGCTGTTTCGAAAAAGGTTGTCGTAAAAAGCGCACGCGACAATCCCGAAAGGTATTGTGGGTAGTTTTAAGTTCACGTTTCCTTGACTTCAGCATTTCAGGAAAATCTGAGAAAATGGCACGAGACGCCATGGACGTATGTTTGCGAGTGCTAAAAGAAAGCAACAAAAGTAGGTTCGACAGCTACAGTGTCAGGAACGTACCTTGCTGATCATTTCCCAGATTACCTTTCGGGATTGTCGCGTGCGCTTTTTTCAGACAACCTTTCTCGAAACAGCTGTATACAACTAACCACAGTCGAGGCCACATCTCTATAACGGCCAGGATATCCCCGATCGTACGCCGATCCGTACACTTTACTCTTATTGAAACCTCCATAAGACAGTCACTTCTCTACAACGTAACGGACAATTAATTATGCCCTAAGTTGGCCGTTGTACAGAGGTTCAACTGTTGTTTTGTCCAAAAATGAACCGCAGAGTTTCTCCTCCGGTGGGACTTTACCGTCCAACAAATCAAGCAGACAGGTTGGCATAAAGAGAATCTACCACTACCATGGAAGAGCTATTGCCATGAAATTCATGAGTATACTATCTTGGAACTGAAATATATTGACTTATTATATAGACACGGGTGTTTTACTGGAAAATAGACCACTCGTAAAATTCATACGAAACTACATCCGGGACCCGAGTGGCATATTTTCCATATCCTCACTAAGTGAGGATATCGCTGACGTCATTTCCCGCTTTTGCATAGCTGCCAAACTCCGGTTGAAAAATGCCGAGTGATAGATTCGTGAAATTCACTGAAGCCGACATGAAATCGTTCATTGAGGAGTAGGAGAATGTTGACACGAAGAAGAAAACTTCATATGAATTAAAATTATTCATTGCAATGAGTTCCTTGCAATTGAAGACGAAAGGAGAGAAATTCGGAAAGTCCAGCCACCGAGCTGCAAGAGTTCGCGATAAAGTTTGTGCTTTTGTCTTTTGTCTATATAATAAAAAGAAAATTACACGGTGGCTTGAAGATATGAATTTTATTTTCTCGTGTTAAAAACAATATTTTACTCATTCGCTGCGCTCATTCGTAAAATATTGTTTTTACCACTCGAAAATAAAATTCATATCTTCGCGCCGCCGTGTAATATCCTCTATATATTAACTTTACCTTGTCGTCAAACTGCTGATAGCCTGTATACATTGGCTCGATTCCAGTCCACAAAGATAGAAGAAGAATGTCCAACAACACAAAGGCCCCGACTATCAGGAACAAATGCTCGTCACGAATAACCTGGAGAAAAAAAAAATGGTGCATAAAATCCTGAATTGGTCTCGTCAATTATGCAGTTCTTGTAAGCTTCCCTTGGTCCTTGATGCATATCAGTCCCGCACACTAGTGGCCCATGAAACCGGCGGTTACATTTCCGGTTTCCGCGTGAAGCTATACTAGGATTGTTAGTTTAACTTCAGCTGGTTGGGACACATTAAGACGAAATCCATTAGAAAATCGAGTAATATTTCTGGCCAGTGGACAAAAATCCTGTACTACGACGCCATAAGCTTTCACGCTTAAACTAGACATTCATGAGCCATACCTTAACGGTATTCACCAAATAATATAACTCCACAATCCTTAAATTGCTTTCCGCCTTGAGTTTCCTCCCGTGAATGGGTTGAGTCATGAGAGGTGGCAGCCATGTTTTGACTCAATATTACTCGATTTTCTAATGGATTTCGTCTTAATACACATTTTTAATATGTCCCGAGCGACATGACATATATATACATGTAGATGAACGAGAAGGATGTAGAGAAAAAAAGCATTGTCTGAGGGCAATAGCCAAGCTCGAACCGTCGATATTCACCGATTTCAAGTCTGACGCAACCTTCTGTAAAATTGAAAGCAGCCAGAACAGTTTTAATATCTTCTTATACATTACTTCTACATAGTTCCTATTTTTAATACTTACTTGTAATGCACATTTACATTTAAACGAGCTCCCGTGCTCAATTTTGTGATATGTGGATAAATAAAGCTACTACTAATATCTAAAGAAAACATATCTTAATATTTGCTTCTGATTTGATTCAATTCTCACAAACTCGACGTCAGGACTTAAAGACTATTAACTCACCTTCTTTTTAGGAGTTATGCTTTTAAATATGGCGTGCACTCGCCACGTTTTAGCGAACATTGCGCCAAACGCCAAAGTAAAACCAATCGACATGATCCAGGCACGAGCCTTAAAAGGAAGGAAAACAAGATATAATAACGGGATACAGGTGTGCTACTTGGGTTGTTTCCCAACGGGGTAAAACAATGACTTTTCGCCGTGTTTCTGTCGAATTATAATAACAAATGCCCCAGGCTGGAAAATTATTCAACAATTTTAAATAACTTATTAAACTAAGTTTCTGTAGTCACCATAACCGAGAAAAATGTCAGTTTTACACTTCGTTAACAGACTGCTATCGTCCACGATATGGTTCAGATTTTCTAGCTTTGGATTGGCCCGCTGTGCTTCAACATTCTCCCCGTGCGTTCTACGACGAAGGGGCTTTTAAACTGGTTTCCACTGTACGGTAATGTGTGATGATGCCCCGAGCTAGAAAGTGAATCATATGGTCGGCACTGAATGAATGATGGGCGAGAAAATGTTAATTTTCTAGGGTTAAAGGGACACTGTCCCAGCGTATTTGCTCAAAACTGTTATAAATGCATGAAATGGTCTCTAAATCTATGGAATAAGAACTTAATAAACTCTAACTAAATGATAAAAAGCAATTTCTTCAAGAATTTCCATACTGCAACAAAAATATTGCAAAATTTCAAAGATTTCCGAGCCAAATTTGAAACTTTGAAAAACTGACATCCTAATGTTTTTTCAAAAATCCATATTGCAATCCATTTCCATCCTCGCTGTCGTTTGTCATCCTCACTTCCTAATGGGTTCCTGTCATTTGTCGAGTGTTATTCTACAGAATCAAACCATTATTGTTCAACTTCCTATGATCTAGATATGTTTCTGAGCTTCCCCAAATCATGCTAAAATCAGGACAGTGTCCCTTTAAGGTTATACCCACTAAGGTCAATCAAAAGTACGAGGTAAATAATTGCTTACAATGCACACTTTTCCGTATTGTTCAGTAGATACCAGGTCACCGTCTATTCCAAACAAAATGACTGAGAAATAAGTCATCATACAGCCCACTACTATCAAGTTGTTAAGGCGAGGACTAGACATCTTGATTATCCTGTAGACATTAAGAAAATAAAGTAAGACCTCGGTACAGATAATGAATAATAAATGGACTATCCTGTTCGAGGCTCGATCCAATTGTGTGGATAGCGATAAAAATTTCGCCCGGCGGTAATTAATTCATTTCTTTCCCTCGCAGTCTGGAACGCTGGAACAAGGTATTTATTGCACGAGGTTGGGAAAAATACTGATACACTCTTTTCTTTTTATAAGAACCTTTTTTTATAAGAACGTTGAGGCTGAGATTGACCAAAATTTTAAGAACATGCTAAGAACATTTTTATTCACTTGTTTCTTGCATCGGGCTCTAACGATATTCCAGTATCCGTTCAAAACATTAAAAAAATGTAACATTTTAAACATCTCAACGAATAAGCAGTTCATATCAGCTCAAAATAATTGAATGCACATGTTCAGTTATAGTAACAACATGAATTTCTATAACATAAAACGTAATTACATTTTAATGGTCACGTTCAAATCTTTTTTTGTGAAATTCTATACCATTTAACCAGAGGTCTATAACTAGAGGTTTCCATCTAGCATTGCGCGCGGTCCATCAGATTCGCAGTTAGGCTATTTTTAGACATTTTTCGCGCGAAACCAGCAGCCAATCACGCACCATGCCTGACAAATATGGTCATGGTCACTGAACGCGCTAGGTCGATAATTTTAAAGACTGAAATTTGAAAAGATGGCTAAAATTATGAAGTAAAAAACCTTGGCCCTTCTAAATCAAACAAAAGTTAATTCTACTAAATAATGCACGAAGTTTGGAACGAAATATTTAATGGGAAATGCCTGTAAATGTATAATGCGACTGAAAGAGCACTAAAAGGCAGCCTGAAATTAATTTACGGGAAGATCAGATCCGAAAACCGCGGACATATAATGAATTCGTCCAAAGAATAAAAACCTGTTTACAACACAAGTTTAAGCTTAGTCTATTCAGTATTGTTACCTTGTATTTCGAAGAGGCTTGTCAATTCCAGCTGAATTAAGTTTTTACAATCAGCAAAATAATTAAGCTTAATATCCACGACACTGTTCGTCAAGCGTTCGTGACGGTCAGATCACTTCACAGTGAAATTATCTTCGAAGACCACTCTCTTTCTTTCCATCCATGTAGATATTGAGTGTTTCCTTTGTTCTTTTACTTCAATGAACTTGATTTTAAGCTCAGTTCGTTTCAACACAATTTATAAGTTTAAGCTTAATTCTGTAGTCGCGCAAGTTTTGCCCGCCGTATAAATGTAAACAAGTGAAACCTTCGGCTGCGTATAGCTGTCCGTTCAACTTGTAAAATGAATATAATGTTCAGCTCCACAATTATTTCAAATCTTCTCATGTTAAGCTAAACCATCGGCACAATTTTCCAGAATATACGAAACTTTGGAGAGATTGAGCGAAGATTAATCCGCGGAGAAAACTTTTCATTCAACTTGCCAACTGGACAGCGCGCCAGTCCGCCAGAAGTTTTGCCGCCGAATTCATACAAATCATGCTTCATTTAGATTGAACTGAAAAATCACTCAGTCGATTTATAGTTTTACAAAAAGTATACCGAAGTTTGACCTAAATTTAGTGAAGTATTTAAACAATTATTACATTCTGCTGTGACGCTTTTCGCTTTTCCTTGGCCAAAGTTTCTGTCTTTGCGTAGCGCTCGCCGCATATCATTAAAGATGGTCCAACTTCAACGTGATTGGCTGCTGGTTTCGCGCGAAAAATGTCTAAAAATAGCCTAACTGCGAATCTGATGGGCCAAGACCCAATACCAGAGATGGAAACCTCTAGTTATAGACCTCTGATTTAACTTAAGAACATGTAAAGAACGTTTTCAGGCTGAAATCGCCAAAAAATCGGTCTTGGTTCAGCCTCAGCTCGAAAATTAGACGTTCTTATAAAAAAAAGAGTGTAATGTCCGTAATGATCGATGAATTATTTGCAGATGCCAAGCAGGTTAAATAATTGCGACACACTGACAAATGACTATTTCTTTTTTTATAGCCGAGGTTTTTTATGGCAGTTTTAAAGACTGGTAGTTTGAAGTACGCACTGTCTTTGTTTTGTTGTTATTTTGAAAGAACAGACCTTTAATGCATAAAAGCAGAACGGGGAGGCGTTACTTTCGGGGGGGGGGGCGCTACTATCGGAATTCTACGAAATTCATGACCAAACCATTATTAGTGAGCACCATCTCGTACGTTTTATTTGGTACAAGGAGAGCGCAGACCCCGATGAAGTGAGTGACAGGCTGAGGGAGGCAGTCAGAACGAATCCACCTCCAAGATCTACGATGTGGTCCTTTAACAGCCAATAGACAGTCGAGAGGTATGATGAACGGAAAATTTCCGTGTGCTGCGTGGCACTTGACTTATAAACAAAAATATAATTAATTAATTGATTAAAGTCAAGAGGCAGTGTAACACGTAACACTGTGGTCTCCCAACAGTCAAATAATTATTCAGGACACATGACAGGGCAAATAATAATGTATCCTGCGTACAGAAATGAAATAAGAGACGTCTGCATGTAGGCTAATCAAAATGAGGAAAAAGAAATTCGAATCGATGATGCTTGGTTGCGGCTCAACTTCTATGGCAGTCGTTCAATGTCGTCATAGGAAATATCAGAGGTCTATAACTAGAGGTTTCCATCTCTGGTATTGGGTCTTGGCCCATCAGATTAGGAGTTAGGCTATTTTTAGACATTTTTCGCGCGAAACCAGCAGCCAATCACGTTGAACCATTTTTAATATGCGAGCGCTAGGTACGCAAAGGCAGAAACTTTGCCGGCCAAGGAAAAGCGTCACAGCAGAATGTAATAATTGTTTAAATACTTCACTAAATTTAGGTCAAACTTCGGTATACTTTTTGTAAAACTATAAATCGACTGAGTGATTTTTCAGTTCAATCTAAATAAAGCATGATTTGTATGAATTCGGCGGCAAAACTTGGCGCGGTGTCCAGTTGGCAAGTTGTCGAAAGTTGAATGAAAAGACAAAGGTTTCTCCGCGGATTAATCTTCGTTCAATCTCTCCAAAGTTTCGTATATTCTGGAAAATTGTGCAGATGGTTTAGCTTAACATGGGAAGTTTCGAAATAATTGTGGAGCTGAACATTATATTCATTTTACAAGTTGAACGGACAGCTATACGCAGCCGAAGGTTTCACTTGTTTATACGGCGGGCGAAACTTGCGCGACTACAGAATTAACGAACTGAGCTTGAAATCAAGTTCATTGAAGTAAAAGAACAAAGGAAACCCTCAATGTCTACATGGATGGAAAAAAGAGAATTTCACTGTGAAGTGATCTTTGAATGATTGACTGTCACGAACGCTTGACGAACTGCCGTAAGCTCAAGTTATAAGCTTATAACGGCTTAACTGATCCATGGATATTTATTGTGCTGATTTTAAAACTTAAACTTAATTCAGCTGGAATTGACAAGCCTCGTCGAAATACAAGGTAACAATACTGAATAGACTAAGCTTAAACTTGTGTTGTAAACAGGTTTTCATTCTTTGGACGAATTAATTGTGTCCGCGGTCTTCCCGTAAATTAATTTCAGGCTGCCTTTAGTGCTCTTTCAGTCGCATTAGTTGTACATTTTACAGGCATTTCCCATTAAATATTTCGTTCCAAATTTCGTGCATTATTTAGTAGAATTAACTTTTGTTTGATTTAGAAGGGCCAAGGCTTTTTACTTAGTGATTTTAGCCATCTTTTCAATCGACGAACAAACCGTCTTGAACAAAAATTGTCGAGCTAGCGCGTTCAATGACCATATTTGTCAGGCATGGTGCGTGATTGGCTGCTGGTTTCGCGCGAAAAGTGTCTAAAAATAGCCTAACTCCTAATCTGATGGGCCGCGCGCAATGCTAGATGGAAACCTCTAGTTATAGACCTCTG
Source organism: Desmophyllum pertusum (assembly GCA_029204205.1). Lineage (NCBI taxonomy): Eukaryota > Metazoa > Cnidaria > Anthozoa > Scleractinia > Caryophylliidae > Desmophyllum > Desmophyllum pertusum. The sequence continues at coordinate 2,126,122 of MU825397.1, forward strand.
GAAATATCAAATATGTCATATTTTTCCCCTCTTTTTTGAATAGTCTTGAATATGAGCTTGCCAGTTTTCTCTAATTGTAATCTTTGAAAGTCAACTAAAATTAATGTTCTAGTCTATAAATACCTTATTTCACGGTAGAGAAAGTTAATAAGGAGGAAGGAAATTCCAAGTAGAATTCCAAGGATAGCCAAAACTGCCATGAAAGCATAGAGTGCTGTAGAAACTGACATGAGCTCCGTCACGCGAAACGTGCGATCACCTGGCGGTCCAGAGCCTGCGGTCAAAGAACAAAAACAAACAAGCAAACAAACAAAGAGCGTTTAGTTTTGTTGTTGTTGTTGATTATTTGTTTACACAACGATTGTTTTTATTTCTTATCATTTTAAATTAATTCCTTATTGTTGGTTACCTTTTCAGAATGAATAAAGGAATGAATGAATGAATGAATCACTGTGAATGAATGAAGGAAGGAAGGAAGGAAGGAAGGAAGGAAGGAATAAATGAACGAATGACTCGATAAATGAATGAATGAATGAATGAATGATTGATTGATTGATTGATTGATTGATTGATTAGGTACAGTGAGTAAGCCGTGAGTGAGTCACTGATTGATTGATTGATTGATTGATTGATTGATCATGATTGATTGATTGATTGATTGATTGATTGATTGATTGGTAAGAAAAACTTACCTTGCCATCTGATTGGTTCTCGCTTGTTCATCATGATAGAATCCGTTGTTGCGTCATAGACACCAACTCTTTTACTTTCACCATCTCATAAATATAATTGTAGTCTCAATAAAGACATTTTACAAACATTTTAAGACGTACATGCAGACTCAGATATGCCCTCCAATGGAATCACCCTCCCCGGTTATGTTTTCGTTATTTTAAGTGACTTTGAAAAGATTATGCCTTTAGTAGATATAATGATTATATTTGGCTCAGACAAGCTAAATAAGGGCAATGCTAAAAGGCGTTTTGTCCCCATGCCATGCGGTTCTGTTGTAAGCAGAACTTAACCCTCCTCCCCTCATGCATGTAGGTCCACTTTTGCAATGATAAGTTAAAAGATATCGCCTGAGTATATATTATGAATGGGGAAAAAGTTGTCTCGATCTGCAATATTATTACTCCTGTAGGCGATGGCAATAATTTCGAGGCTATACATTTAGAGTCGGAGAAGATTGGAAATGCGTCCACTGCGTTTGTTTTTTTTGCTTCCTGTTCGTTTTTTTTTTTAAGTCATGAAAAAGTGATGAATGGGGTAGCGAGGTAGATAAGGATATTTTTGCTCACCAAGGGTACCAATAGATAAACTAATAGAAGTTATAATCCATCAAATATTTTTCTCGCGCGCGATTGGTCTAAACACGTCACGTGACGCAGCCAAAACTGGGGAATATCCGGGTGATATTCCCCAAGTGATATTCCCCAGTTTTCAAAGTTTACGTTTTACGTTCGCAAGTTCAGTTTTCGTCTCAAATAAATTGCTAAGTTTAATAGAACTGATTGTTTTGAACAAACTAGAAACATTTTTGGAGGCCAACATAATTATTTTTTATGTTTAACAGCTTGGCCGAGATCTTCCACGGCAAACCGATGAGAGCGGCCTTGTGAAAAAATATTTGAAGGATAATAACTACAATAGCCTCCATTTAGCTTCAAAAATATGCTCGAATATTTGTCCTTGGACATTATCTGTTCCTCGAAGCTCACAGTTTTCCTCGAGCTTCGCTCTCGGAAAGCTGTTCGCTTCTTGGAACAGATAATGTCCGCGGACAAATATCCGAGCATATTTCCTCGCCAAATGGAGGCTATTGTTTATATATATAGCCTTTTTAGACGATATATAGAGAAGAAACAGCAAGTAGAAAATCTCGCTCGTCGTATTGCAAACACTTCATTAGAAATGTTAACGTCAAAAGGTACTGACCTATGTCAGCATTGTCAGCCCCATATTCTTGCTTCCCTTACCTTGCAACTGTTCAATCTGAATGTATCCAATTCTTTCTCCGTACTTTGTAAAAGACACCTGACCCTAAAATTGACAATAATTTAGCGGCCCAGTGAATAAATCACATCCTCGTTTCGGTTGATTAGCTTGTGTAGAAGGCGATGGGAATATAGGGGCGTGCAAGTGGCGGCGAAAGCGCGAGAGGAATGGAGCAGAGGGAGTGTTTTCTCATTCTCATCGTCACATCCCCCTCACCGCTCGCACGTCTCTTTTTGTCATCGAACTATATTGAATTTTGGCATACGGTAATCCAGTAACTGAATATTGTCAAATTCGCAACCTGATTGGCTACTAAGCGCTGGGAGGGCACTGTTATACGATTGATAAAAACGCGTCAATTAATTAATTTTATCTCTATGCTATGTCTGGCAGCCTGATACAGAAAATGTTTATGTCCTGTAGCATAATTTATAGATACTCTAGATGCACATTTACCATTTATTAAATCCATTTACAGGATTGAAGTTTACCGTAACTCCTAAGAAGCTGGTGTTGTAAAAACCTTCTTCAAATACGTCTGCCATTTCTTTGTCTGCGTAAGTGAAGTTTTCCAAAAATTTTCCCCTCTCTGGAAAATGTTTCGGAAGAAAAGATAATTAATTAATTTTAATGCTGACTAGAAGAGCCGTTAACAGTCATCAAATGCATCTTATTTGGTGGGCGCAGTACATGTAGATTATTAAGTGCTGAATTTCGCCAAGTTCTGAATTCTTCTCTCAATTGGAAGTTGAAGCGCACGCATGCATCTATACATAAATGGCTTGATGTAAGCCTCACAAAATCTACCTGCAAGTCGCTGCATTGATTTGTTCAGCACCAGAGCTATTGCCCAGGCCGCGTCATAAGCGAAGGAGGACTCGTGGCGAGCGCTGATACCAGTTAAAACCTTGAACTCTTTGGCATACTGTTGAGCAGTCTGAGAAGGAATGTCAAAATTAAATCTCACAACTAGTTAAATGTAAATCTAACTTGGTTATTTTAGATAATTTACTTGATATCTTACCAGACGTGTAGTCTAAGTTAGTTACCGCATTTACTCTAATAAAGCGCCGCTTATTAAAAAAAGCTCATTAAAAATAAAATGTTTGATCCCCATAGAAACAATGCTTATTTATAGTTCTTTATAGTCTGTACTAGTTGCAACCGATGATGTCATAATAGTAGGGGTAGTTCAGTCTTCTCAACAACATTACCTTTCTCACGCTAACAAATCATTTATTTCTCACCCAGCCAGACACCGTCTTGTTCTTAGAAGTTATATCGTCTTCATTAAGCTTCATGTGATCCGTAGCCAAGTATCCCTCCACTGCTTCTCTCATTTCACCTGGAGAGCACTTGATATCATCTTTATCCAGACTTCTCTCCCACCATTTGTCTTCATACCAGCCGATGATGATCCATACGTATCGCTTACCGTGCATTCCCTGCTTGTAAGCCTGATGAGAATTACAGGGTTTTTTTTAAATTTAAAAACAAGAAGTGATTACAACAACTTGTGCGGTCGACTTAGTCACTGTGTGTTGGATGACCAAACGAATTAGTCAGTTCCCAAGTACATGCAATTCGCATTTTATTGTTCGGTGGAATTAGTCCCGTACATAAGGTCATAAGGTAAGCAACAATATCAACTTATATCTGATTTACGTTGGGTCACCAAAAAATGTGATAAACCCGGCTACGCTTACATCGTACGTAACACAGATACATGTATGCCCCGGCCAAAAGAGGCCGCAAGTTGAAACAAGTTGCCGTATTTAACAGTTGGACATCATCTTCTTTTTTTTTCAAAAACATATTGATTCCGGGCAACTGCTCCCTTCTCGTGCATTTTGGGAACGAATGAAGAGGCTGGAAACCATGTATTTGGAGTTAAGAATGATGTCAAAAATGTATTTGCATTTTATATTATTTATTTTTCCTTTTCTTAAATCAGAAAACGAATGTCAACAATACCTCGCAGAAAACATGTCTTGCACTATCCTCGTAAAAACTACCAATGATAATTCTCGCGTCTTTTCCCTAGAGGATTAAAATCAGGAAAAAATGGATTTGGTGAAATAAACAAACCCTGAGTTCATTGCCATAAGATGAATACTTTGCGCATGCGTTACCTTGATATTCGCTAGCTGATTGGCGGGATTTCCAGTGAAGCTTTCTCCCGCTACAATCTCAATTTCCATGTCATGGAGAAGCTTGTGGAGCTTTTTAGTGGCCTAAGTAAGGAAAACCCCATTAGAAAAAAATATTTACAAAAGGAAGGCAACAGCGAGGAAAGTAGATTGCTGCAGACTTTATTTCAACCAGTGCGATGGTTGCGGCAGCTTGTCTTCCACTGATCTGCATGAGATTCTTTGTGAGAACTAATGCAAAGTTTCATTCCGCAAGAACATGACTTACGCAAGGACGCATACAACGAAAACGTATGCTTTAGACAATCTTTCGCTTTTGTAGTTCAAGCACTGCGTCGCCTAGCTATTCGAGTGTCGATTTGCAATTTTCCCCTTTTTTCGATCGTTTTAGCCTTCACAGTTTCTAACTGTATCAAATCATAATAAATTAAATTATTGTAAATTATCATGCTAATGCGAAGCTAAGCGAGCATAGTCTTCTAATCTGAAGCATTAGATGAGCTTGGATGGCCACCTTTGCATGTCAGGAATATTTCAGCACCGTTTTTATTTACTGAATGGTTTAATAAACTGTGAGCATATGATTTTATTTTACAAGCATGTCGATACGAAGAACACAAGTGACGTGGCGTTTCTCGTTGCTTTCGATGGAAGCAACGCGAATGTTACCGTACGTACAGCTAAGGATTGGAATCTGCTACATAATTTAATTATTTGAACTTGTATCCTTCCTTTTTACCAATTTTAGAATACATCATCAAACTTCCTGAAAACTTCAGTCATCATTATTAAACCCAAGGTTTTATTTCTATTTTAACGAGTTTTCTATCTATCTATCTATCTAACTCATATTAGGTTTTTCACGCAAAGGGAACTAATCCGAAGACTGGGTTAACCAAAGTAATGAACTTTCGATGTTAAAGGATTCATAAGAGTCGTCATGGCAACCGACATAATATCGATCATTCCTCTCTTGGAGCATCGGCATCTCGATGCCCCAGCTCTGACATTATTTTGTTAATACCTGTGAGAAGATTCCCGATGGCTCGTTCTGGTGCAGCGTGGCCACTCTTTTCCAACCGTACTTTGTCATCAGTGCGGCGCGTGCTGGGTTGAACGCTGAATCAGACGAAATCGTGCGAAAGAAACGAGGATACAATTCCCGATTTTTTAAAGCTGGAGATGTTGACGCGTAAGACACCTGAACAATAACAAAGAGAAAGATAATTGATTCAGTATGGCCAGGCGTGGATCCAGGGCAAAATGTGCGCTAGGGAAATCCATGTGTATGGTCCCCCAGAAATTCTTTCAGATTTGATTCAATAAACCATAAATTCCTGAGTTTTTGAGGCTAATACTCAGATTGTTCAATGGAAAACGTTTGTCGCATAAATTTTTGACTGTCGCGTGCGCAATATCCTGCTACGAACTCGGGAGTTTTCATTTGGAGTTTGAAAAGGAAATCTGACCGATTTCCGTATACCAAATATAAAACGTTTTCCGTGTTTCCATAGAGTTATGGTAACATAAGTGAAGTTTGGGAGAACGAGGAATGCTGTGGAAACACGAGCCGCACAACAACTTCGAGTCCTCCTAAACTTCCACGAGTGTTACCATAACTCTATCGAAACACGGAAAACGTTTTCTATTGTTTTTATGAAATAAAAGCATGAAGCAATTTTCTGTTTCCATAGAGTAATGGCAAATGCTTTTGAGCCAATCAGAGCGCGCGTAGTATCTTGCTTTAAAATATAGACTGAAAGATGCGCGCGCTCTGATTGGTTAAAAACCATGTTTTATCAGAGTATAAAACATAGAAAAGCGTGTTTTATCGTTTCGCGCGCGTTAAATCTATATTTTAAAGCACATAAAGAAGCCAAAACCATGAATTATACTGTCATAAAACACTCCGGGAATTTGCGAACACTTGAGAAATATAGAAAACACTCGCCTGCGGCTCGTGTTTTCTATATTTCTCTCGTGTTCTCGAATTCCCGTCGTGTTTTATGACAGTATAAAACATGGTTTTGACTTCTTTATTTGTTAAATAAAAAACGTTGAAAACCGGTACGAAACCGCGCCTGAGAGCTCAGTTCAGTCATGAAGGTATCGGCCGCATAGGCAATTAAGCGAGCTATTCTCGAGCCTAAATTGCAGAATAGCACTAACATGGACGCTAGCAGAAGGGCGCCGAAAGCGAGGGAGACCAAAAACAACATGGAGGAGGACAGTAGAAAAGGAGAAGGAAAGAGTAGGATGGAAATAATGTGGGTATACAGTAGCCGGGCTGATAGATAAGGTTGGTGAAGGGATGTTGAGGCCTTAGGTGAATGTGAAGGCCATGGCTTACCTGCAATAGATTCCAGTACTTTGAGGTATCGGCTATCGGCTGGGAGACCGGAGAGAAGGCTGCTCCAAGCAGCATAATTTTTGTTGGTTCGTTATAGATATGATCATATAAAATGTGAATACCGACTCCAGGGTCACACTGTAATTGCAAAAAAAAAAAAAAAAAAAAAGCATGAAATTTTAAAAAGTAAGTAACGTACAAATTAACAGACTTGTAAATACCACATAAATGACTATCCACTATATATCCACCGTCTGGTTAGCTAAGTTGGTAGAGCACTGGACTGTAGGGATCGAGTCCCGGCAAGGCCGGAGACTGGTACGATCATGCTGGCTGTGTTGAACACCTTGTATCAGCTTAGTAAGCTTAAAGGGGACGGCAGTGTTCGAAAAAGAGTTGGGCACGAAGTTCCCGGTATCGTGGTCAGGCCTCTATATCTATATCTGTGAGTGTGTTAGCAGGTCAACATCAGCAAGATTATAATTACTGCCACTACTAACTTGCTCTCAACAAATAAACAAACAAACAAAAAAGAACCCGTACTGACACAGACCTTGGTATCGTTGAGTACCATACGCAGTTCATATCCTGGCAAGATGTCTGTTCGGTTATTCACTTGACTCAAAGCTAACTCGATGATTAACTTCACAAAGTGTCCACCGCTCCAGCATGGACCAGTCAGTGGAGAGTATGCACCAATCGTTAAATATTTCACACCATAAATTGGAACTGTATAGAGAATAGAGGAAGCAGATTTAACGCGAAAATTGCGCCAGGTGCAATTGTTTAATTTTTGTTTGGGACACACAGGAGGCACGTGTTGGCCGGATAGGATGATTATTGAAAAGCAGGCACTGATGTCTGAGCGCGGAAAGAGGTGAAAACAAACAAAACAAAGCCGCCTCGTTTATATGTCATACACGTGCATACATTGTCGCATCCTTTCTCTGAGAAAATAAACCAGGTGTCTCCTTCGTCTATTAAATTAAAAGGCTTTCTATTAAATGAGGCCACTCATGTTCTAATAATATCTCTTTCTCGTGACTCCGTTATCTCTCTCTCCCCTTGAACTAATTATGTGCAGACGCCCATTGCAATGAAGGCCGCACTTAATTATATCATAAACCGGGACGAGAAAGCGGACGTAGTAGCACACATAATGTTTACGAATAATTTATTCGATACATTCTCCTTTAGCCTTATCCTCGATGTAAGAATAACAAATTTCCGTGATGTCCACTCGATAACAAGACAACTTGCTTATGTGCTAACCTCCGATTGATGGTAACAGAAACCACACTTTAAAGGATTAATTACATTACCAATCTGACACTCTACAGAGGTAAAACAAATAGATTTTTAATTTTATATAATCACTTTGAAAGTTTATCGCTCGCGTGTTACGTTAAAGATACTGGAGAATATTTCCAAAATTTCAATCGGTTAGTGCATCATCAGCCTTTCTTAAGATAAAATGTAAAGAAAGTTTCGGGAAAAGGTGATACTTTTATAACTGTTTTATACAAGCACGTTACAGCGATAACAAGATGAACTAATGCAGAATGTATAAGTTGAAGCTGAGCAGTAAGATAGGAATATTTGGGTGCACGTTTAGAATTTGAAAATCATTTCGTTTCTCACTTACCTCCGTAAAAAGCACAACAAAGCAGAGAGAACTGGATAGCTTTAGCCAAATATAAATCCTTGAATCCCGCCATTGTGACCGCCATTAAAAGACTTCTTGTTTACTTGATTCAGTTCTTTAGGATTTTAGTTCCATAGACTATTCACACTGTTTTTCGTTCGCCTTAATTAAACTAATTTCCTTTAAAGCTACAATACCGCGAGTGAACCACAACATATAAAGATTGCTCAGTTCAGTGGGTCTTCAGTGAAAGTTCTTCCAACTTTTTAACGTATTCAAAACTACGTTGCGTTGTTTGCTAATAGGATAACATTCCTTTAGCACCTCGTTGTCACTTGTCGCGTACATTTGTTTTATAAGGTGTTTTGGCTGACACATCCTGTCATTCGAAACACCGCGAGCGTCGCGTAAACCTCATGAACAGGAAAACTGAAATAATCAAGTACATCACTTGGGAGCAACTTGCCTGGCCTGATTCTCAGGGAGAGAGGGAGTGAGAGCGAGCGCGACTCGGACCCTGAGAATCAAGCTACAACTTGCCTTTATGTGATGCTTTTGCATTTCAGCAAAAAAAAGAAAATTAGTTTTAAAAAAGGTCATTCTATCGGGCAGTGTGCAGATCTAGATGATACGCTATTCGGCTAGCTTGAGCATCGCGATATTGAAAGAAATGTATGTTGATCGACAACGTTTTTTAAAAATGATTTGAATGTTTTAAATAATTCGACTTGACGTTTGCCTAAAGTTTCAATATATTAGCCTATGATAACAAGGCGCAAATTTCTTGACGTTATTGTTGACATTTTCCGACAAATAATCAAACGCCGTAAAAAATAATGCCAAGTTAAAAAAAAAAAAAAAAAAAAAAAAAAAAAAAAAAAAAAAAGAGGGAATCTATACTGACACAATATTGCAAGGTATTTTCGGTAGGGTGGTAAGAGTTGCCACCAGGCCATACCCACGCTTTGTGTAATTTGTTTCAAGAAAACAAATATAGTTTACATGTAACATTTACCGATTATTTAATATGTTTGTGAGGAGTAAGAGATTATTTCTGTACTTTATGACGAATGAGTTCAGTAATAGTGCAACCACTATTCTCTATCCCTCTATTCTCCATTTCTCGTTTGAGAGTTTCAAATAAGACTCTTCTGGCAACATCCACAGATTTTTTTTTCAATCTTTATTAATCAGTTACCAAATTTTGCACAACTGCTTATAACCTATTATTTAGCGATAGCGTTTTAAAGTTGGTACAATAATGTTTATATATTCTGAATACACTTCCGTCCACAACAAAATCAAAACTGTCCTGAATAGACCTTCATATCAGTTAAACCAACACGTGACACCAAGCCAGTATGGCCTCACCTACAGTTAACAATCCAAACTTTCCAAGCGATCAAGTTGAAAGTCTAATTTAGCTATTTAGCAGGTTTCTAGGTTTTCAAGAAATTCAAAGAGCGATGATAAATTTATTTAACAATGTACAATAGACATTACCTACTCATAAAACAATTTAACAATAAGGACACTTCCATTTAGGGCCTCCACAGATCTAGACTAGAGAGATAGTTGTCGATCATAAAAAGTTGTCGATAACAAAAAAGCCAGTGTGTGAAGCTAGTTGTCGATAACTATAAGGCCCTTTGTTATCGATAACTAGCTTCACACGCTGGCTTTTTTGTTATCGACAACTTTTTTATGATCAACAACTAAATCACGATTGTCGACAACTATCTCTCTAGTCTGTGGAGGCCCTAAGATAACAAATATATGTACTTTCAAATTGGCAAATAATTGGATTTTTGACAAATAAAAGTGGCTATTTACTAAAAGCAACGAGAGATGATTATCAATTATAAACTACATACTAGTGAAATGTAATGCAGTTGTGCAAAAATATATATTTTTTAGCAATAAAAAATGGTCCGCTGTTGATTTTGATACTGTAAGCAGATTGTCAACAGGGATACCTTAAACAAAAGCATTTTACTTGGTTTTATTAATACTTTCAGTATAAGCAAACAAGCTTTGCGTAAGCTTAAACAAACGTGCCTTTACGGAGGCATAAATACTTGGCTCTATATCTGGCTTAATAATGAAAACATTAAGCATCCGAACTGTGCATATTAGCTTAAGAGAAAACGTGAATACCTCTGCGTATTTTCTTTTATTGAGGAGCAGGCATGGCGAAGTGGCGAGAGAGCCTGATGGTACCGACTTTAATTAAGTTACATAAGTTTGAAATTAGCGCTGGTCTTCTTTATACCGCCAGATATAGATATAGAAGTTATATGTACTGAACTACAGGCAATAATCAAATATAAATTAGGTAACTAACATACTCAAGGTAAACAAACCTAGCTATATTCCCCACCAGGAGAAGGAACTAACAACACTAACACTAAGTTAGCTAAAACCACAAAATCAACCCATTTTGTTATCTTTTACTGACTTCTTTCTACAAAAAAACGTCTATTAACGACCGTTCTAAGCATCAATTTTTCTTTCCTGTTCTTCTGTCTTTACTGTTGCTTTGTCGAACAGTACACACAGGCTTCACATGATTAAAAATAAAAAGGATTTTTAAAACACTGATCTGAATGATATTGGCCACCTTCTGTGAATTTGTTTATAGAAGAATACAAATCAGAACTTGAGAATGGATAGGTATCACTGTATATGTGCGACACACACACGTGGAATGTCTTGATGTTCATTAACAGACTCCCTCTCCGCAACAGGATGTTAGATGGTGTACCCTACATTGTTCTAGAATGTCAAGCTGTTACTTTGCTTATTCACTGATAGATCTTTTACCAGGTTAGTGCTTCCAAGATATCTTACTCACGCCTACTTAGCAAAAGGGCAAGTTTTTCATTTGACATTATACACAATTATATTTATTTCAGGCTCAACCAGGCGATTGTTAGTTGTTTTTAGTTTACGCTTATTTGCGTTTATCACTAATTTATAATCCTTTCTAAAACTTCCAAATCGGTTTAAAATGATTTTTTACCTTTTTAAATTTCTTCATTCCTTACTTAATAATAATAATAATAATAATAAAAGCTTTATTTAACCTGGAAAAAAATCTATCAGCATTTATAAAAAATGCTGGTCTCAACAAGATGTCCAGTAATAAAACTGATCTAAGATTAAAATTACAATATATATAATTTACTTCCTTTACTTTACTTTCTTCCTTCCTTCCATAATTTTTATCTTATTTCAGTAAATATTCACCTAGTTGCCTACTTCATTTTATTACTCAGATCTTCTGTGCCTCAATAACAGGTGATATAAGATGTTTAACCTAACTAAGGTTAATCATCAAGTTTTCCCACACGCGAGCAGGGAACAAAGCTAACAACTTAATCATTGCCTTTGTCTACAAGCCTGTTTTAAGGCTCTCTACCTTAGTTTCCTATTCGCTATCGTTATCAGCTTGGGCGGGCACGTTGTAGTATGGACTGGATTCATCGTGCTTGTTTACGTCGCAATATGGTACATCCCTCGTCATAATTGCTTCCAGTTTGTCAATCAACTCTGAGAAACTGGGGCGAGTAGTTGGATCTTCCCTCCAGCATTCAGTCATCAATTCATATCTATTATTATTATTAGAAGATGAAATCAATAAAATTCCTTATCTAAATCTTTTCTCATCTCATCTCATGCATGATTATTCAATTTCATACACCACAACTCAGCTCAACTCAACTTAGCTCAATACAAGTCAGGTCAGCTCAACTCAGATAAGCTCAGGCTGTTCAGCTGAAATCACCACAGCTCAATTCAGCTCAGCTCAGCTCAGCTCAACGAAGACATGCGCAGCGCAGCTCAGCACCAGCCTGGCTCAGCACAGAGCAACTCAGCGCAACGCAGCTCAGTATAACTCAACTCAGCTCAGCACACCACCAGTCAGCTACTCAGTGCTACATTTAACGAATTGGGCGCTATTAACGACTTCAGTTACTCACACGTCATCACAGCACATTTCAGGCCTTTCCATGTGATAACCATTTTTCAGTGCTCTGCATAGTTCTGTATTACTCAATGTGGGATACGGAACACCTCCTGTATGGGTGGATAAACAAAGTATTATATTTGTGAGCCATGAACATAAGAATAACAAAATTTGAAAATGAAAGAATAAATAATAAATAATAGGCTGAATTTGTTAACGTACCCAAGGTGGCCATTTCCCACAAAAGAACTCCATAGGACCAACTGCAAGAAAATATAAAGGCATCAAGAAAGCATATTTCTATCCCAGAATTCCCTGTTGGGCCTATTTACATGAGTAGTGTGACTCTCCTAGTAACAGGATCTATTGTTTATTTGTTTTTCTTGCATTTCATCAACGTGGAAAGGTGTGTAGCCCTCAGTCCTACCCTGGCGGCAGGCCTAGGAATACATATATTTATTGTAATATTGTTTTTCACCAAAGCACTTGACAACACATGTTGTCAGTGGAAACGTGTCAAAACATGTGACTGCATCAACTTGGAAGCTCAGTGGAAAATATTTCGAAAAACTCTGAGTATTTCACGCTTCAGTGTAACCCTACATGTGAAATAAACCATTTTCCAAGTTCGTTTAACTTCTGTTTCAAAACGAGTCTCCTGGTACCAAACCTTTCATACGAGAATGAGTTTTATACAAATCAAGCACTTTTTTATTTAAATGGTATCGTACCTGGACTCGTTTTGAAATAGAGACAAAAGGCAACTCGGAAATGGCTTATTTTAGATACAAATTTGAGTTACATTTTTTTTAACTATGTTAGATAAGAAACACTTGAAATTTCGTTTGATATGATGGGCAAAAATAATAAAACCTAACTTGTTAGTTAAAAATGGGAAGCCTTGCATTTGCGAGCCCAAAAATAAGCTCCCTCAAGAGAAACATTTAACCGTTTGGAAGTCAGTATAAACGTTTTATTTATTACACAGAAAATTCTGCTCACACATCACTCTTGATAGTAAAGACGCTATCATTAATCGATTCTGGAGCCATCCATTTCAGTGGAAGCTTTTTCGTCTTCTTTGCACTGTAAATATCTTCGTAAATTTGACGCATCAATCCAAAGTCTGACACTTTGACTCGATTATCACGGCCAACCAGAATATTGCGAGCTGCAAGGTCGCGATGGACGAAATCATTCTCGGCGAGGTGATTCTAATAAAAAAATATATATATGCATAAATATAAAATATATGTGCATATCAGACACATGTTAATTAGAGGCTACGGATTGAATCTGTCTACCGTCAAAGAAAGTGACATTTTGATGCGAGTGTTTTTATAAATCACACAGTCTATCCGAATTCAATTAAACGGGAAAACTCACAATTTGGTTAGAGCAGCCTGTCAAAACATGCTTGCCATAGAAACATCAAATCATGAGAGCAAACACATTACTGACACCAAAATGTTCCTTGATAAGTTTGATTAATGTTGCTTGAATGAGTACGTCTTTAGAGTTACTATATTTTGAAATCCATCAAGGCACTCTCTGCTCCCACTCCGATTTTAAATAGGGTTAAGAGCGATAGATATAATAATAATAATAATAATAATAATAATAATAATAATAATAATAATAACGGTTCTTAGAACGCATGTTGCGAAGCCTCAATGCGTTTACAAATAGCCTAAAAATAGAATAAAAGAAAAACTAGCTAGCTAATGTTACATTTAAACTAACTAAGATAACAGTGTTATTAAAATATATATAGTTTACATAAATACATAAAAAATAAAAGATAAAAAAGGAAAACAAACTTATACTAGCTAAAAAAATGACAATTTAAAAAGATGAGTCTGGGATGAGCGTAGATTGCATCTGGGTTGGTAACGACTCAAGAGATTCTTGGTGTGAAATATATAAAAAGGTATTTTAACCAGTAATACATATGGAAATAAAATACAACTACCTCATATGATACTTGAAATTGAGCGCGCATGCGTATGAAGAACCCTGGTGACACCACTTGGCGCAGGTAAGCTACGTTCTGTTATAAAGAACTTAGAAATTCGTTGTGGCAAATTTATTCAAAAAGTAGAGTAGCGCTACATTTTTGTTCTGCTCTCATCACTTCATTGGCATTGTTTTAATAAGAGCAATTTTAATAAGAGCAATTACCATTATAGTAATAAAATAAATACATACCATTCCCTTTGCAATTTGCCAAGCAAAAGAAAACAGCTGATTAGTAGTGAAGCTGTCATCTTCTGCATTGTTGTCATCAAGATTCTCAGTTGAAACCAACATGTCAGTAGCTTTGCTGTTTTCCTGTGATGTTGATGGCATCACCAACAATTCAATATTTTCTTCTTTATGAGGAATTTTACTCTCTTCCTGTGTAAATAAAGAAATAAAGAAATAAAGAAATTGATACAAATGCAAAATAAGGATATGCATGTAAAAAGTAATTGTATTTATTTTATTGCATGCACTTCTCAAGGGTAAATTGAGGTATCTGATTGGCTATTTCTCGGCTGGGAGTTTTCAGTACGGACCGTTACCATGGTAATATCAGTGAAATTTTAAACCTTGTTTCAAACGCTGCTGTGTAAAATACATTTCCCCCTTGAATCTTGAGTGTAGCAGTGACTATGCCAGTAGAAACAAGGCCGCGATACTGCTACCGTAAACCGCCACTTATAAGCCCTGGGCTTATACAACTCCATAAGGTGTTTTGGGTGGGCTTATAAATGGGGGAGCTTTTATCCAGGGGGACTTAAACGCGAAATTAAAAAAACAGTATCGAACAGTTAACAGCGTGAATCAAAATATATTTTAACCAGGGGGGGATAGAGACAGGGCCTGGGACCGAGAACCATGCTCTCACAGCTTGCAAAGCGATCAATTTCGCTTTGGTCAGCGGTGTTTTCTTAAGGCTTCTTTTCGCGCGCAAAATTCCTTAAAAAATTAATTAACGTTCCTATAAACTATTTCGAGGTTATTCCAACACGTTCAATTTGTCCAATGTGGCCGAACTTTCCAGGAGCTGAATTCGTGAGTTCAAGTCCAGGACAGAAAAAGGAAAATTAACCTTCGCGTGTTGACGTTCTCCATAATACCGTGAATTTGGACATTTGATTTTTTTTGTTTTGCATACGAAGGCAAAGAAATGTAAATGCAAAACGCACGTGCGTTTTGTTTTGCATGGGACGGCAAAGAAATATGCAAAACACACGTGCAGAATATTGTATTACTAATTAAACCTATTGTTTTGTGACGTTCTTGTTGTCGTCGCGGTCGTGGTTGCATCTTAAAAACGAAAACTTGAAGAAGAAGTTTATCTGGTTTAAAGGATCACAAAGTGAAAAAATACAATAATCATTGATACATCAGTACGCACTTCCATCGCCTCATCGGCCGCCATGTTTTTCTTTTATAGCTTTCCTTCTGGCTTTACACAACTTCTACGCACGCGCAGATTATGAATCCGCTGGCTAAAGTTGTGATGATTGCTTTGCAAGTTGTGAGAGCATGGTTTGGATTTGATTTAAACACGAAGACGCACTATAAAAGGAGAGATACCTAAGGTACCTCGAGTTCATTTGTCAATCAACAGCGAACGAGACAATAGCTGAAAATTAGTCGTCAGTAGAGAATAAATAATGTTTCGTTTTTCTTTCTATAAATCATTCTAAATCCCACGGAATAATGACTAGTTTCTTGAAATATTTCGGTGAGCAAGAAACAGCAAAAGAACATAGAATATTATCATAACTAACGTGCGTGTTTACGCTGACACAACCCGCGAAATTCAAACTCGGTCATGAAAGTTTCATATTTGAAGTACATAATTTTGAATTATCTGTTCTAAAAGTTTTAATTCACATCTTACCGAGAACAAACGAGGAAATTTGAGACATTATAAGGTTTTATGTTCGTAGTGGATACAAAAATTGTAAAGGAATACAAGAACATTACTCTAGCCTCCACGTGAAATACTAAAATGCAAATTAGATGGAAAGTATGAGGAAAGTAGGAGGAGCTTAGCCTTTTAAAGTGCGTCTTCGTGTTTAAGAGAATGTATGGGAAGTAGTTACCACCCACCCCCTCCCCCTGATTTTAACCCTATTCAGAATGGGAGGTTTTGACTACTTTTGAGAAATTTGGGTGGTTTTCTGACGTTTTAAAATCTAAGATGGCGGATCCAAGATGACGCTATTCGGATCATGACGTAATTTTTACGTCATATGACGTCATCATATCATGTTAAATATGCCACAGCATTCTTGGACATGCTATATAACCCCCAAGTTTTATTGTCGTAGCTTTAATACTCTTGGAGTAATGGAGGCGGGGGGGAATCCCCCCAGTCTGAAAAGACCAAAACAAGCCCTGTCTGAATAGGATTAAGAGTACATACAATGACTAGCTATTTATAACCTGGAAGC
Source organism: Desmophyllum pertusum (assembly GCA_029204205.1). Lineage (NCBI taxonomy): Eukaryota > Metazoa > Cnidaria > Anthozoa > Scleractinia > Caryophylliidae > Desmophyllum > Desmophyllum pertusum. Next base: position 2,142,686 of record MU825397.1, read on the forward strand.
CATAATTTCGTTCTTCAGCACATTTCTCAGAAGACAGGGTCATGTCAAGGAAGACATCTTTGTTATCTTGTAGTGGAGTCGATTCCATCATCGAAGGAGTCCGGACTGTCGGTATCTGATCTTCCTCGACATCTTCCTGTAACAAAAAGTGACATTTTGATATTTTTCACAAAATATATTTTGCTGTTTAGATTATAATTTCATCAATATTTTACATTATATCATAATTGTAATGTCTTACGTGCATTACTGGTTCTAAAACAGCGTGAATCAAAACATAATTTAATGGACTCGCTTATTCTCTAGCCATTCCTTACCTCAGTGATATTTACCGAGAACATTTCTCCGTCATTGTTTGAAGATGATCCTACCATCAGTGAGGCAGGGTCTGTTGATGTATTCTCCAAGTCGCTGGCTTCCTGTGCGAGACAAATGATGCAAACGTTCCACGAGATCGTAAATAATAATACAAAATTCACAGCATATGGTCGGAACCCAGCTTTTAGTTATATTTTAAAGTAGTCAGAAAGTGCCGCGCTGATTTCAAACTTTTATTACTCAGTAATGACCGTTCAAGCAATTATAGCCAAACTTTGCCGTGATTTTTACTAAATCATCTGGAAACATTTTGTTGTGTCAATTGTTTGATTACGTTACTTGGCATTTCCTTGGCAACCAAATTTTATCGGTTTACCCAAATTTGGTGTTTTTCAGCTCAATTTTCGGTTTTATGTAATTTTCGCTTTTTATGAAAAGTTTATATCTTTACTGTCTGTGCATCCTGATTTTTTTTTCAGATTTTTTCAAATAGTCAAATTTGGAGATTTTCTGACATTTCCAAAACATTTTAAAATCCAAGATGGCGTATTGAAGATGGCGAATTTTTTTTAACGGATGACGTCATTCATTTTGGCGTGATATGACGTCATAATTGACACGTGATTGTCACTAAAATAAACATTTTGGATGCTTTACACACCATATAAGTCTCGTTTCTATAGCGTGAATACTTTTGGAGATACATATACGGGGGGGGGGGCACTTTCTGCCCTCCCCCACGGGCTCACGAACGAAAAAAAGCCCAGGCAGAATACGGTTAACGCAAGGAACTTACTTGAGCAGACTTGTCGGTTTCTTCTCGATCGTGCAAATTGTCTTTGTCCTCGTAACATTTCTCCTTCTCTTTTCCCTCAGCGGTCAAATTCAGATCGATCTAGAGTATAATAAACACGTTTTATAGTCAGTCTAGTTCAGTCACTTGACCGCTCTTCTCGCTTGTTTTACTTCCGGTAGCGAGTATATTTCGTACATTTCTGTGTCTACGCCAGAATATCTAGTCCGTACACAAATAAAGAAAATCGCCCTAACTCCAGAAATAAAGTACAATATCTCAAAAATATATACACGTACTTGAATTTCTAGACAACGGAAGCTCAAAGCATCGGTAGTGCAGTGTATATACATGTAGATCTACTGGGCCGGCGCATGCAAAGTTTCCTCGACCCATTTCTCAGCGCCATGCCACCGAAAGACACACCAGTGGTAGATCGCCTGGACTATAGTCAACTAATCGCAGACGACGTCCTTTAAGATTCAGAAGAACTTTTGAAAACTAGGCCTTAATTTTTTTTTCAAAACTTTTCGTAAATTTTAGTAAATACCCTAATTATATCGAGTTGCAACAGACAACACATAAAGTACTTAAAATGTCCCTTTATACTGGCCTACCGATCTTCTTTTCTGTCGTAACCACTGTAACAGATCGCCAAACGGAACGTATTCTATCACCAGGAACTTGTGCTCCTGCAGTGTGCAACATCCAACCAAGGATACGATATTCGGGTGTGAACCCAACAACTTCATCTGCGCTATCTCATACAAAAACTCTTCTTTTTGTTCTTCGCTTGGATCATCTGAAAATAGGTAAATGGTGGAAAACGTTTTCACATTGTTCACTGAAATTGCAAGACGTTGCCTCAACAGTCGCTGAACGACAGTCTAGATTTCCTAATCACGAGAACGTGTAATCACGTTACATTTTGAACACCAATTATACAAACCACAACAATCATTGACCAAGAAAGTACACCTTGTAATTCTTTGACGGCAACCTCCTTGTTGGCCTTGCTTGCAGGCTCCAGGCCATTTCTGGTGTCAAACACTTCTATTCCCTGTCGCCTCTTCAGAGTTGCTTTGTAAACCACACCAAACGCTCCTCGCCCCAGCTCTTCCTCGTATTCTATTTGATCGGGAAGAAGTTCCCATTTGTCAAACGGAATAATTTCGCGTCGTGAACGAGCTGATCTATAAAATATTGAGAAATGATGTTGCTTTAAGCAAATTATTGATAAAAAAATAATAATTAAATTTTGTCTATACTGTTTTTTGTTCGCATGTTGCGTGCTATCACTCACTTTAAATAAAAGTTGTAAGTAAATAGTAGTGCTTATTTTATAACATGACATAAACAATAGTATTAAAATATTATTTTCTTATATATTAGGATGCATCTCAATATTATTCTATTCCCATGAAAAAAAAAAAAAAACTACATACGTTTTGACAAGAAACTCGAAGTTAGCTCTTTCACATTCCATAAATCTAAATGCTTACAATCTGTGGTTTACGTAGCCTGATTCACAGACGGTCCGAGGGGTCGCTCGCTCTCACTGCCTTGTGGTGTGAGAGGTGGGCAGTGAGTGCGAGCGAATCTCGGACCGTCTGTGAATCAGGCTATGGTTTACAAAATGTGTTTCATGGGAAACGGAAGTAATGACGACTAATAAAAGATAACCTTTCTATCCGCTTGTGATGTTCCTTCCTGTAGCACCAGAAAACTACTACGAAACACAACAGCAATAACAAAAAGGCGACGCCAAATAATATGTAATCAATCCTTATATTGGAGGTCGCAGTTTCTCCTGTGGGTTCATCATCTTTATTTACTGAAAAGGTGAACAGATAAAGAAGAGTAAGAACTAAAATAAAAACCCGGATAAACATTGGATAAACATAATACTCGCAATATTGCACTCTATGACAAACTTCACTGTATATGCACCCCGGCCCAGAAATAGTTACAAGCAATATTGCGCCCCGGACTAGAATTGCGTTCTACTTTGGAAATCTTGCGCGATGAGGAGACACGAATATTTAACAATTATTCGCCGAAGGCGAAGTGAATATTCACCAATATTCACGAGCCTGAGGCGAATAATTGTTTTATAATATACAAAAGACAGGGGAAATGTTGAATTTCTCCGAGGAAAATAGAAAAAGACCAGAATGTTCCGCCATTTTTTGCCCGAGAAAAACAAAATTGAACTTCGTGGCATTTCCAAATAAGGTAGAGAGGGTATATTGCCTCTGAGACCATGAGTAGGGAACCAATCAAATTGCTCGAAAATGCATTATCCGATGGTTAGTATATTATAACAACTATTATAATATACTCACCACAGGATATTGCCACAGTTTTGACAATTATTCCACTTAATCGAGTCGTACACGAACTCATAGCCAACGACGCGCTACGCGCCTCGTTGGCTATATAAGTTCATGCACGACTCGATTTCGTGCTAATTAGCTAGACTGCTGAAGAAAACGCTACCCTAGTCATGCATGTACACTGTTTAAAGTGCACCTAACCCCAAACATTTGTATTCGTTTAAATTAATTTACTTATAATTTGAAACTTAAATGCGAAGAAATTTTTCGATTTGGTTGAATCCTCGATTTTTTGTGCCCCGACAAAGTCTCCAAAATTGCACCTAAAACGACGCCATTTTGTTGCACGGCCGCGTTTGAGGGGAATGAGTTCTAGCGGCTGTGTGACGTCTACTCGGGAACGTTCGATCCTTCGCGTCCACTCATTTACTTCAGAAAGATGCGATACACATTCAAAAAGTGTGTAGAAACGCCTTCCAGGTGCGTTATTGGCCGTTGCAGCAGCACGCCAGATTTAGATAAAGGTATACTATACCATTTTAAAGCGATGGTCGAGAACATACGAAAAAGACGGTGGATTTTGTAAACTCAAATGAGCGAAGTGGGACTGTGCGGAGAGTCATAAATTTGAGAACTCTGGAGTTTGTCCGCGCACTTCCAGTAGACTTCCTAAGGCTATTTTCAAATCTACCCTGTCGAAGTCAACTAGCAGTTCGACCAAATGTTACCGAAACGTTATCTCTACCAATGACATAGCCGGCAAAATTCAATAGCACGAGCGTGGAATCCGAGCGTTCATCCGTAGTATCGCGCAACTGTATGGCGTCAACATTTCTTCCTCGTGCGAAGCAATTCAGGAAATTTTGAGGTCGGTCAAAGACGAATTTCTTTCGAATGACTAAATAAGAAAAATGACAAAATATTTTGACTCTAAACATTTTTTCTGAGGCCGGGAAATAAGCAGTGCGACAGCCGTGTGTACAGATCGTAACATCAATGGTATCAATGCGGACCACCGAGGGAACATACCCACTTCGCTTATCGAGGAAGAAAAAGTCATTTATTTCACGGTTTTTACTTGAAAATTAACTTGATTCACTATGGTGGTTATTTGGAGTAGTAACGACAAACGTTTGAGGATGTCAAAACTGTTGTGATGTGGCTTGTTTCCTTTCAGTTTGTTTTCTGCGGCTTAAATTTTCAGGCCCGCGCGCGAGCAAGCCGATTTTCAATCGATCGACTGTCTCTTGGCTGCGCCTCAAGCAACTCTTAATGCACTTCTCTATAAACTCTCGATAGACAACCCAATACTTAAATAGAACTGAGCCAAAACAAGCTTTATTGGATGGCATATTGGTAAACTGTAACCTCGCTAAACAGACATCTACGAAAGTATCTAAACAAAAGCCTCGAGCGAGAATTCTTACAACTGCGACGGTTACTTGGCTGTTGCAAACATTAAATGGTGAAAAGCTGGCATTTAACAGAATAACCATTGCTTTACGAAATGCATACTCGCAAAAATATAAATGTCTAAAACGCTCGTCGGAGTAGCAAAGTTTATAGGTGACACGAATATTGCTTACCATTGACTGGCTTCTTTAGTGCCATCTAAGCGGTCCTTGGGCTTTCTTTAAGGCTCTTCATTCGCTTTGACCTCCTTTTCACATTTATTTGTCCATTCCAGGTCTCGAAGCGGTTCATCTGCGAAGATTTTTTCCTCATTGCCGCTTGAAGTATTGATTGAGGAACGCATATTTATGTATAAATCACGCGTCGATTCCAGCTCGATTTCTACTTCAGAAATGAAGTTTATTTCGGAGTAATTCGAATCGAAACTTAACTTTGACTTCGAAGATGAAGAACGCACAATTTCGAAACAAAATTATTCTGTTTAAGTCCCAAAAGACATAGAAATGATCCCTTTTATGTTCAATTATCCCAAACAAATACAGAGAAATGACAGAGGCGCTATATTGTGTGGTTCCCGAGTAGACGTCATAACTCGGCACCAGACTCCAGACTCCCTATACGCGGTCGTGCAACACATCGAACGTGACTTCAGCAGAGCATAGAAAATCGAGGATTCAACCGAATCCAAAACTTTTTTCGCAGAAATGCTTCGAATTACATGTAGATTTATTTAAGCGAAGAAAAATTTTTGGGGTTAGGTGCACTTTAACTATTAATGGTAATATTAAAGTTACGAGACGATTTAAACTGATAGTCCTGTATTTTCCGACTTTTCTCCTCTAATTAACAACAAAAGAAAAAAACAACAGCTGTACATGTCATCTCCGTCAAACTTAATAAACAAAGTATGAACATGATTAAAATATTAATATATTTATAACATAGAGGGCAAAATTACTGAATGCTGATTGGCTGAGACAGAGGGCATTTTTCATTAATTTTGCTTTGCCCGGGGCAAAATTACTTGATCCTAATTGGACGAGCGGCAAAATTCCTCGCTCCTAATTGGCTGAGCGCGCTGCACTTAGTTGGCTTCTTGACGGCGGGAATTTGAGCAGAATTTTTCAAACACAGCGCTCGCTTGTACTTCGCTTCGGAGTTTGACTTCAGTTTCCCGAGTTATTTGATGAAAAAGGAATGAAAACCGGGTGATAGCTTGAAACGAAATTCCGAAAGCTGAATCTCAGTGTTTCACTCGAAACAACAGAAGATTATTTCAGTTGAAAACTAGAAAACATCAGCGAGACACTTGGCGAGTTTGCGACGAAATTCATTCATGGCGGCCAACTGACTTCTTCGCTTCACTTCTGTTATACGGGCTTCATCATGTGCAACCCAGAGTAAAGAGCACAGAGTTTGTTCAAAGAAAGAAGAAGGACAAATTAAACGGGAGAAATTACCTCTACAAGTTTGTTTGGAGTCGTCGTTTGCTGTTTTATCGATGTAGGATTGACATGACGATGTAAAGCAGCTCGCAGCGGAAAGCTTCAAAACATACAAACAGGTGAATAAAATTACTTTTACTTGGCTTGAGTGTAAGCTTGTTATTTTTTCACGACTTACATAACGTTATCCTGTTCTGAACGTAAGGGTTTGCTCGATCTCGCTGTGATTCTGTGTGATTTTAGGAAGGAATATTTTCGTTCCAATTCCGCCGGCTGAATTTAGCTTCGCGCCTTGAATGTTTTCCGAAAATTTTGCCCTCTATGTCATAAACAAGTAATCGCATGTTTCCTCGTAAAATTAAGGATTAATATCACTTGTGTTTTCAGAAGTTGCAGAAATTGCCCTTGTCGCTGCGCGACTCGGGCAATTTCTGCAACTTCTGAAAACACGCGTGATATTAATCCTTAATTTTACTCGGCCCCATGCGATTACCTATACTAATGACGAGTAATAATAATTTTTATTTTAATCATCAACATTATAGTCTTCCACCTTCGTTTCGTTTTCTCGACCAACAATACGAATCCTACTTTAATCTCACAGCTTGTTGGTTAAATTCGGACTTGCTACTTTGTAACTATCCAATCCAAGAAGATGAAAGTTTCCAAAGTGTGGAGCAACGGATGAAACAGCACTGAACTTACCTAAAACCCACATGCCAAAGTGGGTTTATATCCATCCATCCATCCATCCACCACCCATCGTCCATCCGTCCGTCCGTCCGTCCGTCCGTCCGTCCGTCCATCCATCCATCCATCCATCCATCCATCCATCCATCCATCCATCCATCCATCCATCCATCCATCCATCCACCCATCCATCCATCCATCCATCCATCCATCCATCCACCCATCCATCCATCCATCCATCCATCCATCCATCCATCCATCCATCCATCCATCCACCCATCCATCCGACCATCCATCCAACCACCCATACCCCCTACCCTTACCCCAAATACCAGCAGCACCCCCTCCCCCAGCCCACCCACGTTAGGAGAGTGAGTTGGCATATATTTTCAGAGGTTGGTTATTATTCGTTAACCCTGGGATGCACAAAGTAGGTGGGGTGTAGGCTCGTAAGTGTTTTGTAGTTTTTAGCTATAGTTTAAGAGGTTTTAAGCAGTAGGGTAGCCCGTCGGATACATGTCTTTAATTTATAATATTCCTAAAAGGGATATTTTGTCACTGATGTCATAAGCGCCTTGAGTTGTGTGTATTTATTAATTTAAAGTAAACATAGTTATTCTAACCTTTATTGCACAGATTCTCGCTGCAGCATTGTACTTGGCATGCCTCTGGTGAAGTCACACACTCCTTAAAAAAGTTCGCAGTGTCATTACAAAGAGCATCACTGGTACATCCATGATAAAAGCGTTGTATTGCACTGCACGCTTCCTCTGTGATCCGCTGTATCGAGGCGTAAAAACAGCGATCAGCACTGGAACTCTTACAGTAGACTTGTTGGTGATGCTTTTGGCATTCCTCGCGTGAAACCGTGCTAGTGCATTTAGAACAACTCAGCCCCGATTCTAGTAAAACAAAAGCAATCAAAAGTTAACAAATTCACTGAAATGGACGCCAGCGCCTTATTTAATTTTCCCCAATAGAATGCGAGAGTGCAAAACCACATTCCGATAAACCACTACCGGTTCTTAGCGAAACGATGTCTGAATAAGGAGCGCGAAAATTCCTACATAATCTCTATCTATATCTGATTTTTTTAAAGAAAAATTAATAGATTAAGACATTGTTTGTAGTGACTTTTCGAATGGAGAATTTCAGTGGAATATTTATGAAAAAATCCATGGATCTCTTCCTTCAGTTTTACGTCTAGTAACGACATGTTTCTGCTCATTCGACAATAGTTTTATTCTCAAACGCTTTCTATGCCTCTCTGAACGAACCCTCGGACTTTTGGCGTCAGCAATAACAAACAAACAATGCGTAAAGACTTTGTTTCGGAACTAAACTTTTTATTTCAATTGTTTTCGAGAAACTATGTACAAAACCCTTAGCCTGGGCTTTTTTGGAGTTCGTAGACGTTCTGGGAAGCAGTAAGTGCTCCCCAACCCAAAATTTTTATGTTGGTGGTAATCACTCGTCAATCATGAATTTGGGCAGAACAGCCTGTAAAAACATGATTGCTATGGAAACGACAAGTCACGCGAGGAAAAAATTGACTGACGAAAGTGTTGCCCGATATTTTAGGAAAAGACACGACGTCTGGTTATTTGATATATTGCTTTAATGTTTTTAAGGTAAATTTGAATCAGCGCGGGTATTTTGTGTCCCCTCCGCTAAAGCAAAATATGCTTATATCCTTTGTAATTAACCTTCGCACTACTTCCCAGATCAGGGACGTATCGTATTAAAACGATATGGATTATTCCATTCGCCCTTGTTGGATATGTAATATACGCGCTCGTTGACTATTTATCCTTTCATATCCAATTCGGGCTCATGGAATAATCGTTATAGCGGACACCCGCTGGACGTAGTTTGGAGTCGATCCAGTTTCAGTCAAACCTATATAGCTTTCGCCGGGTGGAAGGGGGATTTTGTCCGTAATAGCGGGTACGTGTCTGTAATAACGGGGTGTTCGCGCAAGGCGAGAGTTGACTGTATATCGAAATTTACAATTTGAATATTAATGGAAATTTATACGAACTTTACAATCCTGACTCAAGGTGTCATAGAAACCTATTTTTTGGCATAGCGCCTAGAGATTGTTATGTCCGGTCTGAAAGACCGAAAGGCTCCTAAGTGGGATATAGGGCAAAACAAACTTGCGAGGGGAACGAACCGAGCGCGGGTCCGCGCTTTGCTCACTCGGCTCGCCGATTTTGTCGCCCTATATTAACCTTACTTAGGACCCTGTTCACAGGCTAAAAAAAAAACCGGTTTGAATATGGTTAATGTAATTGCCTTTGTTACACAGGTCACCCCTGCAGCATTCCACATCCACTGGGTTCTCTGCCATTTCTTTTCGGCACTCGTTAGTTGTGGCACATCCTTTCTTATAGGTTACCATTTGGCCGTCATCCTTCGTAGCTTTCATACAGTGACTCATGGGCAAGTTGCAGCTCACTCTTGTTTGCTTCCTTGCGCAATCAGCAAATGATATGTTGCTTGAACACTGATAACAGGAGATGCCTGCAAGAACAAGTTGTTATTTTCAGTGATCTTCAGTAATTTATATTTTCTCGTTTTTCATATTCTCGAATTCATTCCAAACAACTAAAGTAAAACTATTCTAAAGACAAATTAAGATGTAATAAGATAAATTTTGAAGCGTTTGAAATCGTTTAGCTGTCCCAAAACTTTCCTGGAAAATGTTTCCTCGTCCTGTCTCATAAAAAGAAAACCCGTTTGTATTTGCTATTGGGATCTCCTACATCTTCTAATACATGTATGATAAGAAACGTTACAGCGTGTTTTTTTCTCGGTTGAGCAAAATTATAGCCGTCTCATTGTGCTCCGCCCTTTTACTTTCCATTGAGTGTGAGTCGAGATGAAATCCGGCGAAGCATTGCAATATTGCGACTGATATAAAACACAGCAGCAACCCATGAATGTTTGGTCTTCTGATTTTGCTGAAATTCTCCTCCCGACAGAGCCATGACAAGCGATACATCTCAAATCACAAATCACTACCTAGACTATCATTATCTCCTTCGCAGCCGTTATTTATTTTTGTCGCCACGAAACGTTTCTCTCCACGGCTGCGAATGAGAATAAGTAAGATAGAGCCTCATCAGTCTAAAGTTTGGTTCTTATATGGCAATATGAACGTCTGCGATGTCGTTGGCGGCTCTGCCGTGAGCTGGATGAACCGGATTACAACAGGTCTTTACCGCCGCATGCCTGCGAAGTTGAACTCAAGTCAGTCTGGCGTCCTTACGGCATGCTGGTGGTAAAAACACGTCTTCAATATGAACACCATCTGCGATATAGCTGCATGGGGCAACTGCAAGCAACGACAACGCAGGTCGACCGCGCCGGCAGAACAGTCGGGCGTATTCAATGTCAATATATCTTACCTTTATTACAAAGGTCATCCTCGCAGCATGTAATAGCTTTATTCTCCTTGTGTCTGCATTGAGCTGCTGAGGCACATCCTTTGTAGAAAACGGCGGCTTTTTCATCTATGTAGTCTGTTGCATTCTCTTGTATAAAGCAATAATTCAGTGGGAATGCACAATTGACTGCCTTTTGTTTTTTTGTGCAGTCAGCAAATGACATGTTGCTTGAGCACTGATAACAGGAGATACCTTAAAACGAGATAAAAAGTGTGTTAACCCTATGATTGCAAATAATTATTACTTAGGTGACCGTTTTGTCGGTCACTAAAAGACTCGGTTGAATCGCTCAGCCAAACCGGAAGGACGAGAGCTGGGGCAGAGTGCTGTTCGTGTAACGAAGTATTCAAGTCTTGGCTGCTAAGGGAACGTTCGAGGAACTTGGGTCTTCATTGCGTGGGACTTGCGTGGGACTTGCGTGGGACCGAAAACGATGCTCTTTTTGTAATAAGAAATGATTTTTTTTTGTCTACTGTTTAGTCGGAACAGGAAAAAATAATATTCACATTGATTGTTTATTTTTAGTCGGAAAGGAAAATAATGCTGACCATGCCAAACGCATCGGAGCATGCCGATTAGATTTAAAGGTCAAATGCAACAAAATTTTAGTAAGATTAGTTTTAAGTCGAAATAATATGGGATATTATGAATAATCATATTCTTAAGTTTGAAACGATTTGGACAAACCGTCGTCGAGATATTCGACTTTGAAAACTGCCTTTTTTTCGCTTCCACAAACGGAAGCGTTCGGGCAAACTTCGGAAAATTGTCGGAAATGGGAAGCTCACCACATATGACGTCACATACACGCGCGAGTCCGCGAGAAGAGCGATAATTACAACATTCTGCAGTTTCAAAACAACAAGTAAGGTGTTTTGTGCTACTTTTAACTGTAGTAACTGTTCAAAATCAGGCGTAAGCTTTTTTACATTCCCTAAAGACGAGAAGAGATGCAAGGAATGGGTGAGATTAATGAAAAGGAAAGATTTCACGCCAACTGCAGCATCTCGTCTTTGCTCCGTGCATTTCTCCCCTGAAAGCTTCGAGCAGAATCTTGAGTTAGGGCACACCTGGGATCTCAGTTCAAGCCACGAAGACTTCGACTGAAAGCTGATGCTTTACCGACCATTTTCAACTTTGGAAAAAATTCCGTAAAGCGAATTATTATATCTCTTATATAGTACGCGCGCTGTGATTGGTCAATTTTACGGGCCGTATTCTACAGTACGGCCCGCGAAATTTGAGAGTGCTTCTCATGACGATGCTATCTTTGCAAGTTTGTTTCGATTAATTTCAAATTCTGCATAATAATGTCTCACGAAGACGATTTTGAAACCTACTTAAAGCGTTTGTAATCGGATGAAGAGCTTTAGAAACAAAAGCGAAGCGAAGAGGATCTTCCAAACTTCAAACGCGATTGATCAGTCGGGATCTTTAACGTCCAACGGCGAGCCGGACTAGATTCAGGAACTTGACAGTTTTATCTCTGCCGAAAAGTCGGCAAACTGACTGTGAAGAAGAGGAATTTTGAATGGAAAAGGTTTGAAAAGTTCTGCTATTAAGGAGCAGACGAATGGAACATTTAACGTGGAAACGTAAGTCTTTACCTGTTGATATTTTTGACAAGCTCCTCAGTAAATTTTTCACCAAGTTATTCTGCAGCAAGCACTTCTCAGGACGACACAACTGCAAAGCGCCACAAAATGGACGGCAGTATCTTAGAAGACTTTTGTCTCGTAGTTTTTTTGACAATTTTAGTGTTCTCTCGTTCAGTATTTGTAAGGAACACTGTCGTATTTTCAAGTTTGACGAACACGCTGTATTAAAGTTAATTGCGGTGCTTTCTTCTCAATCGGTGAATTGTCGTTGTCTGTTTAACGGACTTCAAGAAGTAATTTAAAAGTAAACTTGAACTGTACCTAGCTAGTTTTCATGCTTTTACAGAAAATAACTAGGTAGAAATTATTTTAAGATGTTTGAAGTTTGGATTCAAATCGTGTTTACATGCCAAACTGTTTTCGAAAGCCAATAAAATTCGCTTGTCCTTTGCCCATGATGCGCGTCAGTCAAATGAAACTGCTTTCCTCGCGCTTGACTTGAAATGTTTTCCTTTCTCCAGAGCGAGAGATTTAATAAATATCTTACTAGGCCTCATCTTCTCGGTTAGTAAGAGGTATGTATTGACCAAGAATATCCTTCAAAAAGCACGACGAACACGGAGTGCGGTCGTTCACGACGTTCAGCCTTTGCGAAACGCAGAAAGCTAAAGGTATAAAGTCGAAAACTTTCTTGTATCAGGTTTGATTTGACAGATCCACCAACTAGTTTTCTAATCTGAGCCTACAATAAAAAGGCCGGTAAATAACGTTTTTATTTGTTTCCTACTTGCATGGTTCTGTGATGCTAGAAATTATCTTGAAAATCTGTTTTTATTAACGCAAGTTCGCTATTATTAAACACTACCGAAGAAACTCGGACGATTAATTTCTTATACCGAAATATGTAATTACAGAAAGGTACGTAGCTGTGAAGAACAGACGATGGAGTCTCGAACAGAATTTCACCTCTAAAAGTAGCTGAAATGAGAAGCTATTTCAAATTTAACACAAAAACCATTCATAGTCGCAACCGGCAAATTTTAGGACAATCTTCATTCTTCAATACTCTTGAAGCATTTTTCGAGTAAAACTGTTTCCTCCGTTTTCTACAATTTCATTTCCCATGTTAATCTAATTTTTGCATTCGGTCGGGTGGCAATTTACAATTTTCATTTTATATTCAAGCTTGCATTCAATTCCAACGTACGGCACAACTATAAATTTATACTTGCCGAGAATTATTTTCTGGACTACCGGTATCACTAGGTTCTTTCTTGAAATGGAGAAACGAAAAGCAAATGATTAAAACTAAGGGGCAAATTCTGTCGGTTAAAATCAAATCAGCACTCGCCTTTTTGAAGAAATGCAAGCTCTTTAATTCCACTGCGTAGTTCTTCATTCACGTGTCAATGATAAGAGAGCAATATAATGTGAGAAATTCAGTACAAGCTTCTTCGCATCGACCTTCACACGTTGCTGAAAACACGCGCGAAAACACAAGCTCACCACATATGACGTCACAAAAACAGTAAATTCGTTTCCATTCCAAGCGCGGTCTGGTTCGTTTTCGTTAAGCCGTCGGAAATTCTCGGACATTCTCGAATTTCGTGCCTTATAAGCGCCACAAATCGCCCTAAACCAGCTTTTGAGGGTTGAGTATGATTGATGCTAGTATAAAGAACAGTTTTCGCGACAAAAGAAAACAATGCCAAATTTCGTTGCATTTGACCTTTAACAAGTTACGTCATTCATATTCATGGCGAAATGACCACGGCTTTAACTGCAACGAATCACGGAAACCACAGACATAAATGTGACCGGAGAATTTGCTGTAGTCGTAGTTATCTGTGAAAGCATTTCAGCGCGATTTGTTTTGTTGACTCGGACGAATTTCAACTTGCAATTGGTATGATAAATTTGCTGTAGTTTGGATTATACACGTTTGATAACTCTGTTTAGGTGGAATTTTCAAGTCCACCAGGCTCCAGTTGTTCAAAGGGTGGATAACGCTATCCACCGGATAAATCGCTATCCAGTGGATAAGTGTTAACAAAACAAACTACGCTATCCACTGGACGGTGATTTATCCGGTGGATAGCGTTTTCCATCCTTTGAGCAACTCGACCCAGGGATTTATCTGTATAAATCCCTTTCATTTGGGATGTATTAGTTAAATGGACACTGTCCCAGCTATTCATGATCAGCTCAAAACTGTTATAAATGGACGAAATGGTCCCTATAAATGTATGGAATAAGAACAATAATAAACTGTAACTAAATGATAAAAAGTAATTTATTGAAGTTAAAGTTAAAGTTAACAAGTTTTATCATTGTAAATTTGTATCTAATAAGGACGCAGTTTCTATGTTTTCTTTTTTAGTTTTTAGGCTTTTTTAATGTATACATATATAGGTATTTACTCTTAGTTTTACTCGTTGGGGGTTTTATTATGTATAAGCCTACCAAATTATACAGCGTGTAGTTTTACGTCGTTTAATCTTATTTATCTTATTATATATATATATAATTTAAATTAATCTAATTTAATTTAATTTGACCATTTACTGTCGCTATACATACACGCGTGAGTTTGTCAGTAATGCGTGCGCAAGTTTGTCCTTGATGCGCGCGAGTTTGTTATTAGCACGTCATTTAAACTTGTGGCGCGTGCTGTATTATTTTCCGTTGACACGAATTTTGAATTATGTAAGACCAGTTTGCTGTACTTGACGCTCCTGAAGAAGGCCGCGACGGCCGAAACGTTGAGAATTAAAAGCTAAACATCTAAACTGGAGTTGGAGATTTGACCTTTACAGTTCAAGCATTTACTTACAACCGCATTCAAGTTTCCATGATCGCTCAAGTGATCCTCCAGTTGAAGACAAGAAGATGAGCATTGTTTGAGAGACTTCTCTACAGTTCTATTTCTATAGTTCTAGTTGTTTCTTGAGTCGGTCAAGAACGATTTGTTCAGTCCTACCAATTTTCTACCATCCACGACAATCTTACTGTTGGTGAAAGAAAGGCTCTCTCAAAACTCAAAAGCTTGGATGAACAGGTCATCAAAATTCAAGATAAAGGTTCCAAATTTGTCATCCTTGATCAAACAGAATATTCTTCCAAAATGCTCAATCAGCTAGAGGAACCGCTTCACTACGAAGCATTAGCCACTGATCCTAGCGGCAATCATGTTAGGACCATTTCAGCATGGAGCAAAAAATGGCTCCAAAAAGGGCAAATTGATCAAAAAATTGCTAATTGGGTAGTTAACAGCGACGCTAAGCCGGGAAAAGCTTTTGGTACTATCAAGACTCACAAGGAGGGGAACCCGCTCAGGCTCATTACTTCATGTTGTGGGACAGCCATTGAAAATCTTTCTGCTTTCACCGAATTTTACCTCAAACCGTTAGCCAAAAATCTACCATCATTTGTCAAAGACACCACCCATTTATTGCAAAAAATTGAAGATCTCAACAAACATAGTCCTTTCCCCGAGGGTACCCTTCTTGTTTCATGGGATGTTGTGTCGATGTTTCCTAATATCGATAACAACTTGGAATAAATGCCGTTACTGATGCTTTAAATTCACGTGAGATTCAAATTCCATCAACCGAATGTATTGTTGAAGCCGTTAAGATTTGTCTGGAACACGATAACTCCAATTACGAGGACAAACACTTTTTTACAAATTCACGGCACAGCTATGGGCCCCAAGAACGCGTGTAGTTACGCCGATCTAGCTATGGGTGTTATTGATCTTAAGGCCAAATCGGGAGAGATCAAACCCAGTCTTTGGTGGAGATATAGGGACGACATATTTGATTTATGGACCCAGGGGACCAGTAAATTGAACGAATTTACAGAATTTATTAACTCATTATACCCCACCATAAAATTCACCATGGTCTCCTCCGAAATTTCACTCAATGTTTTGGATCTCACCCTTTCTTTAGTTAATGGGTTCATTCAAACTGATATCTACTCCAAACCCACGGACCATCATATTTATTTATTACGTAGTAGCGCCCATCCTGCCCATTGTACTAAAGCTATCCCATTCGGAGTTGCCACCCGGGTTCGCAGGAACTGTTCCACTATTGAGAAATTTAATGAAAAAAGCAAGGACTATCAGGGATATCTGGTCAGCCGAGGTTACCACCCTCTTGGGGTCAGAAAACAATTTGATAAGGCCAAAGCCATACCCAGGGAAGACCTCCTCGTTCCAAAATTGCGAGACAAAAAAGTTTTGTTCCCTTTGGTTGTTGATTTCAACCCGCATTTTACCCAAAGTTAATGAAATTATCAAGTCCCACAGCCATCTTATTTACAATTCACCCGTTGTAGCCCAAATTTTTCCCAAGGGGTCAATTATTCCATCTTTTCGACGAGCCAAAAACATCAAAGACCTTTTGGCGTGTCCCAAGAGCTCTAATTATACCAACGTTAATGAGTTACTTACAGGATGTTTTAAATGCAAAGGGAAATGCGATTTGTGTATGAATTATTTTAGGGAAAGCAGGGTCTTTCATAGTGCTTGTACAGATCGCTTCTATACTCAGTATAGAATTAGACAACATCTTAACTGTAAATCTAAAAATGTTGTTTATCTAGCCACATGTAAGAAATGTAAAGTTCAATACGTCGGTTTCTACTACCAATGAATTCAAAGTCCGATTTCGGAACCACAAGTCGGCTTCGCGTATTAGAAAGACCACTTGCGAACTCGCCGTGCATTTTAACAAAGAAGAACATCACATGTCTGACATTGAATTCATTGTTATTGAACAAATTTGTAATGTTAGCGATAACAATATGGAAAAGCGCTTGTTAACTAGAGAAGCTTTTTGGTGCTCACAACTTTGCACGCTGCAACCTTATGGCCTCAACAAACGGTCTGAGTTTAACTCGAAGAATAGAATTAGGTTTAATTAGTAGTTCTTTCACCATATAATTTACACTGCATTGTTGTCATATGAATATATTTTTATTTACCATTGTTTTTAATTTTTAGTTGTATATATACATTTCTACTATTACGCAACGTGATTACATAACCTTAATTTTATTTTTACACTTTTTTAATACTTCATTAGCTTTTATTACCCATTGTAAACCAATTTAATTAATTTTTTTCTATATAAGCCTTATGCAATGTTTTATTTTGTTTACCCAAGTATTTTATAAGCTGTATACACTGAAGAAGCCCGAACGGGCGAAACCGTCTGTATTAAATCAAGACATGTGAGAAGTTCGTTGGTGACTCTTTCTTCATTCAAACTATATATATATATATATATATATATATATATATAGTGTAGTATTGATTTCCGTAAAACAGTGCTCAATACATGGAAGTAGAGCGAAGTATATGGTTTGAGAAAAAGACAAATAAACTACAAGTTCATCCTTACAAGCCTGTTTCGTGGTTGCACACTGGGCAACCACGAAACAGGCTTGTAAGGATGAACTTGTAGTTTATTTGTCTTTTTCTCAAACCATATATATATATATAATTAGATGCAGATCAAAACTCTTTACTTAGTAGGGGCCCCTCGTTTTGTCCGGTCCCCCGTGACATTAATCGAATTAAATTATTAGAGGATTGGGAGAAATTTGAAAATCGACTTAGATCAGCTGTTTTCTTCCACAATGACCACGACAACAATGACTCTAGTGCCGATAATAGCGTGCCTGTTTTCCCCACCGTTAAGAAAACCACTCGTTGGAAGGCCCCTTTGTCTCGTATTCCAGAACTTGAATTATTTTTAGAGTCGGTCAAAACGGAATTGTTCAACCCTGACAACGTCCGTTTCATCCCGGACAACCTTTCCAAAGGGGAGAGACAGGCCCTATCTGCACTTAGAGATATTGACAGTCAAACCATTAAAATCCAAGACAAGGGTTCCAAATTTGTGATCATCGACACAGATGAATATGACGCCAAAATGAAAGAACAATTACAAAACCCTATTCATTATGACAAACTAGATTCCGATCCAAGCACTGATCATGTTAGTGTCATTTCGCAATGGGGAAAGAAGTGGCTTGAAAGGGGACAAATTAGCGAAAATATTGCTAAATGGGTTGTCAATGAAAATGCAAAACCGGGCAAGGCCTTTGGTACCATCAAAACTCACAAAGAGGGGAATCCCCTCCGGCTTATTACATCGTGCTGCGGTACTGCCATTGAAAATCTGTCCGCATTCACTGAATTCTATCTTAAGCCTCTTGCCCAAAATCTTCCATCTTTTGTCAAGGACACTACTCATTTTTTGCAAAAGATCGAGGATCTTAACAAATCAGGCCCTTTTCCTAAAGAAAGTATTTTGGTCTCCTGGGATGTTGTCGCCATGTTTCCTAATATTGACAACAATTTGGGAATCAATGCCATCACGGACGCCCTTAATTCTCGAGCAAATAATTTTCCTTCCACCGATTGTATTGTTGAAGCTGTCAAAATTTGTCTCCAACACAACAATTCTCACTTCAAGGACGAAAACTTCCTCCAAATCCACGGGACGGCCATGGGCCCTAAAAATGCATGTAGCTATGCCGACTTGGCTATGGGTGTTATCGACAAGAAAGCCATGTCAGGGACTATAAAACCTAACTTGTGGTGGAGATATAGGGACGATATTTTCGACCTTTGGACACAGGGACATTCTAAAACTGATTGATTTTACGCAATTTATCAACTCCCTGTATCCAACTATTAAATTCACCCTTGTCCATTCTCCTACATCGCTCAATGTTTTGGATCTCACGCTCAATTTTGTTGAAGGATACATCCAAACGGATATCTATTCTAAGCCCACAGATAATCACATTTATTTGTTACGTAATAGTGCCCATCCCGCTCATTGTTCCAAAGCCATCCCCTATGGAGTGGCTACTAGAGTCAGAAGAAATTGCTCCACCCCCGAATCTTTTGAAAAACGTAGTGTAGAATATCAAAGTTATTTAATTAATAGAGGCTACAACCACTCCCAAGTTAAGCAACAATTTGACAGAGTCAAATCAATTCCTAGGGAAAATTTGCTTGCCCCCACCACCAAGGAGTCTAAGAAAGTGTTTCCGCTTGTTTTAGACTACAATCCAAGTTTACCTAGCATCGGAAAAATTTTTAATTCGTATAAACATCTCATTCACAATTCACCCTCTCTGGCCAAAATATTCCCCAAGGGATCCATCATTCCATCATTCAGAAGAACCAAAAACATTAAAGATATTCTAGCACGCCCTCGTCGCACTAATTACAATTACACAGATGTACAAGGTTGTTTTAAATGCAAAGGGAAATGTGATCTCTGTCGTAATTTTTTAGTAGAATCCGATCACTTCACTAGCGCTAGCACCAACAGAATCTATCCCATCACACAACATCTCCATTGCAAATCTAAGAACGTGATTTACCTAGTCACTTGTAATAAATGTAATGTTCAATATATAGGATCCACAAGCAACGAATTTAAAGTCAGATTTCGCAACCACAAATCGGCTATGAGTACAAAGAAAAACACTTGTGAGGTCGCGATACATTTTAACAAAGAAACTCATGTTTTGTCTGATTTTGATTTCGCTATCATTGAACAAGTTTTCAATTTCAGTGACAATAACAGCCTCGATCATCGCTTGTTAACAAGAGAAGCTTATTGGAGTGCACAACTTTGCACCCTTCAACCTTACGGTTTGAATAAAAGATCTGAGTTCAACTCCAAGAATAGAATAAGATATAATTAATACCACAAATTGCCGTTTAGTTTTTCGAATACTTTTGTTTTCTACTGACCCACAGGTGTTCTTCTTACGTAATCATGGTTAAATTCAAAGAATATAATTGTATAATCGTTCAAGGGCTTTATCAAGGAATTTGTTACAAGGCTGAGAGTATAGCCGCATACAATACCGGAGTTCAGGGGCTTAATTTTAGGATTTTGTTATCAATCATTCGAAGGCTTTTTATTCGGATCCTGTTACCCTGGAGTAATATTGTACACTAGAAAACGCTTTAGTTCAAGGACTTTGAGTTAAGAATTTGTTACGAACTATATTGTTTATTTATTTCCATTGTAATTTTCCTTGTAATTACGTAATACTCTAGTGGTCCGGTACCTTTTAATTAGCACTTTCTCTAGGCCATTCATTTTTATTCACCAGTAATTAATAATTTTATTGTTTGTAATTTTTTAATATTTGTTTGAATTGTATTCTCGCTTATATAAGACCCAATTTTTAAAAACATTTTTATTCCAAGTATTTTTTAATCCGTTATATGTACTGAAGAAGCCCGAACGGGCGAAACGTTTGCATTAAAGTTTTTGACATGGTAAGAAGTTCGCTGTTTGCTCCACTCCACACATACTATATATATATATATATATATATATATGTATATATATATATATATATATATATATATATATATATATATATATATATATATATATAATATATATATATATATATATATATATATATATATATATATAGTCCAGTTCGAAGATAAAACCAAAGACGGACAACCTTTGATATGTAAAAAAATTTAAAAAACTTTACTAAAACGTTTCGGTCGTTTGACCTTCATCAGTTGTACAGAGTAATAACAGAATATTGACCCTTATATATAATTACACGACGAACAATAAACAAAATCATGGCAAAAGATTATATAACAAATTGAAAAGAAAAATTAGAACAATAATACAAAATTAAAGGCAATTACATAATCGGACTAGAAATAAACAATACAGAAGCAAAAGGTACTAACGAATTACAAATATCACGTAAACAAGACACTATAATTCAAGCATAACAAAATCCCTTGGCTATCACAAGTCCGATGAATATCCGCGGCGAATCTGCATACATAACAAATTCCCCGCATGCGGTCTTTAAACAATTGAACACAACGTAATAAATTCCGCACCGAAGCCCTTGAATATATGTAACGCCAGCAGAAATAACACATTCCTGAGAAAGGGCCTTTGAATGCTTGAATTAAAGTGTCTTTAAATATAAATAAATACAAAACGAGTAAACTAGACAACCTTGCTAAAGGTGAGAGAATTCAGACACCGTAATTAGGATACAAGATAAAGGTTCTCGCTTTGTTTAATTAACCCAGTTGAATATGAAGCTAAAATGCTTGAGCAGCTCAACAATCCTCTTCACTATAAATTATTAGACCAAGATCCCACCGCTAGACATTTAGGTTCAGTAGAGCAGTGGTGTTCCAAATGGTTGCAAAATAGCGAAATTTCAGCAGAAGTAGCTTCGTGGATTCTTAATAGAAACGCTAAGCCCGGGGTCGCGTTTGGGAACATCAAAACTCACAAGAGGGACAACCCATTACGTTGATAACATCGTGTTGCGGTACGCCTATCGAGAATTTATCGGCCTTTACAGAGTTTTACTTGCAACCATTAGCTCGCAAACAACCATCTTTCGTTAAGGACACCACTGATTTACTTAACAGAATAGGAGAACTTAACAAGAAAGGCCCCTTCCCTGAGGGTACACTACTAGTTTCATGGGACGTAGTCTCGATGTTCCCCAACATAGATAACAATCTGGGGTTAGGAGCGGTGCGGAAAGCACTTGATGCCAGAGAGAGCTCATTACCGTCCACCAATTGCATTTTAGAAGCTGTAGAGATCTGCCTTAAAGCAATCATTCAGTCTTCAAGGGAAAATACTATCTTCAAATCCATGGTACAGCCATGGGACCCAAAAATGCCTGCAGTTATGCAGATTTAGCCATGGGAGAAATAGACCACAAAGCTAAATTCTGCGCGCCCATTAAGCCCTCACAATGGTGGCGTTATCGTGACGATATTTTTGATCTCTGGCAACAAGGTCTTCCCGCATTGAACTCATTTACGGACTATATTAATTCTCTATACCCTACAATCAAATTTGAACTAGTGTATTCTGAAAGTACCCTTAATGTTTTGGATGTACCTCTCCTTTTAATTGATGGCTTCATTCAAACAGATGTTTATTCAAAACCTACGGATAGCCACTTGTACCTTCCACCCTCTAGTGCCCACCCCAAGCATGTCTTTAAGGCTATCCCCTTTGGGGTTGCCTCTAGAATACGTAGAAATTGTTCCACCGATAATTTTCTCTCCAAGAGAGTGGAAGAATACAAGGGCTATTTGACTTCTCAAGGCTATCCATTAAACTCTGTTAATCAACAATTTTCTAAGGCTGTTGAAATCCCTCGTAACAATTTACTCACACCCAAAGTTAGGAACTCTAAGAAAATATTTCCATTAGTAGTTACTTATAACCCCAATCTTCCTCGTGTTAACTCTATAATTAAGAAACATTTTCATATTTTGGATTCTCGCCACAACTTAAGGAACTTTTTTCATCTAATTCTATTATTCCATCATATCGCAGACCAAAGAATCTCAAAGAGATCTTGGCGCCTTCAAAGTGCAAAACTGACTCGCCGCGGACAGACAATGAACCTGCACCGGGCTGTTTTAAATGCGATAAAAATAGGTGCGATCTATGCAAGAATTTCCTTGTTAGTTCCAAAACTTTTTCTAGCTTTCAAACGGGTAAATCTTATGTGATCAGGCAAAGACTGACTTGCTGCTCCACAAACGTTATTTATTTAGCCAATTGTAATAAATGTAGACTCCAATATATTGGGTCTACCACCACAGAATTCAAAGTTAGATTTCGAAACCACAAGTCTTCCATGCGGACCAACAAAAAAACGTGCGAGGTGGCTACACACTTCAACAAAACACCACACGTTTTAGAAGACTTTCAGTTTTCAATGTATCGACCAATTACGTAATACCACAGTTGTTTGATATTGACAGATTGCTCATACACAAAAGAAGCGTATTGGAGCGCGCAATTATTTTCCATTTTCCCTCATGGGCTCAACAGGAGACAAGAATTCCACTCGAAGAAACGCATTCATTATCAAAATTATTTTTTTTTCTCTCACCAAGTTGCAAGTTTCTTATTATGACAGTTTTTAGAACTATTTTTTATCTCTTAGAATTTTAATACTTTTTATACTATTTTAGTACTTGTAGTTTTTGTTTTGCTGTTCTCTAGTTTACTCGTTTTGTATTTATTTATATTTAAAGACACTTTAATTCAAGCATTCAAAGGCCCTTTCTCAGGAATGTGTTATTTCTGCTGGCGTTACATATATTCAAGGGCTTCGGTGCGGAATTTATTACGTTGTGTTCAATTGTTTTAAGGACCGCATGCGGGGAATTTGTTTATGTATGCAGATTCGCCGCGGATATTCATGGACTTGTGATAGCCAAGGGATTTTGTTATGCTTGAATTATAGTGTCTTGTTTACGTGATATTTGTAATTCGTTAGTACCTTTTGCTTCTGTATTGTTTATTTCTAGTCCGATTATGTAATTGCCTTTAATTTTGTATTATTGTTCTAATTTTTCTTTTCAATTTGTTATATAATCTTTTGCCATGATTTTGTTTATTGTTCGTCGTGTAATTATATATAAGGGTCAATATTCTGTTATTACTCTGTACAACTGATGAAGGTCAAACGACCGAAACGTTTTAGTAAAGTTTTTTAAATTTTTTACATATCAAAGGTTGTCCGTCTTTGGTTTTATCTTCGAACTGGACTATTACAAGAGACTATGATCATAGTCTCTTGACTATTATTAACCCACCAAAGCTTGGACTGTGTATCTCGTGGGATCCCTATTGGTATGACATCTTCCGTTGCTCAAGAAAACTCTTAACCGTTCTGATTATATATATATATATCATGATATATATATATATATATATATATATATATATATATATATATATATATATATATATATATATATAAAAAGGTTTAAAAAAAGGCTAAGGACGGACAACTTTGACGATAAAAAGTAAAACATTAATGAAAACGTTTCGGTCTTAGCCCTTCATCAGTCGTACAGACAGCGTGTCTGTACGAACTGATGAAGGTCTAAGACCGAAACGTTTTCATTAAATTTTACTTTTTATCGTCAGAAGTTGTCCGTCCTTAGCCTTTTTAAACCTTTTTACTTCATTCACATGCCGAGGTTGGACTGCGAATCCTTACAGGATCCTCTGGCGAAGTAACATCTCTGTTGGCCTCCAGTGGCACCGTCAAACTTCTATATATATATATATATATAATATATATGATATATATATAAATATATATATATATATATATATATATATATATATATATATATATATATATATATATATATTTTCCTCTATACATCTGTATAATTAAATTGAGTAAATAAAAAATAATTTAAAAAATTAAAAAAATTCATACTGCAAACAACATTTTGCAAAATTTCAAAGATTCAGGCCAAACTTGAAACTTTGAAAAACTAACAGCCTGTCACTTTTCGAAAATCCATATTGCAATCCATTTCCATCCTCGCTGTCGTTAGTCATCCTCACTTCCTGATGGATTCTTGTCATTTGTCGCAGTACATTCTACAGAATCAAACCATTATTGTTCAACTTCCTATGATCTAGACATGTTTCTGAGGCTTCCCATAATCATGCTAAGTTTCTTGAATAACAAATAGGAAAATGTGTGAATCATGAAATAATGATTTTAAAAACTTGAGATTTCGGAAGTTTAGCGCTTTTATCGGTCAACCAAAGCCAAGCATTGTTTATCTCGGGATTCCGTTTCATTATTACGTCAACTGTGACGTAATTCTGTTCCCACTAAAAATGTGTCCATACTTGATGTAAGGCTCGTGCTTGTGTTTCAGGTAGTGTGTTCCTCCATAAACTTGTTATATTTTCACGTTCCCCAAACGCACCTAATATTTGGAGGCCAGCTCGTTTTTTTTTTTTTTTTTTTTTTTTTTTTCCAAACAGACGTTATTTCCCATTACAAAGACAAAAAAGTTACAGAAATTACAAAAATTACAAATCTATTTCATATATACAATAGATTAGCTACAACAGCCGCGCAATAGCTGGCGTGCCATTAACTTATAATTAAGGTCTATATTAGTTTAAAATTTAATTAATTATGGATTGCGCAATCAACTAATTACACAAATAAGAGATTGAATTCCAATATAAGCTTACGATAACAACAAGTAATGTAAAATCTTAAGGGTATAATTACTATACAGTCACAACTACACGCGCAGTAACCCCAAAGGAAAATCAAAAATTATAAAACTTAGAGTGGAAAATTATCTGTCCGCATTTATTATAAACAAGTTGTTCACAGCATTATTCCTTGGTGGAAATGTATTTTTCTATTTGATATTTGATTTTAACTTTAAGAGCGAATGTTACCAACGGTCAGACATTTGGTGGCCACAGCGAAAAATCATTCTGCTCATACTTTGTTTGGCTGAATATCGATTATTTTCGGAAAATCGATAATAACCAATTCTGTCAAAATGCCGCTTTAAAATAGGTCAAAAACTAACCCATTATTTAAGTATGTGCTACACAAAAAAATTCATCGAAAATCTGGCTTTTGGAAGGCGAAGGGTGCTTCTTTTCGATCCCCAAAGGAATTTTTGGGGAAATGATTCAGCGCGATGTAACCAAATTTTAAAGTTGGATAAAATGCGCTGATTCAACGGATACCGAAGAGTATACTAAATTAGTTCAATGTGCACATACACGCAAAACTTTAATTGTTTCGCAGTTTTATACGTTCAAACCTACAACTAATTTAACATAAAACCTCTAACCTTTATGTTGTTGTATCAAAGAAGAGGGCTATAGTCCTGTAGTTGTTGCTTCCTTCGCGATACTTGCAGCTCACTGAAAGATGACCAGCACGCCATGTTTGTTTAGTTAAGCCGTACTTCGGACGTGTTTGATGAGAAGATTCTCTGTTTCCATTTTCGTTCAAAAGAGCAGGCTTCAAGTACTATCCGCAAAAAAGTCTTTGTTTAACCTTTAGTTTGAACTAAACAGCGAACCAAATGCGTTAATTCTTGTCTTGTAGCTTCTTGTGGCCTTGTGGAATTTAATTAAGTCAGAACGGGTTTCAACTGAAATCGACAACTACATGTAACGCAAGAAAGGAACCGGACGTTCTTTTTTATGAGGGATGGCTGGAAGAGAAGAGAGTGGGGTATACAATATAAAAGCCTTATTTCATTTATAGTTTCTTGTTTTATTTTTAATCTTTATCGCATAAGCGCATATTTTCTGACATTGGGAATAATTCAACTTGTTCTCCCGAAACCTGAAAAACCCCAAATCAATCCCAGGCCGAAATGGGGTATATTTCAAGTTGTATATTATTATCTGCCTTGTAAGCCAGCCATAACTTTCAATAAAGTTGTAATATCGTTTTATATTTTTCCAATAATATTAGCTTTAGGCCGGTTGCGCATAGTCAAAGACCAAGACGCCTTTATATATTTAACTATTGTATTTACTTTTCCCCACTAATATAGCCCTGGTCCCGTCACGGACAGGGAGAATAACGGGCCGTCAACATATTCCCCGCTTAACGTCCCACGGGACGTTTAGGAGGGGTTTTTGGAAGGGGGTAAGGAGGCACCGGATTTGGACATTAGTGTAGGACAGTTTTAAGGAAAAAACAAAATGATGCATTTCTTTTTTGACTTGCACATGTGATTGCCGGCTTGCATGTAATTCGCCGCTCGCATATACAAGAATGGCTTCTTGCTTGTAATTATTTATTTCGCACTCAGCAGTACGTGTGTCAGCAGTGAGTGAACTAGGTTGTGTAATGACAACGGCTAAACTGATCAATTGTCTGTAATGCAAGCTACTAGAGGTCTGGTCCAACCTGGTCGATCGCACAATTTTACAACCACACCTGCCAACTAGTTCTTGTAGAATATTCATTTATTAATATGCGGGCAAACTGGTCCACGATCAAAAGGAGCCCCTGAGCGGTCCGAAGTTCCAATACGGAAGGCTAAGAGAGACCGTTGACGAACTCATTTCGCCGAATTCCTTTTTGAAACATTTAACAAAATAAAACTGTTCTATATAAAGTAGAAACATTTTTTTCGTTTAAAAAAAGCCATTGTACTAAAAACTTTATTGAACTAGCTTGTTCGGTTCGTATTGGGGAATATTGGTACGAGTTTTTTTTTGCCAGTTTATAGACCTCTCTTGACCTCGACAAATATTTCCCCAATATTCGGTTGATGTCTTTCTACTTCTTCATCGCCAGATTTGTTTGTGCTGTAAGTACTTTTCACTACTGAGCGAGAAAAAAATCCAGCTATTTGCAAAGGGACGTGTGACTGAGGAAGTCGCCCTTGTCAAAGATACTCAGTAGAGCCTTCGCTGTGCTTCGCTCTTCGCATTGCTTTCCATATACTCGTAGGATCAGCCCTTTGCCCGATGCGTTCTCCAGCTTGGAACCGTGCTTCAGTATCGTAGCCACAGTGAGGTTCTTTCTTGTTAGTGCTGCTGACTTTAAGAGCCCATCCCATCGGTAGCACTGAGTCATCATCCTCCAACGATATCAGTCTGTATCTTCAACCCCACCCTCTTCCAGCACCCATCAAAAAATAACCTCCGGTCCAGATTCGTACCCAGTCGCTATTTATATGTTTTTGGGATGAGAGAAGATTGGATACGGGAGTGGATGGAGGCGCGCGGGGGGTTATGGGCTAATTTTCCCTCGTCCCCTTTCATGATTCCCCTCAACCACTCTCGTATCCAATCTTCTCTCATCCCAGAAACATATAAATAGCGACTGGGTACGAGTCTGCCTCCGGAAGTTAAGAACGTATCTGTGGGGAAAGTACTGAAATAGCTCAATATATGAAGGGGTCTTGGTCTTTGACTATGCGCAACCGGACTAAAAGCTAGATTATTGGGAAAATATAAAAATGATATTACAACTTTATTAAAAGTTATGGCTGGCTTACAAGGCAGATAATATACAACTTGAAATACACCCAATTTCGGCCTGGTATGGGGTTTTCAGGTTTCGGGAGAACAAGTTGAAATTAAGTCAGTCAGATTGATGACTGTGATCACAATAACGACCCCAACAACCAGGCATTATTACTGGTCATGAAAGTTTTTCAAAGTGATCATATGGCCTTAGTTGAGATACTTTCAGATAAAGCAGAGCATTTCTCGCTTACAGCAGGGCGCTGGAAGGGATGGATGGTGAAACGCGCACTGCGAGCTTGTGCGATGTCTTATGCGGAGCGAGACTGGGTCGAGCGCGGTCGAGAGCGCTCGAGTTCAAAACATGTCGGCAAATGAAGTTCAATAGCAGATGAAGAAAAGGGATTGCTACAAGAGAACGGTACGGGATTTCCACTTAGTTTTTGTATAATGAACATGTCAACATGTTGGTAAAGCTGTAAGCAATAAATAATGGGTTCAAAATGGTAATTTTCGCTTTTTCATCGGTGTAAATTTCATTTTGAACTTTTTTGAACTTTTTAGTTACACGCTATAGACGTCAGTACACTGTTGTTCTCTCCATAATGGCGGTGAATTTGGTCATTTGACGTTTGTTTGTTTTTGTAGAGAACGCTAAGAAATGTACCAATATGAAAAACGCAAATGCAGAGCCATTGTACTGCTAATTAAACCTTCTTAGCCGTCCGGTCTTTTTGAACTTTTATATTATATTATAAATATTTTATATTATTATTAACAAGCAAGAGGCCATTCTTGTATATGCGAGCGGCGAATTACATGCAAGCCGGCAATCACATGTGCAAGTCAAAAAGAAATGCATCATTTTGTTTTTTCCTTAAAACTGTCCTACACTAATGTCCAAATGCGGTGCCTCCTTACCCACTTCCAAAACCCCCTCCTAAACGTCCGTGGACGTTAAGCGGGGAATATGTTGACGGCCCGTTATTCTCCCTGTCCGTGACGGGACCAGGGCTATATTAGTGGGGAAAAGTAAATACAATAGCTAAATATATAAAGGCGTCTTGGGCTTTGACTATGCGCAACCAAATACAACTGAAATATACCCCATTTCGGCTGGGATTGATTTGGGGTTTTTCAGGTTTCGGGAGAACAAGTTGAATTATTCCCATGTCAGAAAATATGCGCTTATGCGATAAAGATTAAAAATAAAACAAGAAACTATAAATGAAATAAGGCTTTTATATTGTATACCCCACTCTCTTCTCTTCCAGCCATCCCTCATAAAAAGAACTTCCGGTTCCTTTCTTGCGTTACATGTAGTTGTCGATTTCAGTTGAAACCCGTTCTGACTTAATTAATGGCTCCGTCAATTCCAAGCCCGACCATGCCCCCCCGCGGCATTTGTCGGGCATTTTACAACTTTTCCATCCCTGGGGGTGGGGCATTTGCTATAACCGGTCAGCCCGGGGTGGGGCATTGTCAAAAGGCAACGTGATATTTCGGATTTTAAAAAAACGTACATGCTTTGCTGTTTATTTAAAATTTCCTGATTGCCTCCGATAGAAAAAGATAAAAATTGAGTTGATATTAACCTCGTTTGAGTCCCGCACTTTTCAAGTGTACCGGAGCCACACCCCCACCCCACATGCCCAAAATTTGCACTGTTGCTTTCCACGTGCAAACCAAGATGGCGGAACGAAGCTTCAACTTCAAACACCTTTGCGGGAACAAGATACGGATTTCGTAATTAAAATGTTGAATTGAGATTGCGAGTGCACTTTTGCGAGTGCACTTTATACTGACTACAAAGCTGTCTTATCATAGGTAGTTAAACATTGAAATATGAGCATGAAGTTCCGACTAAATAAGTTGTTGTATTTATATTTGTTGGGTTTCGTTGGTCTCCTGAGGTGCGTTGCAGTTGTAATTTAAAAAAAAATGTTCCAAAAACCATGACAATGATTACAGGTATAAATAAAGGGCTATGTATTTGTGAACAATTATAGTGTCCATCATTAATAGTTCTGCTTGGAATTTAGATTTTTAAATTCCCCGATCCTTACAAGAAAATAAAAATTTTGAACTTGTCCCGTGGGTCGGGCATTTGCACTGCTCCTGAAGCCCCACCGTGGGGATTTTGTGCATATAAGCTGACCCCACCGTGGGGCATTTTCAACATTCTGCCAAAAAAATGACAAATGCCCGACAAATGCCCGGGGGGGCGGGATGAGCGGGCTGGAATTGACGGAGCCATAAATTCCACAAGAAACTACAAGACGAGAATTAACGCATTTGGTTCGCTGTTCAGTTCAAAACTAATGGTTAAACAAAGACTTTTTTGCGGAAAGTACTTGAAGCCTGCTCTTTTGAACGAAAATGGAAACAGAGAATCTTCTCATCAAACACGTCCGAAGTACGGCTTAACTAAACAAACATGGCGTGCTGGTCATCTTTCAGTGAGCTGCAATTATCGCGAAGGAAGCAACAACTACAGGACTATAGCCCTCTTCTTTGATACAACAACATAAAGGTTAGAGGTTTTTATGTTAAATTAGTTGTAGGTTTAACGTATAAAACTGCGAAACAATTAAAGTTTTGCGTGTATGTGCACATTTGTATCTAATTTAGGAAACTCTTCGGTATCCGTTGAATCAGCGCATTTTATCCAACTTTAAAATTTGATTACATCGCGCTGAATCATTTCCCCAAAAAATCCTTTCGGATCGAAAAGAAGAACCCTTCGCCTTCCAAAGCCAGATTTTCGATGAATTTTTTGTGTAGCACATACTTAAATAATAGGTTAGTTTTGACCTATTTTTAATCGAGTTAAAAGTAGGTCGGACAAATTTAATTATAATTTGTTAATAAAAATGCCAGAATGGCTCAAATGGCTATCAACATATCTTTCGATATCGATCTTCAAAATGGGGTAGTTCTTATTTTTCTAGAATGTTTTATTTTGTTTACGCGAAGCTTCGAGATTTGCCTTAAATTTTGAGCTCCAAAAGCGGAATTTTGACCAAATTCGGTTATTATCGATTTTCTCGAAAATAAATCGATATTCAGCCAAACAAAGTATGCAGTGATTTGTTTCATATTAAGGTCCTACCTAACATGAGAATATGAGCATAATTGATTTTTCGGCTGTGGCCACAATATTTTGAAAATGTCTGACCGTTGGTAACATTCGCTCTTGAAACCTTCGATATTTGGAAGTACATGCATCCTCCTGCAATCCCATAAATATACTTTACCAATTAATATTAGATAATTTTGTAAGGGGCATGACGATGTTATAATACCAATGATGATGTCTTGTAGGCAGAGGACTTTGATATTGTTTTGTTATTGTAAAGTGGTATTGTTCAAAATTTTTCCAAAATAAATTTGAATACGGACAGTAGAAGAGAAAGTGGTGTAATGTTTCTGGTTCGTTGTTGCAAAAAAGTACATTCATCGTGCTCACTATATCCAATTTTAAATAATTTCGTATTAATGTAAAGTATCGAGTTTAAAATTTTGTATTGAAAGACTTTGACATAAGGCTCGTGCGCTATAGTATGGGGAAGAATGAAGGCAAGTTTCAAATCTTCTAAAGATAAGTTAAAATCATGTTTTAGTCTCTGTGCATTATTAGGTAGTTGAGCTTTTTTACTAATTATCAAGGCGTAGTAGTCTTTTGATTTCTTCTTTGTTATATCAAAAATAATATTTCCATACTTAAAAGAAGGATTACCTATTGTGGAACTGCACTGTACTGTTTTTAAGTTAGAAGGTATTGAGTGTCTAAGACCTGTCCATGTGAGGAAATTGACCTTTTTTATTTTGTTATTAATTGCGTTGAAAGATTCAATATTGTTTAAGATTCAATAGAAGGTCACTAACTGTATGAACTCCGGAATCGTAATATGTCTTATAAAAAACAGGTTTTCCGTTTATTCTTATGTCTTTATGATTCCAAATTATAGATAGCCAGTCTTTCTCGTCAGAAAATAGATCGCGGAATTCTAACCACCACTGCAGAAGTTCTCTATAGAAAATTGAAGTTATTGAAATATCTTTTAACGTGTAATTACAATTAAAAATTAGAGGGCCTCCAACGTCTTTTAAGCCATGCATCAAGTAAGTCTTCCATGTACTTTCATTATTATTAAATATTCTTTTTAACCAGGCTAGCCTTAGAGATTTAATCATACTTTCAATATCGATCATTCTTATACCACCTTCTTCAAACTGGTTTATAGCTGAAAGCCTTGTCACCTTATCTTTCCCTTTCCACAAAAATGTGTAAATTACGTGATTTACTTTTTTGATAAATTGTGTTGGAGTTGGAAGTAACGAGGACGTATAGACTAATTTGGGGATGAGTAGTGATTTTATTATAGTAACTTTTCCATATATAGAGAGTGCTCTAGAAGACCAAATATTAGAAAGTGTTTTCATACTATCAAGTTTGTCTTGAAATTTTGTTTCATAAAGTAGTTGTTTGATCATACGTAAAATACACCCCTAAAGCTCTTATAGGTTCGCTTGGCCAATTTATACCAAGTGGTTGCTCGTCGTTACCCTTGAGGGACCCAAATCCACATACCTTCCGTTTTAGAACTGTTGACTTCTAGTCCGCCTTAGAGCTTTAAATAAGTCTAGTTGCTGAAACAAAGCCTTGGCCGAGTTCAGATCTGAGAGAACTGCTGTAGTATCGTCCGCATATTGAAGAAGCTTTGTTTCATTTTTTCCTATTTTAATTCCCTCAATTTCGGCATTTTCACGAATAGAAATTGATAAGGTTTCGACGGGCTAAAAGAAAGAGGTAGGGAGAAAGGGGGTCACCCTGTCTTACACCGCGTTCTAATGTAAAATAATCCGATGCCAAACCATTGTTTACTGTACAGCTTTGAATATTCTGATAGAACGTTTTACCCAATTTATTAAGTCGGGGCCAAAATTAAAAGCTTTAAGACAGCTGAAAAGATATTGCCATTCTAAGGTGTCAAAAGCTTTTTTGAAGTCAATAAAAATCAACATGCCGGAATGTTTTCGGCATCTGTAAATTCCATTATATCAAGAATAGACCTGAACTGTCTCTCCAAGGTAACGATCTTTAACATATCCCGTTTGATTGTGATGGATGATGCTTGGCGAAACGTTTTTTACTCTTACTGCAATTACTTTTTAAATAATTTTCGCATCAACATTAATGAGAGAGATCGGTCGCCAATTTTCTATATTGTTCGATCTTTACCGTGTTTCTCAATTAAAGTGATTACTGCTTTTCTTTGAGAGTTTGACATTTCTCCATGTTTGAAAGACTCATTTACACATTCCATAAATGAATCACTAATTAAGCCCCAACAGGTTTTGTAAAATTCAACTGTATTCCATCATTACCAGCGTGATTTGGTGTGTTTTGAAAGCTAGTCGTCTAAGATAACCTTGCATTTCTTCAAAAGTTATTTTCACCTTCACAAGATTGTTGTTTGCGCTCTTCTGATAAGTTAAGGTATATTTAAGTTACTCAAAAAAGCTTCCCCGCGGTTTAGTTTTCCATGTCTCGTAGATTTCGATTTATACAGATTCTGGTAAAATCGTTTTCTGTTCATCAAGTATTTTGAAGGGTGTCAGTTGTAATAGAACCGCTTACAAAGCAATTTCTCTATGTGCCTTCTCTAACATAGATTCGTTTTTCTTAAATTTTAAAAAATTTAAAAGGGAGAAAAAATATGAAAACAAATAAAAAAGATAATAGTATAAAAACGGAAATACAGAAAAAAGAAATTCAAAAAAAACAATAAATTTTTATATTTGTTTTGTTTTTTTGTATTTGAAATCTTTGATAGTATTTTATTTTTTTGTATTGTATATGTTAATTTTTGTTGTTTATTTGTTAAATATATTTGATCTTTTTGTTAATTATGTTTTTTATTTTTTTTTATTTTCTGTGCTTTTCTCTTTTTTGTTTTTTTTTTTTTAATTTTAGTTTGTTTTTTCTAGTTTATTTGTAATTTGGTTGAAATTCTTTATTTCATTATTTTTTATTTTTTTTTAGGGTTGCTTATTTTTTATTTTTTTTTTTTTTTTATATTTTTTGGTTTAAATTAGTTTGGTTTTTCCCACCACCAATTTTTGTTTTCGCATTATTTGGTCATTTTGTAATTATTTTTATTATTTTTATTTTTGTTTTTTTTATTTTCTTTCAACTTGCTAATTTATTGTGAGTTGTTTCTTTTAAATTAAATTTTCTATATAATTATGTTTTTTTTTTCTTTTGTTTCATATATTTGGTTTTTGTTTTTATTTTTCTTCACATTTTGTTTTTTTCATGTTGTGTTATTTTGTGCTTCTCACTCCATGTTCGTGCCATCGAGCGCTTGCCTCCGATAATTATTACCTTGTGTTTTTTTTTTTCATAGAAAAGTTCAATAATTATTTTTGCTTCATTTAAAAGGTTTTGTTTAAGCAATTGGGCCTCTCTTCATACTTCTTTTGTTGCTTCTTCATATGCAGCTTTGTAAAGTTTTCCTGTTGCCCTCGTTTGGCCACGTGTTGCCCCTCATCGTTTACCGTTATAATAAGTGTATGTTAATTGTGCTTTGAACAACTTAAATAACACACGCAAAACATGGGCCCCGGTAAGTAGTCCTGTATGAGTGAAGCCAAAACTAAAATATAAAACATGATCGCATAACTGACGGCAAAAAACTATCTCTTGTGTTGTTTCAGGCGGCGTGGCCCCCCCGCGAGCGAGTCGGTTTTAGGGCTCTGGATTTTAAAATTCTGGGAGCTAGGGTCCCTGGTTCAAATCTCCCACCCTGCCCAATAGCTGGAATTTGGTTCCTCGGTAGTCATCCGATTTTCAACTCCTCGGCCACGCTTTGTAAAATAACCAACTGGACAGCCTCCCACAGTTTGGGAATTCTTAACAAACTTTATGTTCTATATTACAATATTTTTGCGTTTTGTTTCATGGTTACAGTGTCCACAATTAGTACAGCAGTTTGCTAATTCCTCTGACCAGCTTAAAATACTAGTTTGTTTATTTTATTTTTATTTTATTTTTAAACGGGTTTGACATCGCTCTCTCAACATTGTTTGAACACGCGCATTGAGTTCCCAAAACCTAACCTCGTTTTCACTTTTGAACAATTTGCTGAGAGCGCCGTTTTGACACCGCGATGGTCCCCTCAACATACCAAAATTAATGTTGAGGAGAATGCTGAAACACAATGTTGAGACACGTTTGACCGGGGCGCTCTAAATCCCGAGGAGAGGACACTTTGATTTTCTGGCAATTATACCTTTGATTGCGTCATTTCGTTCCGCCATTGTCTTCCTCCTCCTCCTCCTCCTCCTTCTTCTCTCCCTTTCTTCTTCTATTTTCTTCCTTTTCTTGGACATTTTTTCCCTGCTGCTTATCGAGTTTTTTAAAACCTCCCTTTATTATTCCCTCTCCTCTGCCGTTCCTCTGGCGGCCTTATGCGCCTACTGGAGTAAGGGACTGTGCAATTAATTATCAGGGGAGGGGGGGTTGTGAAAATGGGTGCCTTCATGTAGACAAATATTAGGTAATACAACCCCCTCCTCCTAAAGGAGTGGAATTTTAGTTTTATTGCCTACACCCCCTCTAATCAGTCAGAAATTATGTACGACCCTCACCCCCCCCCCCCCCCTCCCCTCACAGTATACACCAGGCAAACCACTTTATACAAGTACCGCGCTACATTTTCTCTACACTGCGCCCACCTGTGATTAAAATACACTTATAACAGAAATGAGAAGCTCCTTCTACATTGTTTTAATTGTTGGATCATCCCGCGTGCTGGAAACAAACATCACCTCCGTAGCTAATGTTCAACAGAACGCATAGGAGCAGAAGGAAATTTTTTTCGGTTTCACCATTCTTAATAAATAGGTATGGATTCACCCACGTAATATATTGTACTTGGGAAATAAAATGTTAAGTCCCCCCCCTCTCTCTTAGTGACTTTTTTACCGTATGAAAAGCCCCCCCTATCCCTTGCTTTGATTTTACTTATATAGCCCCCCCCCCCCCCCCCCCCATGGGCTCCCCCCTCTCGCAACCAACCCCCCCCTCCCTGCCCCCCCCCCATGCACCGCCCCCCATTGATGATGTGGCCCCCCCCCCCATGCCCCCCCCCCCCCGTATGCCCCCCCCCACCTCCCCCCCCCCCCCCGCCCCCCTCCCCACTCTGGTTTTCCAACCCCACTCTCTCTGGTAATTATTGCACAGTCCCCTAAGGAGCGATCGATTGATGAATGAACGCCTCTCCGTTAAACCGAGGGTCGTATAAGCGAAACTGAATGTATTGCTTTCAAAGAAAGAGGATGCATGAATTCCATTTTTGGCTTGTAAAATCGCTGGGACATGTTAGTGTGCCTGTGATTCTACCTAGGAGTTAAAATTCGAGATTCCCAAACATTCTTTTGGGATTTATTTGTTTCGTGGTTTTGTACCACTTTTGAAATTAATTATTTTCGGGACGCGCATGGCACTAGTAATGGGAGTATGAAGTGTATAATTTTAAAATGAAATAACAAATGGCCGAAGTTTTTGGCGGAAAAGTTTCAGTGAGAACGTTTTGGTATCTCAAGAAAATTGATGAAATTTTGGTTTAGAATTTTTTACTTGTAAAATGCTTTCTATCTTTAAGGCTTGGTAAAAAAAATGGCTGGCCTGCTAATACATTTGTTTTGGACATGAGTAAAATCCCACTAAAGAAGTAGATCGATCGAGCGAGGAGCCGAAATAAATTGCACGAGCATAACTGTAAAACAATAGGACTGGACTGGAATTTGTAAAACATGGACATGGGATTTGTTAAAACATGGACATTTGTAAAAACATGGATTGTAAAAGGTGGATTTGTAGAAAAAAAAAAAAAAAGGTTAGATTTTGTAAAAAAGACGGTGGATTTGTAAAAGGTGGATTTTGTAAAAACAACGATGGGATTTTGTTTAAAAAAAAGGGTGCATTTTTAACCAAAATCCATGTGTGGTTTTACAACATCCACCTTTGTAACAAATCCATGTTTTTACAAATCCAGGTCGCAGTCCATGTTTTACAGTATGCCCAAAATTTCACTGGCTCATTGAATTCATAAGGCATATTAAACATTCCATTTTGGAAAACCAGCGAATCTACAGTGAGTGACTTTAATCTCTTGTTTTTTATGTTTACTGAACAGCCAAATCAACTCTTGTGCTAAACAATCGAGTAAATTCACGACTGAGTCATCGATAGTATAAAGACGTTGATTCCCTTCAAAACACACCAGCGAAAATCTGCAGTAAACTAAGCCTATACGTAGCAGTGCAGGCTAGCAGTAAACGGGCTTTGTTTCTCATATGTTAATTCTTCCTGTAATAAGTTTGCTGAACAATCATATCAACTTAACGCTTCCATTGCGCTGAATTGTCCAGTTAAAACTAAATGTGTACAGTAATGCCTTGTTTGTTTGAAGTACCCCATT
This sequence comes from Desmophyllum pertusum, assembly GCA_029204205.1. NCBI lineage: Eukaryota > Metazoa > Cnidaria > Anthozoa > Scleractinia > Caryophylliidae > Desmophyllum > Desmophyllum pertusum. Next base: position 2,180,082 of record MU825397.1, read on the forward strand.
CAAATATAACTGAAACTATTTCGAAATAATTGAAGAGTGGAAGTATCTATAACTCTAAAAAAATGACTTGATTAAAACAATCAGCATAATATTCATTCAGAATCGAACGCACTGTCTTCCTAATCTAAGATTATTATTAGTCATATTTATGAAAATTTACACATACCATTGGCTGGTTTCTCACAGAAGTAATGAGTCTTTCTTTGTACATGGCTCGATATTCCATAAACCAAAATGTCTGTTAGCGCCTACTGTCACACAGTGCTCGATATCAGCTAAGTTGTTGGGTTGTCCTGGCCCCCATTTACTGAACTTGACGGTACTATTATCCACTTCCCATACGAATGTTCCCTCGTGTTCAATGTCATTTAGGCCGATCCACACATACTATAAAAGAGAACAAACTTAACTTATGAAGTCGTTAACTATATGCAGAAGCTTATCATCTAGGTGATAAGCTTCTGCTATATGTTATTGTTTTGTTTAGATGGCTTCTCTTGACATTAAGCTTTTGTTTCCATAGGGACTGTAAGTGTCCCGTGACTCGAAGTTCGCAGCTATTGCATATTCCTTTATTTAAGAGTATTATCAGACAAAGGACCTTATTTTATCACATTGCCACTTTATGGAATAGTATGGATAGGTTTCTCAAGCTGAGGGACTCTGTTGCTAGTTTTAAACGTCAAATTTACAGCTAAGCCCTAAGGCCATCCCCATAAAATGCTTTAATTTGTTTCCCATCGCCCGACGACCCTATTTTTTTTAAAAAGTTAAAAAAATATTCTGATTCATTGCCTGCACCCTTTTCTCCGAGTGTTTCCATCTTAAAGTCACTCTGACATCTAAATCAGCCCAGTAATGACGTCTTCGAACACTTTTCAGAGTGATATCGGGCTCGTTGCTAAAATGGTGGTCACGGGGAAGATATAATCAAGGCTCGCTTGGAATTATTTTATGTATAATTTGTCAATATTTCGTTTTCTCTGGCTTTTCTTTTTCTTTTCTTTTTTTAACGCGACCGAACCGACCCACTTTCACGAGAGAGAGGGCGATGTGAAACAAAACATTTTATGGGGATGGCCTAAGTAGGTATTTATCAAATAGTAATTTGTAGTTAATTATATATATATATTGTTTATTACTCTATCGTAATTTTATCGTAATAATATTGTATTGTTTTGTCCAAGAGTGTGTTCATAAAATATACGCCGGCCTCTTGAGTCTAAGATGTTGTGAGTAAAACGGCCCTTGTCCTTATAATAAAATATTTTATATTCACAATAAGTTTTGAAAACATGAACGCTTGCAACACGAGATGATGACGTCGTATGAAGTGGAAATTACGTCATCAACAGCCGCCATCTTAGATACGCCATCTTGGAATTTTTAATTTTTCCAATACGTATACCCGGCCAATACCAAAAATAGGCCCGCGAGGCGTGGCTCATGGCTACTGCATTTTTTTACTCAGAGAATGCGCATACATGTAGCCCATGAGCCGATTAAACGAAATGGGTTAGGGACTCTCACGATTTCAAATCAGTAAGTTATATTTTTTCTCTACCCAGCAGTCATGAATCCACATCATCCCTTTATAACATGTATACTAGACATACTAGATATAAACATTTCCACGCCAATGGCTTTCGTTAACTCTCACCAGACCTCTCAATTGATAATATAGGTCAAGACTTCGTTCTCCGAGTTGTCGCCGTTGAGGATAGTGCAGAAACTTTGTTGGTTTTGTTATTTTTTTCTTTGGTGTATTGGCATTTGATAACGCCTAGCACTGAGGCAACATCTCTTGCTTTGGCTAACCACACTAAAATAATCAGGCCCGTAGGGCGAGGGATGCGACAGGTGCGTCCGTGGACCGATGGCTGAAAAATAAAGTGAATGAAAAGCTCTTAATTCGCTAACTGGTGTAGTCTGGAAATGAAGCCTGAATCAACGAAGATAACATCGAAGGTCCGCCATTTGTAGATTTGCTGGGTGACATATTAAATTTTGGACCAGATCTTGAGATTCTATAAGCTGAATTTAACGTTTAACGATAAATTCGACCTAAAAACCCTCATAACGGAATTTTAATCCCCAAGCTCTATCAAAAATGAGAGAAGACTGGGTACCCCAATAATGAACTGCAAAAGGGCTCAGCATGTGTGTCAATATTGGATAAAATGGACCGAACAGAGCCAGAGGTCACAGAAGAGCGAAATAGAAAGGCCGCAGCAAAATCCTGTCAATCGATAGATACATTTGTCCGTAAATTGTAAATTACATGTCACATAAAGTTTCTTGCAATTGTTTGTCATTAATCCATTTTGAATTTAAAAAGTGCAAGAAATTTTTATGTTTTTTTTTTTTCGCTTTTTGCTGCCTGGTTTCATATCAAAACGCACGAAATGCGAAATACAGTCGAACCTCTCCACAACGGCCACCTTGGGGACAGAGGTAAGTGGCCGTTGTAGAGAGGTCGGCCGTTATGGGGAGGTAGGGGTGTAATATGACACCATTATTTTTTTGGGGGGGGACAACATTTTTATTTAAAAATGCTTATTATAGCATATGAATACGTAACACAATCAAAATGTATCAATAAAACAGAAACCAAAATGATGTTCAGAACAGGAATGTTAACAAAACAAAGCTAGTAAGGTACAGTGAGTACATCAGTTTGTACATCGTTTACTTTCTCTTTCGTGAAATTAAGTTGTCAAGGGTTGTTTGCTTGAGTGAGTGGCTGCGAGGTTCTATTTTAATGTGACTTACTGTGCCACAAGGCATTTTTTTTTTCAATTTCGCAATGCAATTTAAACACAGAGCCTTATCAGCTGTACTCGATTTACGACTGAAATAAAAATACAGTACTGTAAAAGCGTAAAAAAAATGGAAAATAGAAAAAAATGGGGGCCTTGTACTTTCTAGTATTGTGTGATTCTTCCATCAGTGGCTAAACACGTGCCGCAATATAAGATACTGTATTGCCCGACGATGCGTGGTACAGATGAGGTTGCGTGACCTTTTATTACTGTACGCCAAAAAAGATAGGGTTTTAATGGCCGTTGCCGTTGTGGAGAGGTGGCCGTTGTAGAGAGGTTAAAACAAGAGTGAATGTATGGACTGTCCGCCGGGACAAAAGAAAGTGGCCGTTGTGGAGATGTGGCCGTTTGTGGAGAGGTGGCCGTTAGTAGAGGTTCGACTGTATCAAAAATTTCCCGGCGGTACCCCCCTACAAACTCGGGAGGCACTCGAAAGTTAGTACGCGCAAGGAAAAGGAGACGTCTGCACGCAGGCTATCCCCTCCCCTTTCGCACTTATTACGGACAGTTTTGTTTGTCCCGACGAAAAGCTCATATATTTTATCTTACATTACAACGGTCACTTTTCCGCTCTCATACAAAGTTAACCTCGCTTATCTGTGCACTGTATATTGTCATGACATGTTTGACAACTGTCTTGCTCACTGTGCTGCGTGGCAGGCGTAACACAAAAGTTTCACTTCCTTGGTCTTTTACTGCAGTCATTAGACGTTGCTTAATACGGACAATTGTTCGTGTCCGTCTTATCCGGGTTCCACTGTACATACGAGGCGTTTCAATCACAGTCAAAACAAAGGGATTTGACTTCACGAAACTGAAAAAAAACCTGCCAAAAAAAACCCTGCAAACTGTCAAAGCTATTTGCCTTTATCTCTGTAATTGTGTAATAACCCGACCAATTACACGCCGCGAAATTATTGACATATTATAAATAGACGACGAATTATTACACAAGAATCCATCAAAGAACAGTTCTCATCTTGCTTCCTACTATAATGTCACGCAAAAAGGTGCATTGTGGTAAAAAAAAACTCGATCTCCCCCCCCCACCCCCCCCCCCCCCCCCCCCCCCCCCCCCCCGCAATATATACTTATACAGATTAGAACTTGCGTGGTCGTTTCAGACTCCCTCACATGGCAGCAAATAAGTCACAGAACAGCCATTTGTACTAGTACAACTTAAATTTTATCTTATTATCAAAGAAACCGCTATTCTGGTATCTTATGTCAACACATCACTGTTGTTTTTGTTCCGTCTTATCTTTCCTCAACACATGCACACACAGCAAATGAGTCTGTTGTTTTCAACCTACTAGACTGCAAAACAGTCGTTATTTTCCCCAGTCCTACTCTCCGTTTTCACACTCGCTCCAGACCTTTCATTCGAAGACCGCGCGCGTATGAATCGTAACGCGAAAAATACGACTGTTTTGCAGTCTATCAACCTACGCTCTACAAGTGACACCACCATGTGATGATTCTGTTTGAATCACTCATAAGTACAGTTGCATCAACAGTCTTTCAACTGAACTGAAGCTGTGAACAATCAACCTCAATTCAAAGCGGGCTGGAAAAGGTAATTACATTTCACAGAAATGCTAACTAAAACTACTACGTAGATCGAACTTTATGTGTAGACAACTACAACAATAACAAGGTGTCTGAGGATATTTTTTTCCTTGACGAAGATAAAGGACAGCAAAAAAAAGCGATTTTGTTTTACTCCGGCTTTGCCGTCGTGACTCACCGCTCTATCAGTTTGCACAGAGCGAAAAAAACTTTTCACCTAGGGTACTATAACAACTGTAAATGCTTCAAGTCTATCGTCTCCATGTCCTCCAAACAGACATTTCAGCCTGCGTAGCTGGCAGTTCGTTCGTGGCTTCGGCACGCGCGTATTTTGCCATCGTGCGCCAACGAAATCGCCAGCTACGCAGCCATGCTGGTCGCTTCTTCTCGCGGCTTCGCTCCAGGGGGGGGGGGGGGGGGGGGGCAACTCTCTTATATACGCTATATAGGTACGTGCCGCTGGACGGGGTTTTTAAGCAGTTTGGTCTGGAACAGGGTATAACAAACGACATTTTTTGGTCTGGAACAGGGTACCAGTTTCCCAGAAGTTGGCACAAATATCGTTAATTGATACTCTGGATTATGTTAGTCAGACGAATCGAAACGCGTAGGAAAGAAGCTTTACAACTGCTGCCTTACTAGTTTAGCCTTTTGGGTTAGAAAAAAATCGTTAAAAATCGTCTGGAACAGCGGTATCTTTTTTAACATTTAGACTGGAACAGGGTCGCAAAATTAGCGTTTTGTAGTCGGTACAGGTTAAGGGGTTTTATAGTCCAGCGGCCACACCCCTACCCAAATTTTTTTGGGGAGTACCGCCCCCCCCCCCCCCTTCCCCAACCCGGGCTTCGCTCCTCGCGCGTGACGTGACTCTGCTCATATCCTAGCTAACTGAACTGGGTAATTACAGTACACTGCACGATTCACGTTTAACGTAACAAATTTATTAGGTCACTTTTAGCAACACTCTGCTCTCGTAAACTAGCTCGCCGACTTCTCAGTTGCGGACAACAAACTCTGTTCAGTTTATTTACCTTCATGTCATTTTGATCAGTACATCTAACAAGACTTGAAACCCAAGCTAATTTGAATACAATCACCCACTGTTTTTCTTAAAACAACGGAAACTGTGCTCAAATGAGATGATCTTATCTTTCGTCTACAAACCAAGCAGATAAGTTCGTCTTTAATTTTAGAAGATATTTTCATATTAAAATCATTCCTCGTTTCGAAAAAAATTTAACACACTCAACAATAGTAGATCTAAAATCCATTTTCTAATATCATTTTGTCACGATGTCCAACGTCAGACTCCCGAAAGCGCGGTGAATTAATTTTCTGCAATCCAGCACGCGGCTTTGATCTTTGTCACAACAGCATTCGCAGCATTCATGCTGACATAACAAAATTCTCAAATCACTCATCACTCATACTCTTCTGATTGTCGTCATACTGTAATATCTTTGTTTACACAGCAGCATTCGCGCTGACATAACAGAATCTACAAATAAATTGCACATCAGCCTTTCAACAACTGAAGCTCTGAAAGATTTTCAAAGAGTTGTAAATTCACGCTAGCATAACAAAAATTATTTGGTCCCTCAGCAATACTTTCTTCTCTGACTTCACCCCTCGCGCGCGCGTGTGACTAAATGAGTAAATAATAAATAAATAATAAATAAATGTGACCCTCCATAGGAAAAGGGGGCTTAAGGTGATTTTTTACAAAACGCATTTAAACGCAGCGTTTGAAATGCTTTTCAAACGCATTTCAAATTATTTCAAATGCATTTCAAATGTGTTTCAAACGGTTTCAAACTGAAGGCGTTTCAAACAGAAGAAACGCGTTTCATTGCGTTTGAAACACAAAAATAATTAATTAAGATGTGCGTTATTCAGTATTTCCATTACAGAGGTTAACGGCCATACGTCGGCCAAATTTATAACAGAGCCGGACAACTAGGGTCTTTTTTGTAGGGAAGCTCGCGCACGAACTATTAGACGAATGAATAGAAAAAGTCAGTTTTGCAGAACCGGTTCAAGCGTGATGGAAACAAGTCCTATTAATAAATGCTAAAAGCGGGAACTTTATAGCTTTAGCTCAAAAATAGTATCCGATATATGGATAGCCTTCGAAGGAGCAGCTCATAATCATGGATTAAACGTAAACAAAATATTAAGAATCGATGACGTGTAAAATTTCTAAAATTATAAAGTTCATTCGTAAATCTTGAATGCATCATCGACGGTCGTAGCCTAATTTACATTCCGTAGATTATTATCTGTTCTCTGGATCATGCTGGATACATGACGCACACAATAAAAAAAACTGCTAACAGCTAGTAGAATTAACACAAAAAAAATCCATAGAGTGCATTAACTGAAAAATTGAAACAGAACTACAAACGTATGTAAAAATCGACCGCCATTTCCTTCATTCAAGATACAAAAGAATGTCGCGCTTTTGTGAACAGATGATCGGCGGACTGATTAAACTAAAGATAACACTGACGTCTTCGACCCGCAAGAGTTACAAGTATGTTACAGAGGAGTTAATACATTGAGGTAAATTGTTGTAACATTACAGGAAAGAAAACGAGGAGTTATCGTTGTGTTGGTTTCACTTGGAATCGAGGCATAGAACTGATGGGCCTCCGAGACAAACGTCAGTGTTGCGTGCGTTATGCTCGATCTGCGGTTAGAAGTCTTGTCTGCTGTCGATGTCATGTTAAGCCTTGTCCGAGCGTTTCTGTTTTAGGTGCACGCTCAATGCATTGCGAAGTGTTTGAAAAACGTTGCAAGATCGTCAATTTATACACATGCATGTAATGATGTTTATACTGTGTACGTGCTCGCTTACACGTTTTTAGAACAAGAAATACACCTGAACATTCCTGTTATCTTTCTTGATATCTTTCGCGTATTTATACACGTAAACATGCTTTTAGAACGAGGTTATTCCCCAGGATTATTCCAGCGTCTTTAGAACACTTTTACGCGCTGTTCTCTTATTAAACAAATTAATTACTAGGTACACGATGTAGGCGAGTTGACTTCAGTGTGAGCGAGTTAACTTGTTGGCGAAGCGACCGGCTTCGCATACGGAACTTGATTGACTTTGTCCAAATATTGTACGAAAACCGAGTGGAAGGTTTTCGATGGTTGCGACTCAGACGACGCTCCAAGAATACTAATTCATGCATTGGAATGTCGTACGATCTTGAATTCATACTCGAAAGGAAAGATAATTACAGAATTACAGGAGTTGACAAATAATGTCATAGCTTGTTCACGCATCATATTGTTGACATTTCCGTTAATTTTGAGAATACTGCTATGCACTCTATAAAAACTTTCTTGTTGTTTATTTTATTGATCGATCTAACGATGGAATATTACTGAACTTTTAATCAAAAGTAAAAAAAGTGTGACTGCACCACCGTGATTTATCTAGCTTTTTTAAATTTCATTAACGACGCCTGAAGTTACCGTTTACCATCTTCAGTCCAGCATTTGTTGTGTTGTCGAATAATTATGCTTCAGTGGTAATAATAATGCAGGTTGTTGGCAGATGGGCGTTTCAAATGCGTTTTCTCCACGTTTCAAAACGCTGAAAAAAGTAAACGTTTCTAACACTGTTTGAAATGTGTTTCAAACGGGTTTCAAATTATTTCAAATGGGTTTCAAATGCGTTTCAAATATAAACGCCTTGAAACGCTGATGCGATAAGCCCCCTTTTCCTATGGAGGGTCACAGTTAACGAATATCACGTCACACGACAAACCTTTTACCTGTAGAAATTTCATTTATCTCTTCAGTTATCAATTGCTCGTTTTAAACAACTGAAGCTGTGCCGGAATGATTTTCAAAATTCTGCTCCAGTAAACTAGCTCGCCGTCTTCTTTTCGCGGCTTCGCCCTCGCGCGTGAGGCTTAAACGTAAGTCTCCTTGAAGCCTAGCCAAACAAACTGACAGCTCCCACATAAACATTACTACCTATTCCCTTTTTAGCAACTGATAATATTTATTATCTTTATTTCAGGAAACTTCAATAACGATAGTACAACTCAAACAAATGAATTGTGCGAAGGACTCTAAAAGACCGGCGGTTACTCAACAAAAGCTTCAACAATGTGACTCAATCAAACGCGACCCTGTTCGTGCAGTTGTCAAAGAAATACACCTACGTAAATAAAAACATTATAAAAACAAACGTGTC